>OX418222.1:10157753-10541735 GCA_948455865.1 Conomelus anceps
TAAGATGAAGTTTATAGAGTTCTTGATTTATTTTGTCTTTTTTATTAAAAAAACTGTCTTAATGATTCTTTCAAGTAAATTGTTTGTACTTTTTTCTGTGTAATTTTGGCAGCTTTGTTAGGTAATTTTATTTGTATTCTAGCATAAGTGGGTATATTAAGTTTAGTTTTAAGCAAGTTTTGTTAAATAAATAAATTTAAAGTGTGAGGCCACTGTCCTAACCTTCAAAACAAGTTTCCTGAATAGTTGGAGATCTGCTGGTCTGTGATCTGTGATGTTTTCCATGACGAAATACTTAATGAACAATCTAAAATTAAAACTGATGCTGTATTTCACTTTTAAACAATGTTTTACTCACATATATTGGAGAGATATACTCCTAAATGTTCCACTTTCACAAGCTGACCGCCAAGAAGAAATCAATAGCCTACAATCAAATATTTAGTACAACAAAATGGATACAACACCAATCTAGTACCGTAGACAAAATCCTGAATAAAATGAAAAGTAAAAATCCAAAACTTGCAAACCAAAACAGATTTATCACACTCACATATTTCAACAAAAAATCACACAAAATAGCTTACATCTTTCAAAAATCCGGATTTAACACAGCATTCAGAACAACAAACAACCTAAAACACCAGATCCAACAAAACCCAGCTCACCTAACAAACAGCACAATTCACAAATTCAACAAACCAGGAATATATAAGCTCAAATGCAACACATGCCCCAAGTACTACATAGGACAAACAGGCAGATCATTCAACACAAGATACAAAGAACACATCAAAGCACTACATTCCAACGCTGACTCAACATTTGCAGATCACATAATCAACACTGGACACTCACACAATAACATCCAAACTGACTTAGAAATTCTACACACATTCCAAAAAAGCCACAAACTAAATACACTGGAGCAATATTAAATATTCAAACACCATAAACAAGATAGAACCAACGTACTCAATGACCAAATACAATTCAAATCAAACGCAATTTTTAACTACATAATGGCTGCTCATCCTAACTTCAACAAAGCACGACCCCTGGCGGCAGGCTGACGAAGCTTCTTTTCAGAAGTGAAATGCATTCCTCAAGCATCTCCAATATATGTAAGTAAAACATTGTTTAAAAGTGAAATACACTGTCAGTTTTAATATTAGATGATATAATATGTCAAATTTAATACGAATCTATGATCGATGGGTTTTTCAGATTGATTTTCACCAAAAACACTTATATTGACGGATTTTAATGATGCACTGTAATCATTATTCAAAATTAAGGTAGATTTAAATTACATAAATAATTAGGTGCCGTTTTCAGCTATTTCCTTTGTCAATACTTTAAACCCAGATATACCTCACTGATTCAGGGAAAAATCATAAGAATGAATTTCACGCCTATGTATGAAGGAACAATCAATATTTATTATAAAAAAATTCATTACATACCTTTTATATACAAAAATATACACGACGATCCATCATGATTTTTAGAACTGATGAACAATATTAAGATTAAATTCTAATTAATAGATTATTAATTATTAATAATCGCCAAATTGATTGATTTGTATTAAATCACGAAATGACGAAAATTTTAAAAAAAATATTTACATTAACATGAAGCAAATCATCGGAAATTTCAAATATTAATACCTCCTCAAATACTAAATATTAATAAAATATCATGATTAAAATAGATTAATATGAAACAAATAATCGACAATTTCAAATATTAATATCTACATTATCATGATTAAATAAGATTGAAAAATCGACATAATTTTCAAAATTTATTATAATGAAAATTTCCTATTGTGCTAACGTACATAAATGTATTGTTACATCAATTATTATTTAATACTCATTTCAATTATTATAATTTACGTAAATAATTACAGTTAAAACTGTAATTGAACTACAAGCTACATGGAAACACAGTTAACAATGTTGGAGAAATAGTTTACTATCTACATTCGTTCAAATTGACAGATGATCGGCCAACCTTTCTCAGTCTCTGAAATCTGGGGGCATTATATTTTATATGATACCTCGATTCAAGCCAACACTCAGACCCATGTGGGCTTCATCCTCCGAAAAAATTACATTGTACAAGGATAGCAGCTACCGTATTTGTAAATTAATTTAAAAAAAAAAATGATATTCATAAGATATATAATATTATAATATACGAATGTAATAAATAATATTATTATTCGGTTTTAGGAAGCAGAAGATGATTTGAAACAAGCCAGAGTCAATGAGGAAATAATTAAGTCTGGGACACATTCAGAAGTAGGATTACTGACATGAAATTATTAAAATTAAAGAGGTAAAAACTTGAAAAATATGGACAGAGCAAAGGAAACATGAGCATAGCCAATGAATGAATAGGCTTTTGGTGGTGAAGAAGGGAAGGGAAAATGAATGATCATGACGAATTCGAGTTAAAACACTGTCCTAAGGGCAAGAATTGAAAATAATAAAAATAGGAGTATAATACGGTCCAGGAATACTGCATGAAACTCGACATTCAATGTCAGAATAAGATATCTTCAATGAATACGTTATTTTTAAAACAGGCCTTGTACTAGAAAAAATGATTAGCAATTAACGTGAATACACCAATTTTTTCTATTGTCTTACAAAAAATCATCCGCCAATAATAATAATTTGTTTGTTTTTTTTATTATCTCACTTTTACAATGCAAAATCAATAATATAAGTACAGTATACAGACACAAGCATAATTTATACATACAAGGTAAAAATAGTAGAAGAATAGTAAATTTCATCATCTTTATTCTGGTGGCTACCCTATGAAGCTAATTTTAGCTTTTATTAGGGTTTTTTATAGAATTACTTTTCTGTTTATATTGTTTTTCTAGACTTGTTTCAATTATAATAATAAAAATTTATTAGAACCCTGGTAAATAGGTTCTCTCCAAATTTGGAAGGATGGCACTACCATGAAATGTGCAAAGAAGCAAAACTAGAGACACTACAGTGGAGAAGAACTAAAAATGATGCAAAGTTCTTTTACAAGTCACTCCATGGAGAACATGGTTATTCGCCAAGGAATGTGGGAGTTGTTGTTCCAGCTCACGCTTTTAGGTGGCATCGACCCTTCCGGCCTTCAACTAAGAGTGCTACCTCACCTGTTCAGCGGTGTACAGAAGTCGCCAACCAACTGTCACCATTCATAGACTTTTTTGAGGTTGCTGCTGATTTCAGAAGACAATTGAGGGCACTGCCCGAAAATTAATTTTTATTGACATCCACCCCCGTGCTGCATACCAAGGCTTCCTGCTGTTCTGCTGCACTGACAAAGGACAAAGTCACTTGACAAACGTTGTGTTGCATTTTATAATTTCTGTTTGTTGTGTGCTTTGTTGAAATAAATAAATAAATCCAAGAACATCCTAAAGCAAGAAGATGTACTGTAGTATCAGAAGAGAGAAGAAAGACAACATCGGAGAGAATGAAGGAGTACTGGAAGAAGCATTCATGGAGAAATAATTGATTCAACGTACCCCAAAGTGGGTGATTCGAAAAAAAATTATAAAATGTAATATATAAGATTTTGCCTTATTGTGGCTTGGGGTGAGTTCAGTTTTAATAATCTCAGATACAACAACTACACTAATTTTCCAGCTAAAAGGCTGGAATACACTATAATATTGATGCTTTTGGTATAGGAACCTTTGTCGAAAGCATAGATTGTAGTGTATTCCTGCCCTGTCCGCTTGTCAGAATCCGAGGTTTTATTGTTTTCATAGAAAACGTTATATAAAAACGAGTTTCAAACTGTTTTGCTTTCAAAACGTCTCTGTCGAATGATGAGTTGGACGCAGAAAGTAGCTCAGAGGTGTGCTAGATAGTAAACACTCACCCCGTGCAGCCAGACCCTGTGTAAAGGTGGGAGTGGACTGTTAAGCAGAGCTTCAGAATTTGTCTCAGTGGGCGTGGCATAGATACAACTCTGTTAGCTCAGTGAGGAAAGTAATCGCAAACTACCTCACTCCTCGTTTGCGTAGTATGCTGTTTGGACCAGAACATAGCAGTGAGGTCAGAAGAGTTGCCTACAGTCGAAATCTGCTATGGTTCTATCTATATATATATAAAAATGAATGTCTGTCAGTATGTATGTATGTATGTATGTATGTTCCCTACAGACTCCAAAACTACTTGACAGATCGGCATGAAACTTTGGGAATATGTTGTGTGAATATTGGGGATGGTTTCTGACCATAAATTTTAATAGGGGAGTTAATAATTATTATTAATCAAACCATTTTATAGACCTAACCTACTGAACTTGCCAGCCAAACAGTTTAAAGGAACAGCTGATAGAAGTCAACAATTTTTAATCATATGGCAGGCCCCTTAGTGGCGTTATTAACGCTGTCTTTGAACAGCAAAAGACTTTGCACTTTGCATGTAGGCTACCGTGCAGTCGGAGCCTTGCAATATGTAGGAAACATACGACTGGGTATGATGAAATGTAATTATGCCAGGTTGATGACATCTGTTAACCAATGCAGCTAGAAATTTGAAATACAGCCTCAGCGGGAGGTGGCGAATAATAAAATAAAAAACCTAGCTTCTACCCTTATAGTCAGGAGGTTTAAATTTGAAATGTTTCTTCATTCAGAGGTGGTGATTAAGAAAACAACGAAGCCTCTATGATCAGCTGGAAGAGCCCTAGGACTAACTTCTTTCCTAATTTGATATGTAACCTCAGCGGGAGGTGGCGAATAATAAAATCAAGGAGAATTTTTCTGAGAATGCAGCAACGCGCGTTGGGCCAGCTAGTTTATAAATATAATATAGAAGATGTCATGTAAAAAATGTAGTAAAGAAGACGCAATACATATAATAATTACAGGAGATGTAATATAATAATAATAAAAATAAGCTTATGGTTTTTATTGGTGGGTAGACATGAGTTTGAGCCATGTTATGGAGTACAAGGTGGACCTAAAACTTTAGGTAGGTTCCAAACCACTGGGTAAATGGCAATATGTTACGGAGTGAATAGTGGATCTACTGCACAATAATTTTAGGTGAGTTCCGAACCACGGGGTAAATGATAATAACATGTTATGGAGTGAATGGTTAATCTACAATAAATTTTAGGTGGGTTCCGAACCACTGGGTAAGAGTAAATGCTATAGAGTAAATAGTGGGCCTACAATTTTAAGTGGGTTCCGAACCGCTGGGTAAGTGATAATAATCATGCTACAGAGTAAAAGGTGGGCCTAAAATTTCAAGTAGGTTCCGAGCCACTGGGTGATAATAAAGCTTATAACATGTTAAAGATGTAATATAGAATATGCAATTTATTATTTGCTCATTGATTTCTCACATCTAGAGATCAAGAAAGATTGGCCGATCGATCACTATTTTAAAAAAGTGGCCACAATTTGGTAAAATGATAAAAAATTTGAAATATAATGGATGTAGGTGAATAAAATATAATTTGGTACCTAAAATAGCATTAGTGAGGATGAAAAATGTAAAGGTTGGAAGAGGTTTCCAAAGTTATCCAATAAATAATCGAATTTAGGAGTTTAATAATGGCGTCAATATATTCTCTTCAGAACTGTATTACAACTTTCACTATTTTGGAGCCATTATTTTCCTCTTCAAAATTTATAGTTCTATAATTTTCAACTTTTTTAAATTTTTGAGCCAATATATTTTTGAGACTATGTTTTTATAAAGAAGGCCAGGGGTTTTTATAAAGGAGCCATGAAGTTAGTTACTAAGTAAGTAAGGAAGTAAATTAATATATTTTTATCAATACCGACTCTACATAGACCTTAATACAGCATTCTATAGATATAATAATTACATTGGAATTGGCGCCCATCGGTGTCCTGATATACATATATATTTACCATACATAGAAGAGCTGTTATAATTATCTATGATAAATATATAAATAATAGATAAATATGAAATTTGAAATTAAAGAGAGAAAAACTGGAAAAATATGGAGAGAGCAAAGGAAACAGGAACATAGCCAAAGAGTGAGAGGTTTTGGGAGGAGAAAGAGAAGGGAAATGAATGATCATAACAAATTCGACACTGTCCCAGGTGCAATAAAGGTAAATAATATGTAATAATAATAATAATAATAACAAATATATTAACTTTTTAGGTGAATTCAACGACTTTCAGTCAATTTTTATTAAGAATAAATAAGTAGCCTGATTTTTTCCTTACTCTCTTGGCCGAACGTTTTCGAATAGCCTAATTGAGATTCATTTTCAAAGGCGTCCTTCTTGATCATCGTTGTCAGTTTTATGGTTAGAAGAATAATTGTGGTTTTTGTATAATGCGGTCAAAATGTTTGTGTGATTTAAAATTTTGTTGTTTATTGAGGATGTTTTGTTTATTGTATGTGGTGTGTTTGTATATTTCAAATTGTTCCAAGGTGTTGAGTTCATGAAAATGAATCTCAACGATTCGAAAACGTTCGGCTCATGGAGTAAGTAAAATATTACTTTTTCTTAATAAAAATTAACTGAAAGTCGTTGAATTCACCTAAAAAGTTAATATTATCAACGCAGTTCGTCATGGAACAAGAAATCCAGGAAATAAATATATATCAAGGCAACGATGGACGCCATCTTTAATTAAATTAGTATATCCATAGAAACCTGTATTGTATGTTGAGAAGGTGCTTTATAAAGGTTTAGTACTATAAAATTATTATTTTAACTAAGAAAATTATCTCATGAAATTAAGGAAAATTTGGTAAGCTAAGATAATGGACCGTATTTATGCTCTAGCTTGAGACTTCCTTCGCTGAATTAGCCTTGAAGAGCAAAGGTTTTTTCGAGTTTTCTTGAAATAATGTATCATCAGACCCATATTTGTAAATCTGACTTGAGGCTCCTTTAGCTAAAGGCAACCATGAATCGCATTCACTCAAAAGGGGGTTTCCAGTCATCCTTGAATTAGGAAACATCAGACCCATATTTGTGAACCTTCCTGGAGGCTGCCTTGAGTGATTTTCAAGTCACTCCTGTTAAAGGACGCCTTAAAGTAAGTTTATAAATAAGGGAAGCTAACTCAAGTAAGGTAGAATATTATGTAGATGAAAAATTAAAATTAATGATCAGGAAAACGTAGGACAAATTAAAAAAAAAACAAGTTCAATTTATATTTTTCATTTTGGAAATATCAAATTTACATATTGCAGTATCTTATATACAATATAGAGGTTTTGAATAGCGGTATGATACTTTTAACGTCAATAACGTAAACGTTAAAATATCGTTAACGTTATTGCCAAAAAACTCCTTATCTAATAGAAAATCACAAAATCCACATTCAAAAATTGATTGTTTTAGGCTACATTTTGTTTCTAATACAGTTCTTAATAATTATACACTAAAAGTACATCTTACACAAGGTTTTGGAACAATTTTCAAACGCACTACATTCATACTGGAATATTAAATTCGAAAATTACAAAAAACAAACAAAAACTAGATTGAAAAATATTACAAAAACAAAAAACTAAATTGGAAATTACAAAAAAATTAACAGGCACAGAGTTCATACAAAAAATGGAATATTATTCTCTACTCTAATGTATTTTTTCTAAAACGAATAGTTTATTTAATATGCTAATAAAGCTAGAAAATTCAAAATTAGTACTTTTAATATCAATGTGAAATAAAATGTAAAATATCATTGTAAAGTATTTTAAACAATGGTATTGTACAATATATTATTGTAGAATATATTGAACAATGTTCTACATTTCATTAGAACCGTGTCTAGAATCGAATCAACCTTTCCAGTACAAATAGCCTAACTAATATGAAAAATAAAATTTTGTTTCAAAACTTAAAAAAACATACATATGATGTACTTTTTAAATTTTACAAGAATATTATTTTTGTCAGAAATTCAACAATAAGCAGCAGAAATAGGAATAAACAACAAATAATGCAAGAAGAAAAAATAAAAAACAACATATTTATAGCTCACATTCTCACACACGCACACACACATGGAATAGTAGAAATATCTTGGAATACTAAAATATGATTAATTATTAATATGGTAAGGAAAGTGAAATAATTAAGTTTCAACTACTGGAAGCCTATAATGATTGAAGTATAATAATATAAGAGATTATAAATCTCATATAATATTATTTGATATAGAAGTTTAAGTTATAACTAAGATAATTTGAAGTTAGATAGTTGATTTCAATTACAACCAATGTATTAAATTATGTTGAAAGGTATTGATGTTTAAAAAATCACGGTTTGAATGCTAACTTATTTTGCTAGTAGGGAAATTATTTTATATCACACATTTATAAGTATAAACATTACATTAAATAAGTATAGCTTTTTAAAATATCTAGAAAATTTATTGTAATGATTAAAAACACAAGGAGAAAAAAAAATATTCATTATTCTACAAGGATGATTAAATGGAATAATGGATAGTTAAATAATAATAGACAACAGTCTTTTATTATTATATTTATGAAGAATAAATAAATTAAAAATGATAAAATGGACAAATGGATGATAAAATGTAGACTTCAGTGTTTTATTACACATATGAAGATAGAATAGGATAAATAAAAAAAATAAATAAAAAAGGAAAGAAGTTGAAGAAATTAAAATAAATAATGTATTTAAACATAGATTACAATGTTTTATTACATATGAAGATAGAATAAATGAAAAATAACAAAAAAGAAAAAGTTGAAGGAATTATAAGAAAAATAATGGAAAAAATAAAATACTAATCAGATCTAAATTTACACAACATTTAGGCCAATTCAAGCAAAATAATACAATTAAATAGGAAATGATCATGTTTAAAAAACATATATTTCAGTGATGTGTTTAAACTAAAATTAAATTAAATCATATAAGTAGAAATTGGTCTACACCTTTTTTGAAAAATTAAATAGATTTCGGTACAAGCTAAACATATCATTTCAAGAATAACATTGTATTTAGATTAAATAGAAACCAACACAGTATCACAATTTTTTGCTTCACGGTAGTTGGCGAAGAAAGCGTTTGCCAAGCGTGGAGTCGACTCCACGCTTCAAATAAATGGCTGAGGTCAATGGCCATGACAGCTCAGTAATGAAAGCCCTTTATTTAGAGGGTGTAGTTGACATCACGCTTGGCAAAAGCTCCGTGTGCGGACTGCTCAATAAAGAAATTATAATAATATTTTTTATAGTGGATTCAAATTTTATAAATTAACAATTACCAAACACAGAAATTAATAAATTTGAATTAATAAGATTACAATAATTTGAAATTTATTAATCTTTAACTCTTATAAATTACTGTAATTATCCAAATTTATAACAAAATACTATACTCAACAATTAGACTACAAGCATATGAGATCTATACGGCACACAATATTGTCGTACAAATTCAATGCATCTAGCCCCACCGTTTTATAATAGTAAATATTATATGTTTTTTTTCAATTTGAAATGTTTATTTGAAAAAAACTTTAATATAATAAAAATAAAATACTGCTTGATAGTTCCTTCAATTATTATGAAGAAGTCCGCTCCATATGAATTTCATTGATATTTTTATAATACTATGCGAAAAATAGAAGAACACTGATTAAGTATAGATTCACATCATTCTTTCATTCAAATTTCTAATAATTATTACAGATAACAGCAATTTATAACAACAACTTTGTACCTAAATTGATTACTATTATCCTAATTCACTTGAATTTTATACCTGGTTACAACAAACTAACCTAATGTCAAAAAATGTTTTTATTTTGTAATATCTCTTGAAAAACACAACCTCATTCACGATATTGCAGTGTTAGAACTCATAATAACTCTCATTTTCAAATTTTTTCACAAACATTCTGAACTCAAGCTTGTTTATTCTACATTCAAGAACCTAACCTAACTAAAATTTTTCAATTTCTGTTTACATAATGTAATCAACTAAACTCAATCAATTTAAATCCATTGATATGAGCTTGGAATACTATAACCTTGTTTATAATGATTGAAATACAAAATACCAGCTCTTATAAATTTTGCAAACATCCCAAATACACAACACACCTTTGATGGCTCATAACATAACCTTAAATTCCTTTCCTCAATTTACGAAAAATAACAAACCTTAATTTCATTTGCACTATTAATTCAGGAAAAAATCCTATCAACAAACATTTCATTCCATCTGACAAGTCTGATTTCAAAGTTGAACTTACACAGCATTATATCCTCAAATTACAAAAATTTTGTGACTAACCTGACCTTATCATCAGCCAAAATGTATTATATTTGTCAAAACTTGCATTTTCAGACCTAGCCTCATTACTTTTGAGCAGGAAATGTAATCTAATCTCAAATTAACATCAAATATCAAACCCTAACTTCAATACATCAACATTGTTACAAACTTATTTCTAACCAAAAATCAATGATTTTTCGGATACAGATAAAAAAATCTAATCTCAAATCCAATCAGATCAAAATAGGGGGTACAAAACCACCATAATTTTTATAACTTGTAAACTCAAATTGAAAAGCTTTAGGTGTTCTGGGGAGGAGATACTTAAAGGAGATAAACAGACATGTTAAGAAATGTCAATAAAAAATTAAGAGTTTAGGAAATTGAATATTTTCCAAATGGAGGGGGATTGAAAATGGAATATTTTCACCTCAAAATTCATGTGGAAAACTAACCTCAAAAAATCAAAATTGTTGTTAAAATTTATATTTCATGTATTTTGTTGTTGCAAATACTGGAACTTGCCCACATTCATCACACCTGATACAAAATTTAGCACCTACAGATCTTTATCATTAGTCAAAACCACATTTTACCCACAACAGAAATCAAGCACAGTTGCTGTGTTTTCTTTACAAAACCTTCAATTCTTCACTCAGTTCAAAACCTAACCTCAACTCAATTTCTAACTTATAAAAAAAAATGTTTATCTGCCAAAATACATTTATGCCAACAAAATTTGTATTACCTATATTGACCATGTATTTACTGGGTGTGTTTACTGTACATAACCTTAAACTCTCATCCAATTCCAAACATAGCAACAAATTAAATTCCTAACCTTCTCATTAGCCAAAAAATATCTTTGTCAGTCAAAACTAGCATTTCTAACTATCAGGATCATATATTTTTTGTTGTACTTATTGTAAATAAACTATTTCCTCCCAATTCAGAAACTAACCTCAAATTCACATACAATACTCTTAAGCTCATAAGCTTCATTGTCAGTCAAAAATTCTTCTATTTTATAAGAACCTGTTGTTTTGTATAGAGTATGAAACCTCAAAACCCACTCCTAGCCTCCAAACATCTCAATTTCTAATCAAATGCCCAACTTGCATTTCATCAGAATTTGATTTAGCATTTTACTGGTGTTATGTGCAGTGTATTTGTCATCAAACTTCACTACTAACCTCTGTAGATCTCCATCTTCAACCAAAAATTCTCACCAATGATTGTGCATTGTGATGTTGTTTTATGTTTACTGTATCCAACCTCAAACTCCATTCCTAACCTCAAAATCAACACTAACCTCAACAAATATTCATTTTCAGTCAAAATGTCTTCAATATCCTACCTTCTATTTCAACAGGCCATGATTACACAATGCAATGTTATTTTGTTTACTTTATTCAACCTCAAACTCCAAATCTAACCTGAAATCGGCCCCTGACTTCCAAAAATCTTAATTTCAAGTCAAAACATCTCTGATTTCCAACCCTTTAATTTATCAGGCCATAATTGCATTGTACTGTTGTTATATGTAGTGTATTCAACCTCAAACTCCATTTCTAATTTCAAAATCCATCCACTTTAACCTCTACAAGTCTTGTTATATGTACTGCATTTAACCTCAAACTCCATTTCTAACCTCAAAACCCACTCCTAACCTCTACAATTGTTTTTAAATGTACTGCAAATATGTACTCAAACTCTAAAACTGTTGTATATGTACTGTTGTAACCTCAAACTCACTCCTAACCTCAAAATCAACTCCTAACATCTATAAATCTTCATCATCAGTCAGAATCTCCATCAGTAGTCGCTTCAAACTATCCAAACCAGTCAGAAAACCACAATCAGGACCATGATGCACTGTTCCATTGTTCAGTGTGCTGGCTGGTGAAGTTCCACGCCTGACACTAAATGTGGTGTGAGCAAAATCAATCACCCGGACATCAACTTGTGGTTCAGCGGCTAGGGGTGCTGCTCTAGGCAACACTCTAGGCAATACTCTACGGTTGTTGTTGTTGTGTTTTGGCACATTGGTTGGCAGTGAACGGGTAGTTGCAGACAGTAGTTGTAGTGTGTCTTTGGATGTAGGTGCATCTGAGCACTTACGTTTGGTTGCCAGAAGAGTGTCAACTGGTTTTAGGTTATGGTGAGTCAATGGCTGGTACAGGGCATCTCTGTCGACATCATCCTCTTCATCCATTCTGTGCAGCATCTGTGAGGAAATTCAGATATAGATTAACATTGCACAATACAAAATTAATCAAGTTCAATTATTATTTAATAGTAGTTCTGTGAAAAATAGACCTCATGCCCAAGAATAAGGGTGCTTGCACAGAGTACTTGATGTACTCAACAATAATCACCATCACAAAATTAAACACAATCATTAGAACTAACCCTTGATTCAATTTATGTAGTCAATATCATATCTGTTTTCCACAAAGTCACTCTGTATCTTGTCACTAAGACTGCATTTCTATCTTCCAGACAGCTCAAATCAGATTTCACATGTCTAATGAATGAATTTATAAAACAATATTAACTAAATTTGTATGATTATCATTTACTTAGTAACTGCTTGTTATTATACTTACTTAGAATATTAGAAACAATTCATCTCTCTCAACTAAAATTGCTATTTTTGTAAATAACTTATTTCAGATGATGAATTAACCAGACAAATAAGTGAATGGCCATCCTTCATTTTTAAGGTTCTCTGCATTGTAAACATCTTATGGCCATATTTTCAATTGCAGTTTAAACTACATTTCATTTTTTTCTCTTTTTTTGGAAGATGAAGCCCATATAGGTCTGAGACCTGTGTGTGGGTAATGAATTGGATGATAGTGATGATAGGTAATGAGTTGGATGATTGTGATTGATGAGGTGGACCTACATTTTTAGGTGAGTTCCAAACCACTGGGAAGTTATTTTACAGCAGAGAACAGTCTTTTTTGCTGGCCAATCCAATCGGTCACCCTTACAAAGAGCCTCCAGGAGTTTTGTAGCTTATCTCTAATTGAACAGATACCAGCTACCTAACCTGCTACAGCACTCTGCTATCACTTCCCCAAAACTTGGTTTAAACTTTGCATTGTATTATTATTGTAGGTTAAATCCATAATTAACCTTAAAGTGACCAATACAACTGCCAAATCTTGATAAATGTTTTAAAAAACAGATTCTGAGAAGCAATAGTTTTCCACAGATGATAGCATAGTTCAAACATTTGAACTGACATGAAGGTGAAATCTTGTAAAAGTGATCTAGAAATTGGTGCTGATAGAGCCGCCTATGGTGACAGACTCTCCAACCCAACACATAAATCTGTATAGTGGTTTTTTTGGTTTTTGCAAAATTGTTTCAGAGAATTTTCTTCTATTTTACTAATTGTATTTTTCTTGTATATGAAATGAATAAACTCCTCTGAATATCAGACAAATGCTTCTGGTTACACTTTTCTAACAATGGTGGTACACGTTGTGCTCCCTTCACTTTCTTATACATCCATGGAAAATAGGGTGCTCCACTGTGTAACCATACTTAGAATAGTTCTGAATCATGCAACCTACCAGATTGTTCCTAGGCAGTGCACCGCCTCCCACCAGACAGTAGTTCCTCTTAGTGGCCGCATGCTGTGATGTGAGGAGGTTGAATGTGGACAGAGAGGAGGAGGATGCATCCTCTGAAGAGGAACACTCCTCACCTCCGATGGTGGGGGAGGAGGGAGACACACTGGAACCGCCAGGATATAGAGACCAACCATCCACAGACATTGGGGACATGGTGTATGGCGAAGATGGACTGCTGGAAAATAAACAAAATAACTGAATTAATTGAGGTTTTCACTTGGTCCAGTCACAAGATATTAGATGCGGGGAAAAAACGATTTTTTCACACAATGTTGGTGGCCCAAAAACACCCAAATTTTGGTTTGGTCTATAAAACTTACTTCATTCCATGGAATATCAAACTAGTGTCATAATTAAGCTATTCTAACACTACTGTCACTTTTTTGTACAGGCACAAAAACACCAAAATTTTGGTTAAGTTTTCAGGTTTTTATATACAGCTAAGTAATAAAGTAGATAAAAGAGCTTAGGAAGTGAAGTCAATAAAACTTACTTCATTCCATGGAATATCAAACTAGTGTCGTAGTTAAGCTATTTCAACAATACTGTCACTTTTCAGTACAGGAGTCTAATCAAACCAATCAGAACTCAGGATTTCTTCAAAACATGAAATGAATTTAATGCAATAGTCATGCATCAGCTGATTTAAACATTTCGAACACAAACTGGATTTCAAATTGGAACAATCATGCATTGTAGGTTATGTTGACTTTTGGGCAAATTATTGGAGTTATTGATGACAGCTTTTCTGTTTTGACATTACAGTGTGAATAGAAATACCTGGAATGGTACAAACTAATAAAAGAACCTGTGCTTGTCAGCAGTGAGACAGTTTTGATTCAGCAGAACTTGTTATAAGTTTATGAGACAATTCTTTAACTTTCTTTGTAGTGGCGAACTACAATAATTCTTATTGCAATCACTGATAATTCTTTCTTCTCATGACATTATAAACAGTGTTTTCTACAGAGTTTGTAAATTATTTAAAATATTAAATTACTAAAGATCCTTTACTTTGCCTATGTGCAATCTGTGCTACAATATGGATTAGTGGGTATGGATTGTATGATTTTTTCATGAATAGAATATTTATCATTCAAAGAATGATAATAAAAACAATCTTCAATAAGCTCCATATTTATGAACGTGACTTACGTTCATCTAAGCACGACTTAGCTAAGTTCTATTGAACGTGGTCACAAGCTAACAAAAAATTGTGTCATATTATCAGGCACTAATAAACATAAAATAACATACATGAAAAGATAAAGATACTGCACTGCATGTAAATTTACAGTTACTGTTACATAATTATAACCATGCCAATATCTTTCAAATCATTATTTTCTGTTTTCAAATTTCAAAAATGATAGCATTTTGAAGCAGTGTAGTGAGCACTACCTGCCAGCAGACCAAAGAACTTCATCCATTCTATTTAATCAAAAATGGATTCTATCCTAGTGTCAAAAAATGTATAGGTTAGAACTAGATTTATATAAAACAAGTAAAAATAATTTCAATAAGTCAAATTACAGTGAATTACATTGCAATGGTGCAAAAATTGAATATGATGACTTTATTTTATTATTATGAGCCGATTCTATACTAAAAATGAAACCAAAATATGATACAGCACAACAATCTAAGAGCGGCTTCAAGTCAGCTCTGTACTTAGCTTGGCTAAGAACAGATTTGAGACACCAATTATAAGCACAGCTCGACTTATAAGTTAAGATCATCTTCAAGTAAGGTTCATAAATACGAACTTTAGTTAAAGCATGACTTTATACTGGAGAGTTTACAAGCTGAAAAGTGAGGTTATAAGCCAACTAAGTTGTCCCTGCAACATTTATGTAGTGTAAATTCTTATATTACAGTAAAATAGAGTTGTTTAATGTAAATTAGTCATGTTAAATTATTAATCAGGAGTCAGATCTTTGTTGTGGGAGCTGGGTTGGCACTTTGTTGCTTGCTGGCTTTCACATCATGAATCTGTAAGTGTAAGTACAACTTATTGCCGCTAAGTATGACTTATCCAAGTCGATCTTTGATAAGTCACATTCATAAATACAGGTCTTATAGCCTTTTCCAGTTGAGACACATTTGATCAATTCAAAGTGATCAGTGATGACTATATGTCAATTATATAAAAGGACTTTACAACTGATTATAAAAGGACTTTATAACTTTGAAAGCACATAAATATTTATTGAAATTACAGTAAAACCTCGATAATTCGGCCTAAACAGGCGGCCGGTAGGCCGGATTTATGTAAAAGCCAGACCATCGAGAGACCATTTAAAATGTACAGTAATGAGTTTTGTGACCCCTTACACCCCTTATATACATCGCGTCGGGCGGTCGTCGTCGGTCGCTGTGTATAAAAGCTTAATATAATGGACTGTAATTTAATTAGATTATGGCGTCACAAGACGACCGCCCAATGCGATATATAAAAGGGGTCTTATAGCTTCTCTAAGAAGTTAACAACAAGCTCTACTGTTCTATAAGAATCTGAAATTACCAAAACTCCAGATGAATACATTTGCAACATGTCTATTCTATTTTGTACTGTATTCGTTGACTGTAAATATAGAATTTAAATGTGTGTAAAATTGTATCTATTATTTTTTATCAGTTATTATCTAAAAAAACAACTTTTAGAATCAGGCCGGATTACTGGAGGGTCCGGATTTTCGAGGGCCGAATTATCGAGGTTTTACTGTACTTACAGAATTGAGAAAGGTGTCATTTTGTTACAAAATACTTCACGTTTGACTCGTATAAAGCGTTAGTGCCATTTTCAGTCACTACAAGCGCCACTGTAATTCATTGTAAAAATGGCGACTTTTACTGGTGTGGAACGTGCACAATGTGTGTTGTTATTTCATGAAACGAACTCTACAACAGCAGTTGCAGTTCAGCATAGATTTTGAATGGAATACTGGAAGGAACCTCCAAGCAGGCCAACAATTTACAGTTGACACAAGAACAACTTTATTGTCTTGTCTTTATTGTCTAATTACTTTATTGGGACTGGTTGTGCTGTTGTTCATTTGAAATCACCTGTAAGGCCAGGCGTTCCTGATGTTGTTCCCAACAACAAGTTATTGCCCTTTTACTTTCAGCAAGATGGTGCACCACCTTATTTCCACAGAGAAGTTCGGGATTTTCTAAAAAATCGTTTTCAACATAAGTGGATTGGCCATGCAGGGCCAATTTCATGGCCACCTCACTCACTGGATTTGACACCGTTGGATTTCTTCCTGTGGGGTTTCATTAAAGATAAAGTTTATGTTCCGCCTCTACCAGGTACCAGACAATCTTAATGACCTCCAAAATCAGGTCATTGCTGCAGTTGCAGAAGTTACGCCCAATAACCTAGAACGAGTGTGGCAAGAAATCGATTATCAGTGGGATTATGTTGCATTACCAACAGCAGTCACACCGAACCAAAATGACACAAATATGTTAAACTTGAAGTGTTTTGTAACAAAATGAAACCTTTCTCAATTCTGAAAGTAATTTCAATAAATATTTATGGACTTTCAAAGTTGTAAAGTCCTTTTATAATCACTCTATATAAAGAAACTAGTCTACTATATATGGATAAGGAAGGATGAATTTACAGTAAATAATACTATTACTTTATACAATTTTAGTTTAAATTCATATAACAAATAGACAATAAATTACTCTCATTAACAATAGTATGCAGACAATTGTGATATCTAAAGCACAAAACTAATAAATCGCATTCCAAGTAGATTGTTCAGTTCTCTCATTAATAAGATGGAACAGATAAATAATTGGATAAAATAAATCATTTTTTCTTAAACATCAGTCAGACAGGTATTATAATTCCTTTTTTTGCTTCTTTTCCTTTTGATTTTCTTATTTAACTTTTGATCATTTATTTTTCTTTTTCTCAATAACTAATTTCTCATAAACTGTACTTTATGAACTGATACTCTCACCCAGCAAACAGGGGTTTCTCTGGTGCCAGGAAATTGTTATTTATTGTGAAATTGTTTGATAAATTTTCTGTTGTGTTTTAAGAATTCGTTTCATAGTTTTTTTGTATTTGGTTTTTATTAGCAATAAAGATGTATTATATTAATGAATAATAAGACGAAGTTGTCACAACCACATTTATTAAAAATAGTGTTTTTTCAGTTTTGTTTCCCGCTTAGCCAATAGTATCATTCCATGTTCAGTATATATTAAGCTTCTCTGTACTTTGGTTTTTAGTTTGATAGAGATTGATAATGGTCTAACAACCGAAACTAGTCTCTCTAAGTTTTAATAAATGTGGTTGTGACAACTTTGTCTTATTATTCATTATGGATATCTTCCACAATATCACCTTCGCCATTACAAAGAAAGAAAATGTATTGTATTGCTATAAAATTGTGATTCGTTTTTAGTGTGTTAACAACCAAGTCAGTGATTGTGCTTAGTAAGTTTTAGTTTATTAACCGTTTATTAGACATTCCATATTGTATAATTGAACAGTTTATTAGTGTCGTTTGTGAGTTAATTGTGTAAATAAAGTTCGAGCATAACTTTCAAGTGTTGCCAGCATTAGAACCTGTAACAATACAATGTTAAAACCAGTTTCAACATTTCACCTCTTGTTATTTTTGAAGTAGAGCTGTTCTACTAACCTGGACATAGCGCTAACATCCATTGTCTCCTCGGATATAGGATAGAACCCTCTAGCGGCAGCCTCTCCAAACCTGCCATGCTGCCTGAGGTCCCCTCCCCTCTCCAGCGACCCCGCACTACTTCCCGCTGCACTCTCCTCCTCTTCCTCCTCCTCATCTTCCTCAGAGTCTCTTGTGCCCTCGTCACTGGCCACCAAGTCGAGGAGAGAGGACGACTTCCCAGGCCGAATGCTCCCGTCATACACTACTAAGAGGGAGCTGTAAACAGGCAAAAGAAATAGGGATGGGATGAATGAAAAGAAAATCAAACACTTATAATAAAAATAATAAAATAGTACAAAAAGAAATCGACATCAATGAAAGTATTGAGCCGATCCTTGCAAAAGTTGGATGGAATGCCGCTCAATGATGCTCTTTAATAGTTATTCATGTTTTGAGCGGATTCTGATGTAATCTCAACTTGAAGCTCACCTCTGCTGACCGGACATATTTTGTCTCCCGGTCGAATTGGTCAAAGGGTTACAAAATGAATGAAACACTCTCAATTATCCTAAATTAGAAATGTAATAAGATATTTGTTGGCCAATAGAGCATAAAGAGCAAGTTTATTACTCAAGCTAAACAGTTACCACATGATGCGTAGTAGAGTGTGGTAATTTTGCAGGAGTGATTAAGAAGTACATACATTTTTCCTACAACTGCAGTTTTGTATTTTCATATTTCATATCAATGAAATTAGTACATCTTATATTAGTATAAGTTATATTCCAATCAAAACATAAACATAACCTTTGCTTACAAATATTTGGACTCTTTTTTAAATTTAGAAATAGACTGTTTTGGGCTAAAATCCTGTTGTTTTGTTTACAATATGTTGTATTTTGACTGTATCAATAAATAACTATATATATAGATCTGTGCAAAGATAGACGCCATTATCAAAGTAGTTAGTATATACATAGAAACTGTATGAAGCTGAAACGTGACAAGTTGACAATCGAGGATATACATTTTAATAATTTGATGCTTGTTCATTTTTGTGAATCATGATTACATATGGAAATCCTATTTCCATAAATAAAGACTTATATGTGAATCCCAAAGTTTGCCTTGTTTGAACAGATACCTGCTACGGCTCATGGCTATCACTTCCTAAAATGCAAGCGTTAGCAAGTGAGTTCTCCAGGTCATGGAGCTCACTAGTTCTATCACTTTTACAACAACTACATTCATTGAAAACAGTGATATAATAGTTTCGGTTGTTACACCGTTATCAATCTTCAACAAACTAAAACTAAAGTACAGAGTAGCTTATATATACTAAACACAGAATGATAATATTGGCTGAGGGGGGAAGTTCCTCTAATAGACTGATTGAAGGTCTGTGATTGGCTGAACGCCAAAACAAGTCACGCCCACTTTCAGTCAATCACAGACCTTCAATGAAAGCCAGCCTATTAGAGGCACTTTCTCCCTCAGCCAATAGTATCATTCCGAGTTTTGTATATATCAAGGTACTCTGTAATTTAGTTTTAGTTTGTTTGAGATTGATTAAAACTCACTAGATCTATCATACTCACCACGAATAGAATCGATAGCTGCTCTGTTTCTCGATGACACGACGGAGTTTCTCCAATCTTACGATCACCTTCTGGATGGCAACTCGCCGCAGTGAATAGCCATTATGGAAGAACCGGTAGAGGGCACTTTTCAGACCACCCTCATCCAACTCACGTCCCCAGTACTTGTCTCGCTTGATATAGCTGTCTGTATCTGCTTGATAAACCTGAAACATAGATAAATATTAGAATTTATATGTTGATGTTGTGGAAATCCATAATAAAATAAACACAAAAAAATAGGCCACAAAACCATGGTCCAGTACTCAAAATAAACAGTGGAATTAACAACATTGAACTTAGTTCCATTTTAAAAATTAGAATTATCAGAGTATTTCAATTCAATTTATTTACACAGCACACAGATACAATAAATATTGAACAAAAATATAATCTAAAACAAAATGAAGTAACAAGTAATAAACAAAGAATATTTCAAAAGATGATAGGGCTAAGTGGAGTATGACGTGTAGAACCTTTCCAACTATGGTTACCCATGTATACTAGGAAAGGTTATTGGGAATGGTAAGTGAAGAGGAAGCAGGAATAAAAATGAGTACCTAAAAGGAAGAGTACTTATCACTACTTGAGGAATCTGTAGCACTTATCAGTACTTAAGGAAGGAATCAGTAATGATTAGTGAACAACATAACATCAGGGGCCCGCTTCACGAATGCACTAGTCTTGTAACTGAAAGTGAATTTTGGAAAGTTTTCCCGCAACTGTCTGACATACCTTGAAGTAATAGAACAAAATTAGGAAAAATTTAGAATTATTAACGATATTACAGCCTTATTATGGGCCAATATATGGGGAAGGGGAGTGGAGGGAAAGACACAAAAGATAACTTTTGCACGAAAGAAAATTAAATTTGACCACCATAAGATGACATCATTTGATGGAGCCAGTGCAACGACTTCGCTATTGTGCTACGTAAGATGACGTCATCTTACGGTGGTCAAATTTCTTTCGTGCAACTGGCTGTAAGTGTAGAAGGATTAGTTGGGTTGGTCATGTTTTGAGCAGAAGTGATGACAACAATCTCAAACAAGTCATAAAAAGAAATCCTGAAGGAAGACGACCGACAGGAAGGCCATGGCGGCGAAAATGGTGGAGTCAAGTGAAGGCTGACATGGAGATAGATAACATGTCTTTATTTGGGCGAAGTTAGGACTCGCAGTTCCTCTCTTACACTTGACCCTTAAACTAAATTAACTCAATACATCGCTTTATTCAGTTAAACATTTAGCATTTTACATATATATACACATACACACACAGTAAACTGTGATATTAATATCAACCTAATTTGTGACAAAGAGAATAGAGAGAGAGAGAGAGAGAGAGAGAGAGAGAGAGAGAGAGAGAGAGAGAGAGAGAGAGAGAGAGAGAGAGAGAGAGAGAGAGATGCTGAGAGAGAGAGAGAGAGAGAGAGAGAAGGAGCAACTGAGGAAGACGCAGGGAATTAGATTTGTGTGGCAATGGCAGTAATTAAGTATTAAAGCCTTATTATAGAGCCACTGTAGACGCGGTCGTGCGCCAAAGTTTCAGGCTTAAAGACAACAGCTGGGTAAATTTGATTAAAAATCACCTGATGGCTTTAAAACAGTGTACGGCTCCATGCACAATGAAATTGTTGAGCTCGGTCACACTATAAGCTAGTGTAATTAAGCTTCAAATTGTGGCACGAGACCGCGACTGCAGTGGCTCTAAATAATAAAGCTCTTAGAACTACAAAGGTTAGTGATGAAAAAAAACAGCAGTTGATATGCAGTTTGGAAAAAGGCAGTATTGCTTTCAAAGAGAAATTGAAATCTAATATATAAACGGTTGTAAGAGGCCTCTGTAATGTACATTGTCTTTATATTTATTTATTGACAGTGTAGCCATTGCTTCAGCCGCCATATTTTCTGAAATTCAACATTAATTTTGAAAAAGGTAAATAGGAATAAGAAATCGGGCAACGGAATTGAGTTTAGAGTAAACATCCCAAGCTTTGGGATGAAATATTTAAATTAAACGTGTGATATATGGATTTCAACCGCCCATGCCAATACAATTCCTAAAAGGGAATTAGGAGCTGCAATATTGATACAGAACATATGTGTTGCTTTCACTTGTGACTTGTAGCTTTTTTGCATCAGCAGTTCTGTGAGCTTCCTGCATCTATACTCTGTTCACGCAAACGGGAGATAAATCAAAACAAACGTTTTGCATTTATGTGAATGAAAAAGTGATTAGTCATGTCAGCTGTAGACCGATCGATTAATTTCTACCAGTTCACACTGAGTTCAGTATCACATTCGCTGTCATAGTTACCGGTTCACTTATATACTGCGCATTAATTGTAATTGTGAATCGGCTACTGTGAATCGGTCTTGTTGTTCGAAGATACACTCTTGCACTCGCATCGTTGTTTACATCGTCTCCCCTTTCCGAGAACAGATTATAGACACATTTTAAAACAGTAATAGTGAAATTTGAACATTAATTTTGAAAATTCTGAAAAGAAAATCAAAATTTGGGCTTCGAGGTGGGCTAAATCAAGGTTATAGGAAGCTTTGTACCAAATCGTTGCAGTTTTTGTGAAATCCGTACGACTGACACACACACACCTACTCTCTTTTATCTGCTTTGGCTTGTGACTTGAAGCTTTTTACATCACAGTGACGTATCATGTTCTATGAGATTCCTGCATACAGACACATTTTAAAACAGTAATAGTGAAATTTGAACATTAATTTTGGAAATTCTGAAAAGAAAATAAAAATTTTGTAATTTTGTCAATCCCATCCACTATAAATCATCGGGGTACCAACGGGAATTCATCACTAAAGCAACTAGGATAAGAGAAAACGTCAGTGTAGCCGTAGCCTTACCTGCATGCCACACAGTCGTACGCCGAGCGACGCCGACGTACTTGCCGCGCATTTGGCCATCTGCTTTGACCTCTTTTCGGCAGACGCGTCGTCGCCATGTTGCCTTGTGCCCATTTTTAAATCCAAGATGCACGGATTGGTGTAAGTTGAGGTTATGTTCTCCAGCAGGAGGAAATCTGTTTATGGAGGTCAAAGTCAAGGAAAAACAGGTGATTGAAATGATATTATCATATAAAAATAGTATGATATTATTGTATTATTTAAACCAATACAACAGAGTATCCAAGGAGCCAACTAAATTACATAATAATAATAATACTATGTAGGGTCACTTGTCAATGGAGCAGAATGGATACTAAATGTTAAAAAAGACCTAGTACTAGCCAAAATAACCAACAAAAAAATTTACAATAGAAAAAACTTCAGAATAAAACTTTATAAATGGAAAGTTATATCAGAGAAAAAACCTCCAAGAGTTGGAACAAAATGGAGTGAAGAGAGAAAGGCTGAATTCGCACAAAAATCACCAGGAACTCTTGGTCCAAGAAAAACAGAAGAGATTACAGAAGAACAATCTTGTAGAAAAGTTTTCCAACATGGAAAGTGACATGACGAAACGTTGTTTTAAGGTTTATGTTCATATTCTAAGGCTTTCAGAACACAGATTAACTATACAGACTGTTAAAATGCCTATTGTCATCAACTAGTCCCGGACCCTGGGTAGAAAATGTTAAAAAGGATCTAACCCAACTTGATACAAACGAACAGGATATCTTTGACAGGGAGATTTTGAGGAAAAAAATGTGGATAAGTGGGAAATTGTTACAGAGTTACGCCAAAAACAGCACAGACCACGTTGGGATGAAGGAAGAAAAAATAACTTTTCACAAAGGATGAAAGAATACTGGGCGAACAAGAAGAATAGACCCAGGAAATAAAATACCATTACTTACTTCACGAATTATATATTTGGCGTCTTCCTCTTGGGAGTTCTATCGCCCATCAATAAATAATAATAATATTGTGACCGGTCTGGCATCAGGTCGTGGTTAATAAAGTTCAGGGCTTCTGATGTGACTTAACGACTGCTGTTGATAGGCAGCCGGGACCGACGGGTTAACGTGTCCTCCAAAACACGGGAGTGGCCACAGTAAAATATTTCGGTATTAGTATAATAATAATAATAATAAGCGTATGGCTTTTATTGGTGGGGAGACTCTTACGGGTAGTTCCACCTCGCCGTTTGAGCCATGTTATGAGGAGCATGGTGGACCTACAATTTTACTTGTGTTCCAAACCACCGGGTAGGTGATAGGCTAATAATGCTAATAACATCCAGTCATAGAAGCACGGTCACCCATCCATGCGCAGTCGTGACTGAATATCAAGATCACACGAATACCATGCCAGATTGATTATCTCTTATAACACAGCTGAGTCAAACTCAACAGGTACTTGCTCACCTCTATTACGGCAAAATTTAACAGGCGATTCTAGGAGAGTAAAAATATTTCCATTTAACACAAACTTTAGTTGGTACTTTATTATTTTTCATTTCAGAATCATTTTATTATTTTTCGAGTGGAGTATCAAATCTAAATTTGTATCACTGAAATTAACCTCAATGTTTTGGACAATATAACATATTCAGAATTTGTGAAGAGAGCAGTTTTGGACATGAGTCTGTTGCGCCTTCACATTCGTTGTAAATTTGTCACAATAGTTTAGAACTCTTCTAGAATTTATTTAAATAAATTTTAGAAGAGTTCTAACTTAAAATGTAAAGTCCTACACTACATGCTCCGTATTATAGGAGTTTAAAAAATGGTGCTATATGGGACTGAAACATGAAAGCTGTTGCCTGAAAAGGATACACTGCTTGTTGGCGCTGTCAGGTGGAGGAGGTGACGTCATCACGCGACTGGTGCTGCTACGATGGACACGCATGCGCAGAACGTCACCGTTTGCGTCGCGTTTGCTGCGTTTCCGCGACGGATCGGCGGCCGCATCCGACTGCCGGAAGTGAGGACTGTAGCGTTTGTCCAGCTTCATGTTGCCGCTGCTTGTGGCTTGCATTACACCTGTAATAGAAAGAGAAAAAAATCATAAGTTTATTCTACAATTTAAAAAAATAGATTCGATGTTTATTGGGTAGTAAAAAACTATTATAAGTTTATTCTGTATGTATTATAAAAAGTATACATATTTAACTTTATAATGTTATATGTTTTCCTCAGTTTTATTTTCTATATAACTAATAACTGTTGTGTTTAAAACTAGCTGAAAAAATAATTTTTTACTTATTTAAATTTCATTATCTAGAGCTATTATTAAATGATGGTTAGCAGCTAACAAGCAAATAATGCTTTTTCTGGAAATACCACATGTCATCACATATTTTATTTCATATATTTCTAGAAAACAAATAATAATATTGTAGATTGTTAATTCGGAAGAGTTGCAGAAAGGAAGAAGAAAAGACATATCTTAATCTCATATTACAAGGAAGACACAGAAAGAAGGAAAAAGAAGAACAATTATTTAAAAGAGGAAGGAGTAACAATAAAAGAAGTAGGAAAAAGAGAAGAAAGAGCACAAGAAAAAAGAAGGGAAAGTCAAAGAAGAAGGTGGAGAAGAAGAACGAGAATAATAAGTAGATGGAAAAAAAGAAGAAGGAAGAATAAAGAGCAAAAAATGGAAGAGGAATAAGAGAAGGAGGAGGAGGAGAAGAAAAAGAAGATGATCAGCAAAAAAGGATAGGAGGTAGAAGATAAAAGAAGAAAGATTATGATGCATAAAATATGAAGAATAACTCAAGGAAGAATGTAGAAGTAGAAGATAAAAGAAGAAATAAATAAAAATGAAAAAACACAGTTGAATAACGCATTTTAATCTAAATATTCAATGATGTGGAGATAAACGGGCCTCACACCACTTAGCACTTACCAACAACTCTTTTCAGGGAGGAAAAAACTGAACAACTAATTAAAAATAAATAAATACGAGACCTAAATAAAAAATTTGAAGGTTAAGCTTATTCTACTGACCTTTAGTTCTATAGAAAAGCAAAGATTACATTAAGATAAGAATGTTATTTGCCTTTAATAAAAATTTTTTGAGTGTGTTTCACAAGAAATTGAACTCATATATGGTTTTGAATAACTGTTTATTATTGTAATAAAATAAATATTGAGGTTATTCGAAGAAAACATTTTATGAATATTGCATAATTTTTCTAAAAATGATTTTTGTCATTGTCAAGTATCACTTTTTAAAAATTTAGAAAGAATTTATACGAACAAATGCTTTATAAAAAGTTAATATTTTTCAATATTATCACATTATGAGATAAAAATGAACATGAGATTTTTATTTTGAAATTACTAATTTAAAGTGGTAGATTTTGAAACCAATAAAATATTTTAGAAAGATAAATAAATATTTTAGTAAAATAAATAAATGACAATGAATAAACGGATGACTTGATCCCAATCTTGAACTTTCCTTAGCTAAGCTCTCTTTAAGGTTGACTAGATGGAAAAGCCTAGATGAAAGAAGTTTCCCCAAATTTATGGAAGCCTGGATGTATGTTCATAAAAATAGAAGTTTTATGTATTTATGGGCCATATTTATGAACGTTCCTTTAGTGTCTCTTGACTTGAGGAACTCTCGAAATGCCTCTATTAGATTGAACCTGCTCTCAAGCAGACGAATTGCCAGCGAATGACAATTAAAATCAAACCTAACCTCGAAACATGATTTCAGACACCAACAAACATGAATTACCAAGGGTAAAGATAATGTACTTTATGAAAATTTACAGTTACTATAAAGTAATTATTACTATGCCAATTTACTCTATATTAATATTTTCTTTTTTTAGGTTTGTTGAATAATCGAGATTGATTTAAACAGTGATACTATAAAGACAATGCAGCCAGCAGGCTGAAGAACTTCATTAACATTATTCCAGGTAAGCAGAAAAGTTTATAGGTTAGAAATTGAGTTATATATTAACTAAATAGAAAATAGTTTTAATTGGTCAAATATACATTCCATTAGTGTAAAAATTGAATGCTATGTTTTATTTTATTTTGATGAACTGATATGCTATCATAAAAATGAAGCCAAAATATGATAGAAAACAATCTGTTGGAATTGCTTCAAGGAAGCTCTACCTTGGCTAAGAGCGGATTTGAGACAACAATTTCAATCTGACTCAGCTGACCCAGCCATATTTATGTACTGTAAATTCTTATATTAATGTACATTAGTGTTGTTCTATGTAAATTATTGGTGTTAAATTATTTATTATCAGGAGTAAGACCTTTGTTAGAGGAGCTGGATTGGCTTTCAGGGCCGTATTTATGAACATGAGTTACATTCATCTAAGACTGACCTGGAAAGGCTCTATTACATTGAACATAGTCACAAGTTAACCTAAAATTGACTCATAATATCAGACACTAACAAACATAAAATAGCATAGATGAAAAGATAACGATACTGCACTGCATGTAAATTTACAGTTACTGTTACATAATTATTACCTCACCAATATCTTTTAAATTATTATTTTCTGTTTTCGAATTTGAAAAATAATAGAATTTTGATGCAGTGTAGTGAGCGCTATCTACCAGCAGACCAAAGAACTTTCCATTCCATTACTTTGTCATAAGTGCAAAGAAAAATGTATAATTTACAAGTTGATCTACTATATAAAGAACGTAAAAATAGTTTCAATAAGTTAAATATACAGTGAATTACATTGCAATGGTGCAAAAATTGAATATGATTTTATTTTATTTAGATGAGCCGATGCTATACTAAAAAATGAAACAATACAACAATCTAAGAATGGCTTCAAGTAAGCTCTGTACCTATCTTGGCTAAAGACGGATTTGAGATACCAATTTTAAGAATGACATTACTTTTAAGTTAAGAAGATCATTAAGCAAGATTCATAAATACGAACTCAAGTTGAATCATACTGAGTTTACAAGCTGAAAAGTGGGGCTACACGCCGACCCAGTTGTCCCTGTAACATATTTATTTAGTGTGAATTCTTATATTGGTGTAAATTAGAGTTGTTTAATGAAAATTATTTATCAGGAGTCAGGTCTTTATGAGGGAGCTGGGTTGGCGTTTAGTGTTACAGCTACTCACTGGCTTGTCACGTCATGAACCTGTAAGTACGACTTATTGCCACTAAGTATGACTCATCCAAGTTGATCTTTGATAAGAAACGTTCATAAATACGGCCATCAGTGTTCCAGCTACTCGCTGGCTTGCAACTTTGTGAACTTGCTCTGTCTAGATGCATTTTTAGTGTCCCTACAGTCAAGAGACACTGAAGGAATGCTTATAAATATGACCCTTAACAACTTTAGGCTTCCTAAATAAAAAGACTTGAAAAGCCTTTTGATAGATGACTTCCAAGAGTCTCTCAAGTTAAGGAAGCCCAACCATTCAGCATCTGACCATCATTCTGTAGGACCTGGGTTCGATTCCCAGTTAGGTTTGAAATTTTACAATTTTTCTCACCTTATTATCCTTGCGCACAAGATAATGTTGTAGAATTTTGACAAAATAAAATTGATGTTTTCACCATTTTTCACCTCTTTACTAGAATTTGTGTGAACACTTACAGTGCTACAGATGAGAGAGATCTCCAGTCGCGTTCCTTTGATAACGGACACAAAAAAGAGCAAGCAGTTAGCAGGTAAAGCCAGGGCTGCCGTGATCAGCTATCTGAACACAAACATAAGCCTGCATGACACAAATACAATTGTGCAACACACAATTGTCTTTCAAACACTCAAAATCACAAAATCACACTCAAAATTTAAAAAATGATGGAATTTAGATGAGATTAAATGAATTTTGAACTAAATTAGGTGGAAAAGTTATGAAACCTCTCAGCATTTAAATTCTCAGAAATTAAATTTGAATTACAAATGGAAAAAAATTGTGCAAAAATTGATGTTTACTGTGAAAAATAGTAGAAACTAAACCTGCATGACACAATACAATTGTGGAGCACACAATTTTCTTTCAAACAACACAAAATCACACTCAAAATTTGAATGATTGAATTTAGATGAAATCGAATGAATTTTGAACAATATTAGGTGGAACAGGCATTAAACCTCCAAGTATTATTTACTAACCAATTTCAACTAAAAATTAAAAACAAATTGTGTAAAAATTGATGTATTACTGTAAAAAATTGTAAAAACTAATCCTGCTTAACACAATTTAATTGTGCAACACACAATTGCCTTTCAAACAACACAAAATTGCACTCAAAATTTGAAAAATGATAGAGTTTAGATGAGATTAAATGAATTTTGAACTAAATTAGCTTGAACAGTTTCAAAAACTTCCAGATTTAACTAAATTTGAACTACAAATGAAAAAATAGTGTAAAAATTGTTGCATTACTGTATTTTTTTAAAACCGTGTATTTCAAATAGAAAATTAGCTGCAGTGATGTATCTATTTATTTATTACACAAAACAGAATCAAGTAAAGATTCAACAGGCATAGCCCACTATTGCTTTCTTTACAAATTCAAAGATAAAAAATCCAAATTTCATGTTATGTCCAAGTTGAACTAGAAATTTCACTTTGAAGTACAGTTACTGAAAACAAAAATATCAATTTAGAAGTTCACTTTAAAAATGGAGCACTAAAACAGTCCAATAATACAAAGAAAGTAGTTATAATTTTGAATTTCATTAGAGATTTTACAGCCAAAAATACAGCCATTGAACAAAGGTTAGTTTCTAAGAGACTAGTTTATATCCAAATATTCTGTGTTGTTATCTATATGATATTCTATGTAATCAGTTATCTTTAACTAATGAACATATTTTGTAGCATTAAAAAATTGTACTACCAATAAAAGAAAAATTGAATTGTAAAAAAATGGTAAAAACATGTATTGCCAATCAAAAATTAGCCAAAGAGATGTAATCAGTAACAATAACAATATGGCTTTTATTGGTGGGGAGACCCTTCCACGTAGTTCCACCTCACTGGTAGAGCCATGTTATGTAGAACGTGGTGGACCTACAGCTTTAGATGGGTTCCAAACCACCAGGTAGGTGATATTAGTGTTATCTTTGACTGACTGCTATACATGCAGGTTCAGCCTTCTATATTTTGTAATCATCACAAGTCTTAGAATTATATGAGCATCAGCAAAAAAATATGATTCAGACCCATGTGGATTATGGATGATTAGAATCGACATGATGTAAAATAATAAGGTCTGCCAGACATGCAACATCACATCATAACATTACTCCATTCTGTAACATCACTATTTAACTAGTGACAACTAGAGTACATTGCATAACATCATATCATTGTGTTATGGTGTGCTCTTGTGGGATGCTGGGGTTATTAAGTGATATTATTGAGGACCCAACAGGGCCTATTAGAAATCATGCCTTTGTCCATCCATCTATCTGTCCCTAGCACTTGAAAGAAAAATGATAAACTCTTGAAACTTGTTATATAGCTTCCTCATAGCCCAAGTGAAATTGCTGTTGATTTTGGAGTTGTATATAAACATAATTATGATGTAAACAGATTCCCACTATAGCCTCTAGGTTAGTTTTGGCTGGCAAAAATCAAAACATTGGACAGCTGCTGCTGTTTACATTTGAAAATAAAAAAATTGGAAATTATGAAGGCTGATGCTTAACACAATTTTCAACTTCATTTTTTTGCAGTTCAAGCATTGATGTTTTTATTTTTGATTGCATTGAAATCTTTTCTTAAATTATTTTAAATTGTCTTATTGGAAAAACATACAGAAAATATTGAAGCATGATAATTATGAGATCTGCTGAACACGAAGTTGAAGGAACAAAACTAATTTTCAAGAACTGGCAGTGTGAATTTTTTTGTGAATTGGGAAGCATATAATAATGTTTATAAAAAAACCGTAGCAGTTGAATGGCAAGGCTAGTAGAGAGGTTAGTATGCATCTTGGTTGAATGGTGCATATGCCTATCAGCACAATTGATGATAATTATTATTTTATGAAAATATGTTGGGCCCTTGGATACTCCATTGTTTTGGTCTATTGTACTGTATTATTGAATGTATGTATATAACACTTGGAAGGATGTTATTATTTTCTATATTAAATAGATACTCTAGATAATCTGTTGTAATCAGTTCATTATGAAATAGAGTTATGTTACAATGCATGGCAGGATGGAATTTTAGAGAAAGAAATGACAAAATTTCTCAATGTGCACCACATCCAGAATAAATAAAATTAACATACACATGACAAGTGTAAACAAATGAACAAAATACTGTATGAATTAAGCTGTAAATCAATGAGGAATAAACAAAATATTGTATGACCTGTTTTACAGCAAACTGAGAGCTAATAATATAACTACTTATACATTCGTATCAAGCTGTTATATAAATTTGTACCTGATTTATCATAACCACAAAATAACAACAATCAATCACTCATGTGTAACCACATTCCACTACTATTCTAATTATATTTTAGTTTCATGAAAAGATTGACCATTTCTGTAAAAAAACCTGAAACTTTTTGACTCACCCTTGTATTTTGGAACAAACATCTGAATGTCATGAGGAATGTTCTGGTAGAAATGCAGTTCTCTGGGATTCAAAGGTTTGCATATTGTAGACTGGTCTAGTAGTAGAAGTCTTGTATGTCCTCCAACCTGTAAGTGGGAACAAATTACACAGAACGATTAATTTCAATTTTAATTGTGTTTATTAATATAACAAGCATGGTGCATCACTTATTAGTATAAATCAGTGTATAATAAAAAGGTCTGTCAAGAAAAAAATATTACAATAATAATAAAAAATGTGAAATTAAATTATATAAGAAAAGGTATGGTTTTTATTGGTGGGGAGACCCTTGTGGGTAGTTCCACCCACGGTAAGTAGAAGAAGATCTACTGTGGTTCAACCTTGCCATGATGTCGATTAGATAACGTTTTTTTAATAAAATTTTTAGAACTGATGTTGACATTGTGAAATCTCTCCATAATTGAAACAAAACAGAAGTTGCCAAATTTCACTAAACTAACAATTTGAGTCACAGGACCATGGTTTCTTGTTTTACTAACGTTTTTTTACCATACGATTCTACAGCCATTGACAAAGTCAACAAAAACTACACACCATTGGGTAAAATGTCCTTTTGAGAGTAAAAATAAGAATAATAATGGAAAAAATTAAACTAATAACAAGAATAGAACGAAAAATATTTTTAGTTATAGAAGTTGATTCAAGTTATTGAAATATTAAAATATTTAATCAAAAAAAGAATCTATACAAGTCAAAGTAGTCCATACAATCAATATCCCTTATGCCCGGTTTCTGAGTTGTTCATTAAGTTTAATGGATCATTAACCCATTGCTCCAGCATTGAGTTAATGGTACATTAAGTTAATGAACAACTCAGAAACCGAGCATTAGAGAAGTCCATAGAGTAAATAAAATTAAGATATAATAGCACACCCTATTGCTCAAGTCTTGATGATTTTTAGAGTTAAGGTCAAATTTACTAACATAGGCCTGATACCTGTGCGTGGGTAATGAATTGGATGATGATTGATTTGTTGAATCTACAGTTTAAGGTGGGTTCCAAAACACAGAGATGTGATTTTGCAGCAGATAATAGAGATTCTTTTGCTGGCCAATCTAATCAGTCACATTTGAAAAGAAAGCCCAGGAGTTTGGCTCATGGCTTTCACTTCCCTAAACTGCTTGTACTGCTTTCAGTTTATGTGCCAAAAAGTAATCATAAAATAGTTGTTTACTGAGTTGTTTGCTGACATCATAGCTGATTACTTTACACTGGCCATTTTTGCAAACCTTCCATTCTATGATTATTGTACCTAATATCCAAAATTATTGTATCAATTAAAAATTTCACAGTTATCTACAATTCAATAGAAAATATTTTCAATTATTTTAAAAATATATATTTTTTGGAATGAGATTTCTTTAAAATTATTTTACAAAAGAGCAGATTATCTTACATAGCCAAGAATTATTGTCAGATTAATTTTTCATAACCTCAACAATAATTAATTATGGCTCATGGCTATATTCACCTCATTCACATACATGTCACAAAACTCAAGTGGGTACCATAAATTAAAAAAAAGTAATGAACATACCTGATTCTTTAGTGGAAACAGTGAGATTTCATCATCATCATCATCTTCATCCTCATCATTTCCGGAGTCATCAGCATCAATGTCTCTGCTGTTGCCATGATGCTGACGTTGATGATGATGATGACGGCTGCTGATCTGGGAGAGGAACGCATTGCTGCCAACATTATGCTGAACTTGCAGGTGAGCTGAGCTGCTGGTTCTCAACAGTTGAGAATCTCCCATGCCCCAACCATCCAACAGGTATACCATTCCCACTTGCTTTAGGCGTAGTATTGCAGGTGACCAATTCCTGGAGAAACTGCAACTTTGATGACTGAAAAATGCTGGAGAAAGTAAGGCACCTCAGAACTATTGGAAGATCTACGATCCAGGAGCAAATGTCTGGATGATCTGACACTTTGATTGTTGAAGATGTTTGGTATTCCAAAAGTGTCTTCAGAAATGTCTGGAAAATCTGAAAATTTGTGGTTTGATGATGTTTGGTACTCCAAAACTCTCTTCAAAAGATTTGTGAATGTCTGGAAGATCAGCAAGTTTGAAGGTTGATGATGTTTGATACTTTAGTAATGTCTGGAAGACCTGTAACTTTATTGGTAGAAAATGTTTGGTACTTCAAAACTGCCTTGGAATCAAATCTTACTTCAGAACTTTGTGATTCTTTCCTAGATGTTTTATACTTCAGAAGAATTGTGAATGTCTGGAAGACATGCAACTTGGGGATGAAGATGTTTGATACTTCAAAACTTTCTTAGAACCAAATCTTGCTTCAAAACTTCTTGATTCCCTTCTAGATGTTTGATAATCCAGAACTGTCTCAGAATCAAATCTTACTTCAGAACTTCTTCAATTCTTGATTCTCTTCTAGAAGATGTTTGATAGTTCAGAACTGTATTGAATCAGTCCTTAATTCAGAACTTCTTAATTCTCTTCAGAACTAACTTTGAATCAAATCTCCCTTCAGAATCAACTTGTAGATTGTCTTTAGGTGTATCAATTACAATATTGCTGTTCAAATATTATTGTGCTTCTGCAACTAATCACAAATTATTGCCAGCTTTGTACAAAAAGGAAACTGGTGGCTCTAACAATAAACACAGCCATATATACAAAATTGAAACACTGGGTGCTCCAGCCACAAAAAAGAAAAATCCTAATGAGATCAGAAATTTGTGTAGAAATTGTCACACTAAGTAGTCAATAATCACTTGGCATATTTATTGCAATTTGTTTTGTAAAAAAAAAATATAAACAAATTTTTGTTTAAATGTTTGAGTTTCTATCACCAAACCTCAAATGGATCTTCATAGAGGACACAACGGAACAGTGATGTAAAATCGTAACAATGCCAGCGTGAGTGCACCAAATTTGATATCAATATGGATCGACGTGTAGTCCGTACTTCGTTTAAAATAAAACTGTGAAACCTTATGCACATGTGATGGGGTTTGTGGTAGGCAACTGGGGGTAAAGCTAACCTCAATCTTCACCTCACCTCAAATTTTATTTTACCAGTCCCTGTTGGGCGTGTGACAGGGCACACAGCAACATAATTGCAACAGAAAAATTGAGGAATGCAACAAATTTATAAGCAACAACAATAACAACAACAATCACACACTTATCACAGTTGATATATAGAACTGAAGGTTATTTTAGGTTAACAGCCAATCTAACTTCACTTAATCAGTAGTTTTCAGTGATCAGTATAACTGGAAATGAAAAAACTGACTTTCTGAGGTTATGTTTGAAGTTTGTGCTATAACTCGAAGTTTTGAGGTTACAAGCGATGATCAACCTAACCTCAAATAGTAAAGTTGAAGTTCCAGGTTATGTTTGATTGTCAAACTAATTTTCCCACTATTATCAACGTATCAAGTTTTGTTTCATGGTTGGCCTTTCCAGTATTATAGATGTTCTGAATCAACCTCAATCTAGTAAACAATTTTGTACTTATCAGATTTAAAAAATAATTGTTAAACTGTTTAGTCACTGATAACAGAACGTTGCTGCAGATGATTTCAGCTGGTGATGAAGTTTGAAGTTTCCTTTTTGAAGTCCAGAAGACATCACTAGTTGAAACAAATGATCTAGATTCAGGTTCCTTCAAAAGCTGGGTGAATCTGTAACAAAAAGAACAAGAAATTTAAGTAACGTGAAAAACTTAATTTAATCAATCAGTAAATCCTAATCATTACAAACAAATCAAAACAACTCAGTTTCCAAAGACATTATTATCAATTGTGCAAAGTAATTACTCATTAAACAGTTATTCACAGTTGAATAAGTTCTTACAATACGTTTTAATTATTAATTGTATTAATTCACAGCTTAAATGGAATACCCCATTTTTCAATAAAAAAATTAAAACAAAAATAATAATGATCACATATAAATTGTATAAATTAAAATGAATAATAATTGCAATGATCAACCTGAATAAATGCATCAAACGTTTCTTTGCATTTAAGATGAGTCAACAGATAGGTGATGAAGAACAAGGCAAAGATAAAGGAAGAGGAGAAGAACAAGAAAAGGAAGGAGGAGGAGGAGGAGGAAGAGAAGAAGACAATGTAGAGGTAGAATGGAAAAAACAGGAGAAGAAGAACAAAAAAAGGTGAAGAAAAAAGAAAGAGAAGGAAAATAAAAGAGGATGAGTTTCAGAAAGAGGATGAAGACGAGGGAGAAGAAAACGAAGAGGCAGAATAAAGCAATGAGATGAAAAAACAGGCAGAGAAGAAGAGGGAAAAAATAAAAAAGAGAGGGAAGGAGAGTGAGAAGTAGAGGGAACGATGAGGGATCTAATGAGAATGAAAGAACAGGAAGAAACAGGACTAAAAGCAAGATAAGAAGAAGAAAAAGAGGTAGAATAAGAAAAAAACAGAAGAGAAGGAGAAGAGGAAAGCAAAGTGAGAAGAAAAAGATACGTGACAATTAGAGGGAGAAGATAAGAGGTAGAAGAAAAACAGAAAGAAAGAAGAAAAAGAAAACGAGAAAAAAGAAGAAGAAGAATAGAAAGAAGACATTCATGAAGAAGAAAAAGGGGAAAACAGAAGAATAAGGATGGAAGAAAAAGTGGATGTAGGAAGAGAAGAAGAATAAGGATGAAAGAAAAAAGAGAAGTGCAAGGAGGTCAAATAAGGGAAAAAAGAAGAAAGATGAGAAAAAAGAGAAAGGAGAAATAGATGAAGAAGAAAGGAGAAGAATGGAGAAGAAAAAGAAGAAGAAGAAGAAGAACGAGAAGAAAAAAAAAGAGTATATAAATGAGAAAGAGAAACGCAAGGAGGTCGAATAAGGGGAAAAAGAAGAAAGAAGAAGGAGAGGAGAAAGAATATAGAAGAAGAAGAACGAGAAGATTAGACCATAAAAGTATATAAAAGCAAGAAGAAGAAGAAGAAGAATCATAAACCACAATCTTACATAATGTTATGCAAGAATAGTAAGTACTCATCACGTGACATAACAGTGCTGTCTGACATTTATTAATTGAACCGACCTCGTAATTTTCAATTGCATGCTGCAGTCAGTCGGTCGGTCTTTTCTATCGTGTGTTGGAGAGAGACTCTTCTATTAGAGAGAGAGAGAGAGAGAGAGAGAGAGAGTGTGAGAGACAGAGAGTCTCAGGCGGTGATTCACCTATTTTGGGAACACCGATCGTTAGATCAGAAAAAAAGAGGAGAAAAAATATTTGAACGTTCGGACATAACACCGGTGTGATGAGTCACTCTCAAGAAATTCCAATCGGCAAATTGATTTTGGGACGAGTTGAACAAAGTTGGCCAAGTGGGCGAAAATGGGAAGTGAAAGTAAAAGGAGGAGGCGGATGCAGAGGAGGAGGAGGATGAGCAGAAGGAGGTGGAGAAGGATTAGAAGGGGGGAGCAGAAGAAGGAAGATGATCAGAAGGAGGTGGAGAAATAACAGAAGCGGGAGGAGGAGAAGCAGCAGGAGGAGGAGAAGAAGAAGGAGCAGGAGGAGGAGGAGGGGGGAGGAACAGGTGCAGAACGCGGAGGAGGAGAAGCAGAAAAATTCAGATGACACAGTGAAAATTTATAACTAGGCTGCAGCATAATCATGATTAGCAAAACTCGGATCCAAGACCGATTAAATAAGGAATAGAGCAATGAAATAATTAAAAAATAAACATGCCTTTTTTCTTCTCTCTCTTTTCTCCCTCTTTGTCCTTTTCCTCTTCCACCTACTGAGAGGTAGAGAGCTAAAATAGGGGCATAATTAATTTTTTATAATAAACGTCTTGATGCTGTCCTCTGACAACGAATCTGTGGAGTTCCACGGACAAAAATGAACTAGGTTATCATTTTTTTCGAGGTGAAAAAGAAGGAGGAGGAAGAGAAGGAGGAGCTGGACGAGGAGGACAAAGAGAAGAAAGTAAAGAAGCAGAGGAAAAAAGAAAAAAATGTTATAATTAAGATGGAGAAGAAGAGAAGAAGAAAGGGAAGGAGAAGAAGAAGAAAGGGGAGCAGGAGAAGAAGAGAGGGAAGGAGGAGAAGAAAGGGAAGGAGTAAAGAAGAAAAAAGGGAAGAAGAAAGGGGAGCAGAAGAAGAAAGAGGAGGAGGAGGTGAAGAAGAAAGGGAAGGAGAAGAAAAGGAAAGAGGAGAGAAGAAAGGGAATGAGGAGAAGAAAAAACGGAAGGAGGAGAAGAAGAAGAAAGGGGAGGAGGAGAAGAAGAAAGGGGAAGAGAAGAAAGTGGAGAACAAACAGAAGAAGGAAAAACAAAAGAAGATTAAGGAGATGACAAAAAAGGGAAGAAGGGAGGAGAAGAAGGAAGAAAAAAGAAGAAATAGGAGATGAAAAAAGAGAAGAAAGAAGGGAAGAAAGAAGGAATTGAAGATGAGGAAGATGTCAAAAAAAGACTGAAAAAGGAAGAGATTTAGGAGAAGTACAAAAAAGGAGCAGAGGACGAAATAAGTGAAGAAGAATGGGAATAACCAATTGATAGTAGGTTGCATCACATTCTAGATTAAACGATTCAATTGAATCTGGCAACTTGTAAGTTACAAATAAGGAAATTGTAAAGATTTTTCCTACAACTGATTGTAAAGAATTAGTTTTCATGGTGAAAACTGATCATAAAACAGCTGATTACTGAGAAGCAAGCAACACGTCATAGCTTTACTTCACGCTTACCAGTGTTGCCAAACTTTCAGTCAAGATTATCGAACCTGACGTCCAAAATTTATCAAATATTTTACAATTATCTATGTTTTAAAAAATAATTACCATCTATTAATTATTTAAAAAGTAATAATTTTCTTTAAATGATCCGGATTTTTTTTAAATTTAGTGGTGTGAAAAGCTAATCTAGACAACTTGTTAGGCTCTAAAGTTCAAAAGAAAGTTTTGAAAAATTACTACCCAAGAACCTAGGTGGCCAGGTTTGAAATGATAAAGTTTGATATACCGATATCTGTGGCTATTTTGAGTCAAAACCCTTGAATTGGAACTAATCATACTTAACTTATGTACTGAATCTCAAAATTAATACTAATTATTATAAGTTTCATATAATTTATGTCATTAGCCTAAAACGCACCCAACCCAAAGTTCATGAAATCAGAATTTTTTTATCATAGCACACTGATTTTACACGCTTGCATAGAACTTGCATTTAATTGTGTGTTTTCATTTATAAAATCCCGATTTTATGAACTTTGGGTGCGTTCAGGCTAGTGGGTTATACTGAATTTTAACTTCAAAACTAAATTTTCTACAAGATGAGTTTATTCAAAAAGGTGATTTTATCAATAATTAACAAAGTTAATCCACTTCAAACTTGAAAATTGCATTTTATTTAATGTAATAAATAAATAATTATGGTAGTCACAGTTTTCTAAAATGTTTTATTCGATTTCGTAGCTCATTTGAAATCAAAATTATCCATTTGAGCACCTAACAAGTTTCTATATGAGTAAATATTGAGGAAATATTTGAACAATGCATTAATCTGACTATAACTGTAGCTATATTCCATTACACAAACAGGGTTTCTGTAATCTGTTCGTTATAATACAACAAAACAGATAGAACCCTTCGGCTTTAATAAGTCCTTATCTATTGGTTATTTGAGAATTTTTTATTTCTGAAATTTCGGGGGGGGGGGGGCCGGGCTCCATGGGCCCCCCCTGGCTACGCCACTGATTACCGCACACTATGAGTGGCTACTGTCTACCATTTCACTGAAAAACCATTTGGTATAAAAATAAATTCGTATGGCTTTTAGTGGTGGGGAGACCCTTACGGGTAGTTCCACCTCGCCGCTTTTTTTTAACGACTGCTTTTTTTTATATGCAACCGGGACCGACGGCTTAACGTGTCCTCCGAAACACGGGAGTGGCTCGAGAAAAATATCTTGTACTCAACTGGGATCGAACCCAGGACCTTTGGCTTATCAGACCAGCGATAAGCCAACTCGGCTACGCCGACTCCGCCCATTTGGTTAAAAGCTAGATCAGCTGATCTTCGACCATGATGGCCAATTCCCACTAGAGTTGCTGTGATTTGGTGTGTTGAGGTTATGTTCGTATAACAATGATTTATATAATGAAACTTAAAAATCACTTCTAAGTGGAAATTAACTCACATTATGGTGTGACAGCCGTTTCACTCTGTTGTCAAGAGCCATCACGCCATAATGTGAGTTAATTTCCACTTGAAAGTGTTTTTTAAGTTTTTATTACATATTAGTGGAAACAAGATGGACCTTCAACATCATAATGTTTTATAGTTCTTATTTCTGCTATTTAGACTTGTATGACGAAAAATAGTGTACATAACATGTCTGGTAAGGTGTTTACCATACTCATGATAATTCTGCACTCAACTTTGTCTCCTGCATAAACTATCATACTCGTACAGTAAACACCATCTTACCACCCTTGTTATGTAAGTACTATTATTACTCTCACAAAATTACCACACTCTGCTACACATTGTGTGGTAACATTTTAGCTTGAGTGATAAATTAGCTCGTTACACTCTTCATATACATAAATAACTATTAGTGAGTTCAAATGAATGGACAATTTAAAGTGTGCATACAATAAAGTTTAGAGTCAGAAGACTCAACACAGGCAAGTGTGCAGGAAGTCAGGTAATTGAATCAATGGCTTATTACGTCATAGTTTAATTGAATTGCACACACTCTGCTACAAAAAATAAATTAAAATAGAAAAAGAGAAATAATTGAAATAAGAGAAAACGGAAAAAGTGATTTGGCGTTGAACCAAGGTTAGAGAAAAACGATGAGCTTTGAAGTGGGTAAAGATTTGGAAGTAGGAGGAGGAAGAGAAGAAGAAGAAGTAGGAAAAGAAAAAGTAGAAGTAGTAGAAGATTCAGAAGTAGAAAAAGAAAAAAGAAGTAGAAAAATGAGAAGTAGAAAAGACTAAATAAGAAGAAGGAGAAAGAAGAATTTTAAAAGGATAGAACTTACAATTTGAGAAATAAAAGTGGTAAAGATTAGGAAGTAAAATGTCTTAATACAAAAACATTTTAAAAAATTGAAGATTCAAAAAACATATCACCATTATTAAATATTTAATTAAATGCATAAAATTCAACAAACCGAATTATTATTAAAAATCATAGATTTTCAAAAAAAATATTCTTTCTTAACAATATTTTCATAGTTTCAATATTTTCAACTGCACATTTTTTTTTATTGTTTTGCTGAATTACAACTATGAAACTAGGCTGCAAGGGAGGAGGGTATCGGAAAGAAGAAGATAACTATAATAATATTATTATTATTATAGTTATCTTCTTCTTTCCGATACCCTCCTCCCTTGCAGCCTAGTTTCATAGTTGTAATTCAGCAAAACAATAAAAAAATGTGCAGTTGAGGCCTTTTTATTTTACTGATGATGCCCACATGAGTCCGAGACTTGTGCGTGGGTAATGAGGTGAATGATTACACGTAGATGCCAGACGGAGAAGCGGAATTCGAAGCCACGACCGCTTAAACGACAGCAAGCTGAAGTTGCGACGCCCCAACCAACTGCGCTAAGCGGCCCTTTGAACTCTTATTTTATTTTTTTAATATTGAAAGTTTTTAACCAAACATAAAATTATATTTTATTTATTGGATAATAAAATTAGGCTATAATTGAGAGAACTCGACTTTAGTATCTGGGGCCCTTATTTTGGAACGTTCCTTCAGTTTCTCTTGACTCGAGGTACTCTTGAAATTCCTTAATAAATACGTTACATTTCAAGAGTACCTTGAGTGAAGAGGCACTGAAAGAAAGTTCATAAATACGGCCCCGAATCTGAATTGAAAAATTATGAGAACAAGTCATAAGTTTATCTGTCCCAAAAATAAAAAAATAACCTAAATATTTTTGAGCAAAACCACGCTAACGATGACGCTAATTCCAACCCGCCCACACTATGAGTTAGCGTCGTCATTAGCATAGATTTGATCAAATTCTTTATATTATTAGAACATTGATGTTTACTCGCATTATTATTTAGTAGTTGTGTGAACAGTAGACCCCACGTCCAAGAATAAGGGTGCTTGGACAGAGGAACTCAATGTACTCAATCATAATCACCATCGCAATATTAAACCCAATCATCAGACCTAACCCTTGATTCAATATGCGTAGTCTCACAAAAGGTCACTCTGTATCACATCAACAAGGCTGTGTTTTTTATTTGCGAGACAGCTGATTGCTCAAATTAGATTTCCGATGTCTGATGAATGAGTTTATAAAACAATATTAATTAAATTTTTATTTCACTGGTTATGATATTTAATTAAAATATTATAAATTGGTTGTTTCTCTCAAACAAATAAGTCATTCTTATGAATGATAACTTTATTCATATGAAGGCTCAACCAGATAAATAAGGGATCCTGAGGGCTATGAATCTCATTCCAATTGCATATGATGAAACAGTTAATTTAAAAAATTATATATTCCTATAGAAGAAGGCCTAAGAACCTTACAGCCTAATTGCAAGCCAATTCGGAAAATTCTTACACATACATCGCTGGGCATTCCTGAAAGGAAGATCCATGCAAAATTTCATTGAATTTGGTCCTCGCTTTTAGCCGTAAATGCGTTACAGACAGACAGACAAATGCAAAACGGTCGACTTGAAACAGAGACCTCACTTCCTTCGGTCAACTAATTTACACTGCTGATTATGAGGAAAATGGAAAAAATTGTTTTCCTTTCACTTGAAAATTTCCATTGTAATATAATATGAGTGAAACAACGAGGAAAAATTAGTTTTAAATTATTTCTTGGGAATGGAAATTACCAATGTTTGGCAATTGCTTGACATGTGTTCAAGTCGTAACTATCTAAATATAGATGATACCTTAAATATGTCAGCTAATATTTCATTTTGTTTTTTCATTTTTAATTTCTTCAAATTTTGAATTTATTTCTTTTGATTTCGAATTTATTTCTTCAAACACTTGAGATCAATAATTTAACACTCACCTTATTGAGCTCCAATTTGGGAAGAATTGTCCTTAAAGACCTGAAAAATAGATATAAATATTAGTGCTTGAATAAATAAATAGTAAAATATAATTAATAAATTGATAGATAGATTAATAGACAAATAACTAAATATAATGCGATAGGGACAAACACAGAAATAAATAAATAAATGACTATAAAACACATGAGAAATTTTAGAATTAATAATAATAGGCACAGACATGAAGATTAATAGAACAATACCAAAAGAAAAAGAAGGAGTTGAAGGAGAAGATGAAACTAAAATACAGAGTAGGTGAATTCTTAGACGAATACTATTGGTTCATAGACTGGGAGTCTCTCATTGGTCGCACTCCACGTTGGAGGCCTGTCATTGGCTGACACTAGACACGCATCCAACATGGAGTGTAACCAATGAGACACTCCCAGTCTATGAAACAATAGTATTGTTATGGGTTCTATCTCTAAAATAATGCTGGCAACACTTTAAATTAACACTCGCACTTTATTTACACAAATAATTTACAACACGCACTAATAAGTTATATCATACAAAGAAAGCAATCAGAAATAGAAAAATCGATAATGTTCCGCTAATAAAGATTTGCTATATTACTGTACAAAAATCAATCACTAAATGGGTATCTGTTCAAAGCAGGTATCTGTTCAATCAGAGAGATAAGCTGCGTTCTCGTAGGACCTGTTTGTAACGGTGACCGATTAGATTGGCCAGCAAAAAAGACACTGTTCTCTGCTGTAAAATCACTTTCTGGTGGTTCGGAACCCACCTAAAACTGTAGGTCCAACTTATCAATCACCATCATCCAACTCATTACCCACGCACAGGTCTCAGACCTATGTGGGCTTCATCCTAAAAAAATGTTGAAAGGCCGATCTAATATTAAATAATAACTGTTCAATAATTCAAGAAGAAACGTCTAAAAAGAATATTAAAAATTTACATAGAACAAGTCTGACACCATATAAAAAATAGCTAAGAGTATGTGTCCACTTCTATAAAATGTAAAAGAAGTCTAATACAGTCACAATACACTGCGATTATCACTTCAACAACAAAGGTTTGCAGTATGAACGGAACTGCCACGAAGGGAATGAAAACTGATGTTTATCTGAGCGTTTGCTTTAAATCCATTTTCATCATAATCCAGAAAGATGGAGAGATTTCTATAATGTTCTATCAAATTCTAAAATAAACAGATGACATTCTCCAATTTTCCATAAATTCTATAAAGTTCTAAGTAAACATAATGTGTCACATAAGGTATAAAGGTGTCACAGATAAACTACAAGGAGAGGAGAGTACAGGAGAAGAGAAATTAATCGCTTCCGGAAATCAATATTGACACAGGCAGATAATGCTGAATATCACTGTTCCTTCTTTCTTTCTGTGTCCATAACAAAGCTTATATATTGAGCTACTTTGTATTTTAGTTTCAGTTTGATAGAGATTGACGATGTTATAAGCTTTTGTCGTTTTGTCAATGGACCATGAGTTGAAGCAGAAATGCACATAAAGTTATTGTGTAACCTACTAAAAACAGTGACGTATGTTTATCTCAATTCAAAGTACGTCGTAACCTTTGTCTGATTCTCATACATAAAACATTCACTGAATCACGTAACCAATGATGAGCGATAAAATACGACTATATCCGTTCCCTTACATAACACTTACGAGGGCTGATCAAAAAGTATCAATACACAATATTATATTAGTAGTATTATCAATTTATTTTATTATTTGACCAAACGAAGAGAGGTCATTTCTGTTTCAAGTCGACCATTTTGCATTTTTTGTCTGTGTGTTTGTAAAGCATTTACGGCTAAATGCTAGGACTAAATTCAATGAAATTTCCACTGTACGAGCACTCAACTGGCCAAAGGAAGAGAGATCTCTGTTTTAAGTCTACCATTTTCCATTTGTCTGTTAGTAACGCATTTAAGGCTAAACTCGTGAACCAAATTATATGACATTTTGAAAGGATCTTCCTTCAAGGAATGCCCAGCATATGTAAGGATTTTCGAAATTTGCTTGCATTTGAAAGGAAATACTCGCAGGCCTTCTGAAAAACATAGGATGATTTTTAAAATGAGCTTCTCCATCATATGCAATTGGAATCAGATTTCAAGACAGCCTCGGGCCCTCTTAACATTCATAAGAATAATGTTGTGGACAAGGCAAAGGAGAAAGAAGTACAATAGAAACAATTAGTCTAGGCGCACGGCCGTTTGGTACTCAGCCATGGCGAGGAGGAGTGTTTATTTCTAAAAACATGTGGCCCGTGCGACGCTGCAGATATCTTCAAGGTCAATTAGTCAACTTTTACAGGACGGCAAGTAGTGAAACCAGAGCCACGAGCCCAGACTAATTGTTTCTACTGTATAGTTATGTGCCTGTGACAATATTGATTTCTGGAAGCGATTAATTACTCTACCCCTGTACTCTCTATCTGTGACACCATTAGAATGTTTATTTAGAACTTTATGGACTGTTCTTATCATGAAAATTAAAGTGGTCTCGAACAATGTAGAATATTCCATGTGTTTATTTTAGAAATTAATAGAGACATCTAGGTTTTTCTCGAACAATTGAAAACTATTTAAAGGGAACGCTTAGGTGAACATCACTTCATTCTTGTTTGAAATTTGTTGAGATAACAAGTGGCAGTTCTGTTCATAGTACAAACGTTTGTTGTTAAAGTGATAATCGCCGTATATTGTGACTGTATTAATGAGAATTCTTTTACCTGTTATACGAGTGGACTCTACTCTTAGCTATTATTGTATAACGGACTTATGCTAAGTAAGTTTGATTGTTATTTTTAGACGTTTCTTTTTGAATTATTGGACATTATTGAACAGTTATTATAGCAAACCTTTATTAGCTGAACATTATCGATTTATCTGTTCTTGATTACATTATTCTGTAAGATATAACTGATTAGTGCGTGTTGTGGATAGTTTATGTAAATAAAGTGCGAGTGTTAAATTTAAGTGTTGCCAGTGTTATTTTAGAGATAGAACACGTAACAATAACATATTTATTTACTTGAGAGAAAGAAATCATTTCTAATATTTCAATGAAGTGTAATAACAAGAAATGATATACAAATTTAATTAATATTGTTTTATAAACTCATTCATTAGACATTGAAATCTCGCTTCGCTCGGTTCTAGCTTATATCTCACTCATTGCTCAAAGGCAGTCATGATCAATAGCTGCATAAACTACTATAGATTGACTGATTTGAAAGTGCTGTAAGAATATATTCAACAATTGAAAATATAAAGATTTATAAGGAAAATATTAAAATAAAAATAGTCACATGCTCCAAAGAAATGCGTTGTAGTTCCAAAATCGGAGGAACCTCAAGGTCTTTCTAGGTCATCTTTTCCTCAAAATCTCTACCATTCTCACTCTCTTTCCACTCTTTACACTCTCACTCACTCCATCTATCTCTCTCTTTGGGAAATGAAATATTGTATCAATAAACAAAAGGAACTACGTCTATTCTGTTTACTGCTCTTCTCTTTATTTATTTATTCCTCTTCTTTGTTTGGCCCTTCTCTTCATAGCTTCAAATTTCCTTTGTCCAATTCTTCTTCATTTAGTTCTAAATATCCATCTTCCACCACCTTCTAGGTATTTTTCTTCTACTTCTACTTCTTGTTTTCTCCTCCTCCCAACTTCTTCTTATTCTCCTCCTACTACTTTTTCTTCTTCTCCTTCCCTCCTCCTTCTTTTCTTCTAATTATTCCACTTTCTCTTCATCATAATCACCATTTTCTTCTTCTCCTTCTTCCTAATCATCTTTTTTATTTCTCTCTCATCCTCCTCCCTCCTTCTACTCCGTTTTCTGTTTATTCTTCTTCTTCTTCACCTTCTAGCAATTATTTAATTTTTCCTCTTTCTTCTTCCCCTCCTCCTTCTTCTCATAATCACCATCTTCTTCTTTTCCTTCTTCTTCATCATCATCTGTTTTTTTCTTTTCTTTCTCCTTCTCCTCCTCATTTCTTCTACTTCTTTTTCTATTTATTATTATTCTCCTTCTAGTAATTATTCATTTTCTCCTCCTTCTCCTTTCTCTCCTTCATTTTCTTTCTCTTTTACTTATTCCACTACGTCTTCACCATAATCACCATCTTCTCTACTACTGAATCTTTTTCCATCTTCTCCTACTTCTCACTTCTCCTTCTCCTTTTTTATTCTCTTTCTCCCATCTCCTTTTTTTTCTCTTCCTCCCATCTCCTTCTTCTATTATTCTTCTTCTTCTTCTTCTTCCTCCTCCTCCTCCTCCTCCTCCTCCCACCTTCTTTTTCTTTTCTTCCACCAACTCAGACCATCTTCTACATCTTTTTCTCTTTATTCATTTTCTTCTAATAATTATTCATTTTCTCCTCTTCTCCTTTCCCTCCTCCTTTAAATCATAGTAAACATCTTCACCTTTTCCTTCTCCATCTCCTTCTACATCGAGGCGTATAAGTTCCTCTATTTTGGTTCTTCAACAAATTTAGAATTTTAAATTTGTAGATTTCCGGCCGGCTGTTTTTTTGCTTCAGAGTTCTAGGCTGACATCTGTGTTTATCTTTAGTTTATTTTTACGCATCCGCATGTTTGCTTTTCAACAACTCTCTTGGACACCCTCTCTCTCTACAACTTTTCTCTCTTTCTTACAAAACTCATCCAAAAAAACCCTTATTAGGAAAGATAGGAAACACTGAAGAACTTAAAAGTTCTTCGATAAACCTGGTGTTTCTGTTATTTAGTATAATGCCTTTTTTACTTTGAACCCCCATATTTCCCAAAATAATTGAAGAAAAAAATTATTTTCCTCACAGCAATTTGATAACACTTCAAAGTCCTGATAATATCCAATACAAGAAACTTCAAAAACAAAAAATTATGACCAAAAACCCTGCGTAATGTTTCTTATCAGGTAATTTCCTTGTTCTGATATATACATTTCATTGTCTGTTTTATGCACAGCATAAACAGTATCACTAGTTTTTAATATTTTTTATGATTTTTGAATATTCTGTTAATTTTGTTATGTTGTATTGTATCTTTGTATCGGATAAGAAATGAATTTATTTATTTGTTTCACTAATTTGTTTATTTGTTTGCAAAATTGTGTATTTTGCTTACATCTTAATATCTTCCAGAATCAGATTAAAAATCGTTGGCGCTAAGTATAAAAATATTTTTTTTTTAAATACGGTCATATTAGGCTTAGGCACAATCAGTTTTAGTTTGATTTCTTATACCCCTGCACCAATGCTGCATTTCCTTTAATTATATACTGCATTACCCCTTCCCTCACTTATTACCATTATATATATAGTCTACCCTCCTCTTCACATTACATCAATGGACATAACCACCCCCCCCCCTCCCGACAGATTTTCAAGTTACGCCATTGATAACAGCCAACCTAACTAACTCAACAACACAACAATCTAACAATAGAGCTCAATATTGATTACCTCACAGGCTAATGCAGACATCCTTTCATCAACTATACAGAAAAACATGTATTTAAACATGTATCACGCATTGAAATAAACATAATAACACTATAAATAGCTATAATACCAATGCTAAATTGTCAACTGCTATCAGTAGAGTTAAGAGTACGTGCTAGAAAGCTTTTAAGTGATACTGTGACGTCATAGGCGCATATACATACTGTATTGTACACAAAGAATACTTGAAAAACAAAGATAAACTGCCAATTGTTATCAGTGACTATTTCTATAGCTTTTATTCAGCTATATAAGATTTTTTTTTATTGCGGATGATGCCCGCATGAGTCGGGAGACTTGTGCGTAGGTAAAGAGGTGAATGATGAGAAACATCCATGGCTGAATGAGATTTGAACCCAAGGCTGCAAGAAACGAAGCCAGCCAGAGCCTTATCTTATCAAAGAGAAGTGCTCATTAATTATTATGATGGACATTAAGAAGAAAATGATGGCTTAGAGAAAACAGAACACAATAATTGAAACGGTGATTATGATAATGCACATGAAGAAGGAAAAGAAGAAATATTGGAAAAATACAAGAAAAGATAAAAAGAAAACAAAAATATGAAAGAAGAAAAAAGAAAAGATAAAAAATAAAACAAAAATAGGAAAGAAGAAAAAAGAAAAGATAAAAAATAAAACAAAAATAGGAAAGAAGAAAAAAAAGAAAACAATGACAAACTGAAGAGGAAAAGAAAAGATAAAATAAAAGAAAATGACAAACTGAAGAGGAATAGGAAGAACAAATGGAAAAATGAGGATGGGTAAGAGGAGGAAGAGATAAAAAAAAGGGAAAAAGATAATTATTAATCATGATGAATGAAACAAACGAAGAAAATGATGAATTTGAGAAAAAGGTGACAATATTGATAACATGAAGGAGAAGAAGAAAAATTGGGAAAAGAAATATATTTTAAAAAAACAATGAAAGAGAAAAGGAAGAAGAATAAATGTTGAAAAAAGGATGGGGAAGAGGAGAAGGAGGTGCTAGAATTGATAGTAGAAGTAGAGAAGGAGAAGAATGAGGAGGAGAAAAAAGAGAAGGAGGAGAAAGAAGAGAAGAAGGAGAAGAAAGAAGCGAAGGAGAAGGAGAAAGAAGAGAAGGAGAAGAAAGAAGAATGAGGAGGAGGATGAGAATGTGGAGAGCTAGAAGAATGAGGAGGAGGATGAGAATGTGGAGAGCTAGAAGAATGAGGAGGAGAAGAGAAAGGAGTAGAACAAGAAGAAAAAATGGTAAAAAAGGATGGGAAGAACAGGAGGAGGAGGAGGAGACAGAAAGAGAAGAAGCAAGAAGTGAAAGAAGTAAACAAGGAGAAGGAGCGAGGAGGAGAAGGAGAATGAGGAGAAAGAAGAGAAGGAGGAGGAAAAAGAAGGCGAGGAGAAGAGAAGAAAAAGCATAAATTTGTGGAAAAGTTCAAAAAGAAGGAGAAGAATACTAGGGAACTTAAGATCAAACACATTGATTCAATGAAAGCCTAATCTCGTATTAAATTTCTAAAAACATTTCAGGAATATTCTTTCTACTACTGAACAATTAATAAACAAGTTTTATCATTTGTATTTTGAACATTCTGGTTATCTAATTGAAATTTATTATTGCGAAGTCCAGTCCTGTTTAAAAGAGCAGCTGTCATTTCACAGTTTCGAACGTAATAATTTGCAAAAATTCAAAGCATCTTGACTGATGACTAGTAAACAGCATCTTCAATATTTTGAATGGGTTTTCTCCTGTGACACTTACAAATATGTGACGTATGTTAGTAGCTGTCAGTGGTTTGACAGGCCGAGTACTTGACATTGGATTGGTTGGGGGATTTTTGAAGAATTTCAAGAGCTTAAGCAAACCTACGCTAACAAAAACGACAATTCTAACGTGACCAGTCTATGCCTCTGATTTTACTCAAATTTCAAGATGCTTTAAACTGTAGAGCGAACAGACACAAAGCTGTATGGTTTTAAATAGGTAATATCATCGTTAAGGAGGAGGAGGATGATTTAGATGACTTTATTTGTGGAAATTTACAATGTATATGGATGATTACAGTACAGTATTATTAATATTAGCAACTCTCATTCAATAGTTTTAACGTACAATAATTTTAGAAAAAGTTTAATAGCATTAAACAATAGCAAAATTATTGATGAATTGGAAATAAAGAATGAGAGCTTGGATCTGAGAGATGAATTAAACAAAATGGCGAAAGAGGAAGAGGATGAGAAGGTGAAGAAAGAGTAGGAGAAGGAGAAGAAGGAGGTGAAGAAAAAGGTAAAGGAGGTGGTGATTATGAAGAAGGTGGTAAAGAAAGAGGAGGAGAAGGCGAAGGAGGTGAAGAAAGAGGAGGAGGAGGAGGAGAAGGCGAAGGAGGTGAAGAAAGAGGAGGAGGAGAAGAAGGAGGCAGAGGAGGAGGAGAAGAAGAAGGAGGCAGAGAAGAAGAAGGAGGCAGAGGAGAAGACGGAGGCAGAGAAGAATGAGGCAGAAGAGGAGGTGATTAAGAAGAAGGTGGTAAAGAAAGAGGAGGAGGAGGAGGAGAAGGCGAAGGAGGTGGAGAAGGAGTAGGAGGAGGAGATGGAGTAGGAGGCGAAGGAGGAAGAACAGGAGAAGGAGGAGGTGGAGACAGAGCAGGAGAAGAAAGAGGTGGAGGAGAAGAGAAGAGAAGAGGAGAACAAGATGACAGAAAAAGGAAAAATGAGAGAAGGAAAAGAAGAAAAGTGAACAATAAATAAGCATGTCAAGAACATAAAAAAGTGATTATTCATCAATTAGTATTGGATGCTCCTCTGTACGAGCACTCAAACTAATTGACCAACGAAGAGATCTCTGTTTTAAGTATACCATTTTCCATTTGTCTGTTCGTAACGCATTTACGGCTAAACTCGTGAACTAATTTCTATGAAATTTTGAAAGGATCTTCCTTTAACGAATGCCCAGCGATGTATGAGAAAGGTTTTTTTAAATTGCTTGCATTTAAAGGAAATTAAAAAAGAAAAGGCACTCGGGCTTTCTTCTATAGGAATATAAGATCTTAAAAATGAGCTTCTCCATATAATACAATTGGATTCAGATTTCAAGATAGCCATCTTACTCATCTGGTTGAGCCTTCATATGGATTAAGAATAAGAAATTTGTTTGAGAGAAACAAATCATTTCCAATAATTAAATTAAGTATGATAACAGTGTTTACTAAATAAATGATATTTATACAAATTTAATTAATATTGTTCTTCAAACTCATTCATCAAACATGTGAAACCTGATCTGATTTGAGCAATCAGCTGTCTGGAAAATAGAAACACAGCCTTGTGATGCGATAGAGAGTGACTTTTTGTGAAAAACAGACATAAAAAGACTACGCAAATTGAATCAAGGGTTAGGTGTGATGATTGTGTTTAATTTAGCTCTGGTGATTATCATTGAGTACATGGAGTATGCTCCTCTGTGCAAGCACCCTTTTATTCTTGGGCGTGAGATCTGAGTACTGTTCACAGAACTACTAAATTAAATAGTCCCAAAATTATGAAATTAATAATTATTCAACATGAAGATCACTCACCATGAACAGCTTGGTGAAGTTCTATAGCAACAAGCTCCAAATATTTTTCATAAGTTCGACTCAAATTCAACGCATATGTTGAAGTGACAATTTGTTACACTAACGTTTCTTACACTATGTATTTTTTATACGTTTATAAATGTATATTTACGTTTTCAACACTATATTTTTTCTTACACCATGTAATTTTTACACTTTGTTTATTACACTATCCACGTAATAGTCACAAATTTAACCGACCGTGTTACAAAACTATGAGACACTTCGAATGTTTTCAAGTTCATGCTCTAGTGATTCACTCTAGCAATCTACTGAGAGCTGACACACTCTACTAACTGTAGCAGGTTTTAGATAGTATGGTGTGATTCAGAGATGACAACATGGCGCGGTTGATTGAAGAGTGAATATCTGTAAAATAGATGAGAAAAAAGTGGTTATAGAGATTTTAAATGAAAAGAAAATAGGGAGAGGCAATATTGGAATAATAGAAAAATGTTGAATAAGAAAGAGCAGGTGCAGAATATGAAGGAAGAAAAATGAAGGAGAAATGAAGATGAAGAAGAAAAGGAAGAAGAGGAATGAGAGAAGAAACAGGAGAAGAACAAGAAGGGAAAAAGGGGAAGAACAGGAACTAAAGGTAAAAACACGAAGAGGAGGTATAGGTGAAGAAGATGAATAAGGAGAAGAAGAAGAAGAAGAGAAGGAGAAGGGAAGAAGACGAGAAGGAGAAGGGAAGAAGACGAGAAGGAGAAGAAGAAGAGGAAAGGAGAAAAAGAAGAGGAGAAGAAGAAGAAGATGAAGAAGAAGAAGAAGAAGAAGAAGAAGAAGAAGAAGAAGAAGAGACTACGAGAAGCAATGTTGGAATAAAAAATATGATGAATAAGGGTAGGTGTAGACAATAAAATTTGCAGGTTATTTGTGAACGAAAGAAAAGAAGGAGGATAGATAGAAAGAGAAAGAAGAAAAAATGAAGAGGACCAGGTGAGGAAAAATGGGAAGAAGACGAACAATAAGAAGAAAAAAGGGGAGACGAAGCAAAACAAGAAGGAAAAGGGGTAGAAAAAGAAGAGAGGAGAAATAGGCCAATAAGATAAATAAGAAGGAAAAGTAGAAGTAGGAAAAAATTGAGAAGAGGAAGAAGTACAAGAAGAAGAAAAAGAAGAGAATATGAAGAGAGAAACAGAAGGAAGAAGAGGAGGAGGAAATAAAAATGAAATGGAGGAAGAGGAATTGGAGAAGAAAACAGGAAAGAAGAACAAAAAAGGAGAAGAAAACAGGGAAGAAGAAGCAGAACACGAAGGAAAAAATGAGAATTAAAAGAAGAGGAGGAATATGCGAATAAGATAGAAAAGAAGACGTAGAAGTACGAGAAAATAAAGAAGCAGCAGAAGAAGAAAACGAAATAGGAGAAGATGGGGAGAATATAAGAATAGGAAGAAGCAATATTTGAATAATACATATGTTGAATAAGGGCAGGTGTAGAACATGAAGGAGGAGAAGGAGATAAAGATGAAGAAGAAAAGGAGGAAGAGGAATGGAAGAAGAAAAAAGGCGGAAGAGAAATAAAGAGAAGTGGAGGTATAGGAGAATAAGATAAATAACAAAAAGTAGAAGTAGGAGAAAATGAGGAAGGGGAAGAGGAGGAAAACAAGAAGATGAAGGAGGCAGAAGAGGAGGAAAACAAGAAGATGAAGGAGGCAGAAGAGGAGGAAAACAAGAAGATGAAGTAGAAGGAGGAGGAGAAGCGGAGGAAGAAGAAAAATAAGAAGATAAATAATAAGAAATAGATGAAAACGAAGAAGGGGAAAGAGGAGGAGAGTTGGAAAAAGAAGATGATGAAGTAGAAGGAGGAAGAGGAGAAGCGGAGGAAGAAGAAAAATAAGAAGATAAATAATAAGAATAAATAAGAAGATAAATAATAAGCAGTAGACTTATGAGAAAATGAAGAAGGGGAGAAGCAGAAGATGAAGGAGGAAAAAGAAAAATATGAAGTAGTAGGAGGAGGAGTGGAGGAAGAAGTTAAATAAGAAGAGACAATAAAATTTGTAAACAGGTTATGTTAGGTTCTCGAAATTCTGATTCAATTTCATCGGACAGCCTGCTAATAACCAATAAGATTCAAGTGTTTTTTACACAGTTATTATTCACTATCTGAAGAAGAAGCTGAGTCACTAGTGCAATAAATGAATGATAGCTGTAGAACAATGCTGTAATACACACACAGTCATTATCAGAAATAGATTAATTGCACTACTATTACACTGGTCATGTAACACCAATGGAAACAATAACTGTAATTGTTTTACACGCTTTTATGGGTGTTACTGAAGTTAGGATTGCACTCTTTGTACTTATTTTTTATTCTGTTTCTACTCCTATGAGTAACTAGAAGAAGAAAACGATGTTGTGAGCCTCAGACTAGTGACAACCCAATATCCTAAATTTTTATTCATCTGGTTAATCCTTCATATGAATCAAGTTATCATTCATAAGAATAAGATATTTGCTTGAGAGAAAGAAATCATTTCTAATATTTCAATTAAGTGTAATAACAAGTGACTACTAAGTAAATGATAGTTATACAAACTTTATCAATATTGTTCTATAAATTTATTTAGCAGGCATGTGAAATCTCATCTAATTTGAGCAATCAGCTGTCTCGGAAATAGTAACACAGACTTCGTGACGTGATAGATAGTGACTTTTGTGGAAAACAGACATCAAATAGACTAGAATTGAATCAAGGGTTAGGTCTGATGATTGTGTCTAATTTTGCGATAGAGTTTATCATTGAGTACATAGAGTATGTTCCTCTGTGCAAAAACCTTATTCTTGGGCGTGAGGTATACTGTTGACAGAACTAATAGTAAAAAAGGGGTTATCACAATAAAAACAAGTTCAATACAATTTTTCCATACATGAACTGCAAGAGAAAAAAAACATAAGCAGCGAATGCTATGAATAATTATTTAGGTACTTATGCATTTTACGGAGGCCACTATTTAACATGCTTAACCTAGCCTCTCTAGATCGTGAATTCCTAGATATCGAATTCAATAGCTTAATGCTCAATCACAAGCAATCTTCAGAACTTCCAATTAACGGCATTTCACGAAATAATGTAATGTAAGTCCAACAAAAGCAATCTTCAGAGCATTCCAATTAACGGGATTTCATGAAATAATGTAATGTTCTTAAGTCTAACACAAGCAATATTTAGAACATTCCCAATAACGGGATTTCACGATGAAAGGTTAAGTTTATTAATAATTGGCCCCCGTATAATACCTAAATACCATAATAATTCATAAAACAGAATTCTATTATTATAGATCAGTCCATATTCAACTCAATTTAACAAAAGAAGAGGTTATCACCGTAAAACGCAATCTAACATAAATTTTTATGAATATAAATTGTAAAAGTAAGAATGAATTAGATATTAGGAATACAATATAACCCAAAACTCAGGATTCTAGATTCTGGACCGGTCCAAAAAAGGTCTCAATCTAACCAAAAAAGAGGTTATCACCATAAAACCATCGCAAATCTCAATTTTCATAAATATAAATTGTAAAAGCAAGAGAGAATTTGACATTAGGAACCCAATATAATCCTCACACCAAATCCTAAAAATTATGGATCAGTCCAAAAAAAAGCCCTCAATTTGGCCATAAAGGAGTTATCACCATAACGAAAATTCTAACCTCAATATTATTCACGATTGAATCTCCAGGCTAACTTGTATAATTCTTGAGCTTGCACGATATTTTAACATCAAATTGAACTAGATATTAAACGCAACACCACTTCGAGAACAAAAAATCACGATAATTTTTCCCGAATTTAGGATACGTCCAACAATTTCAACTAGATAGGAGTGACTGAGTGGTTTCGACGCAATATTGAAAGAATGGAATCTGAAGTGAACATTCTGCGCATGCGTGAGAGTTTATTGATAAACACAGAGCTCGGTCAGCTGATTGTGTGTGATCAATGATGTTGCTTTGATACGCGACGTCAGATGCGTGTGCAACGCGTTGCAATCTGATGATACGGGAGTGGATGGCGGTGTGCAACGGGTTGCTACTGATGGCAAAAATAACAGGTAGAATGGAGTATCCAAGAAACTGACTCATTTACATGAAAAATAGTTTTCAGTAGTTGTCCTGACAGGTCTATGCCTATGCGACATAAATTCTATGATTTATATGAGCGTTATATGCTTTACCTAAAGTACATAAAAGAGGTTATAAAGTGATGTCAATACAGCTTACTTTATTTCACATCGAATCAAACTTGTGTCATAATGTATTTATTCATTTAACTAACATACAATCAATGTAGATACAACAGGCTACTGCCCAGAACTAATTTTTACAAGAAAATCTAAGGTTAGGTCTGTTTCACGAGAAATAATAAAGTTATTTTAACACTACTGTCACTTTTCAGTACAGGAGACTAGACCAATCAGAACTCAGGATTCCTCCAAAACACTGTCGAAATGAATGTTATGCAATAGTCACGTCAGGTTAGGTTAGGTTAGGTTAGGTTAGGTAAGGTTAGCCAAGTGGCCCTACAATCACCATAAACCTTAAATGTATTTATAAAAATAAATTAAACAAAGTTGGAACACTGTATTAGAAAAAAGATACCACAAAGAGAACTTCAAACCAAGAAAAACTAAATCAATATTGATTAAAATCTGAAATAGCAGGGCTTCTCTATCAACATAGATTTGACTGTCATTTATTTTGTACAACTAGATAGAATGGTTTCCGGTAAATGTGTTGAATAATCTTATCACAGCACAATACAGAGTTTTCTCAAATTTGTTATGTCTGTATTGGAAACGCAAGTTAACAGATATATTGATGATTTTCTGCACAGAGTTAAATTTATGCATGTGAGACTTGGCAAAAGGATTCCCCAAAATTATCTTAGTTTTTTTTTTGACCCATAAAATTTTATGAAATATTTCGACAATAATAATGGTTATTCTTGCACTGTTACTTCTACTTTTTACAGCTTACCATGGGCTCTTACTGTCACATATTAGGTATGCTATCTTAGTATGGGGTAATTCATCAAAACAAAACCATGATAGGGTGTTTAAGATCCAAAAGAAAGCGGTTAGGTGTATGGAAAGATTTAATAGATAAGATTCATGTAGGCCGTTGTTCAACAGACTTGGTCTCCTAACCTGCTTATATGTTTATGAAGCTAATTTATATGTAAAAAAGTGATATTAACCAAAATCATGACGTACACGATTATAAAACAAGAAGCCGAGGCGATTATCACTTGGTGAGTCACAATAGTAGCTTATTCAAACAAAAGCCTAGTTATATTGGTAGGAAACTCTACCACAAGCTACCGCAGTTTTTAAAGAGTCTTCAAACTAACTTTGACTTACTCAGTGACTGACTTACTAACTTGTTCCCCAGTTAATAAATGAGTGACTAATATCCCACTGGCCAACTGACTGACTAATCGCCCATCACCGTCACTTCCCACTTCGAAAACCAGCCATCATAGCATTACTGTTATAAGATACCTAGTTCCAAAACTCCAACATTCAAAACTATTTTTTTTTTGTCAATTGCAATATTTATCTCAACCCAATTTATTTATTTACAATGGAGACAACAGGTTCCCCAAATCTGTCTCCTTTACAGACATACTTACTGCTTAATTATTGCATTAGTTCTTTTTTTCTCACCATAAAAACAATGTATTAATGCATTACGCTAAATCAGGTCCAAAGATGTTTCTTTTGGATGGCAACTCTGCAAACGCATAGGTAGTACTAGCCTATGTTTGCAGATTCCTATTAGGACCAACTCTTTGTACTAAATATTATATTTTTTGTTACATTTCTACAGTTAATTTGTATGTAAATTAATATGAAATAGTTATATAACATGTAACTTATAATAATACCTGAACATTACTTTGTAATATTGTATAATTATCGTTACCACGTTGTAACAAGGAATGCATCAATGTTTACTGTTCAATGTATCTATGTACTGTACTGTTTGGGAATAAATTTGATTTGATCTGATTTTTCAAAATATAGAAATATTTAAAAAACAATTGAAAAAATATTTAGTTGATAAAGCTTTTTGAAGTGTACAAGAGTTCGTTTCACATCAAAATTAAGCATCACCTCAATAATTAATTGATATAGTAATTATGGTAACTAGTGTATAAGAGTATTGAGTATAATTGTTGATTTGACTTGTCTTATACTCCTGGGGTCTCCAAGACGAAATCTACAAAAAAAAGATAATTATAAGGGTAAGTAGTAGGGTGATCAACCTTCATGTGCATCTAATCATGATATCACATGGACAATGACATTATTTCAATAGGTCCATGTTGGGACCATTATCAGTATAGGATCCAGTGGCTGGGTACGGTTGAATTAAATTACAGTAATAAAATTAATCAAAATAATAAAAAAAAATAATAAAAAATACTATGATAACTACTGAACATGCAACTAAAATCAATCTACACCATAAAAATTGTGACAGTCACTGTGCTGTGGCGATACAATATTATGATGATAACGATTATGTAATGATCAATTTAATAAAAAAAAAAAAACACCAATAGAAACAAAAGAGAAAAGATTTATTCAGATGACCTTCCCGCTTAATTTGTCTATAGCGCCATGAACTTGAAAAAACAATGAACGATTACAATACTACTGATTAATATTCACATTGACCTGTATCCGAGACGTAGTAACCCCGGTTGATACGCAATATCATCGTTGTGTATCAAAGCTGACGAGTTCTGTATCAAATTTGATGTCTTTCGAGTCAAATTTGATGTCTTCCGTATCAAAAATCCTTCATATAGTAGGATTTGAGAATAGCACACCTCAATGCCGGTTTCTATGGACAAATTTCGTTGAAAATAGCTCCAATTGTGGCCCTTATAATTATTTTTATTTGCCATAGATAACACCTGTTTTCTGTGAAAGATAATAATAATAATATTGTGTGACCTGGCTGGCTTAGGTCTGGTGTCAGAGTTGTTATCAGGTGGCACCTGAATAAGTTCAGGGCCTCTGAAGTGACTTAACAACTATTTTTTAGGCAGCCGGGACCGACAGCTTAATGTTTCCTCCGAAACTCTGATGAAGATATATCAGGGCAACGACGGGCGCCATTTTAAATGTTATTAGTTTTTCCTATAGTATAGTAGATATGGGTTTCGGAGGACACGTTAAGCTGTCGGTCCTGACTGCCTAAAAACAGTCACATCAGAGGTCCTGAACTTATTCAGGTGCGACCTGATAACAACTCTGACACCAGACCTGAGCCAGCCAGGTAAAACGTTATTATTATTACTATTATTATTATTATTATTATTATTAATAGCCTAATATTATTATCACATCAGAATTAAGCCTCACCTCAACTAATTGATATAGTAATATATAATATATGATAGCTAGCAGGCCCACCCAGAGGGGGGGCAAGGGGGGCAATTGCCCAGGGGCCCGGGCTCTGAAAGAGCCTTGGCTCTGGAGGGGCCTGGGCTCTGTAAACGAACAACAGTTTATTTCAACAACACTAAACATACACAGATCAGATTCGGTAGGCCTAGTTAGTTCTAAAGATAAAAGGTTTAATTCATTTAAAAATTAAATAAAATATAAAGATTTAGATAAAGATCTTATTTCAATTATTGAAGACTTGGCAAACAAAAAATCTTGAAAAGTAATTGTTTTAAAGGTGAATGTTCACCTTGTACTTAAAATTTCAAACTTTAAAAAAGTGTTCTTTTAAAGTGATATTTAATATTTGCTTTGGACTACATATAATTTTTGCATCATTCACATTTAATTTATAGATTCCAGATTTTTCTTCGATTATTTTAATGTTATTTTTAGGATTGCCAAGAATATGTTCAAGTGCGGATTTTGAATAAAAACTTATGTTAACATTAGCATGTTTTACAAAATCTGTTTTAACAACTTTTGAATGGGATCCATAATTCATAGATTTCCAGATTTCTTCTTTCTTCTCGTTTTAGAAAAATGTTGTTCTTAATAATTTTGAGATACTTTTTTCTTCTTTAAAATCATTTGATCAATCAAATTTGGTTGAAACTCATTAAATTTTGCTATTTGCATCATTTTCTGAGCTTCCAATCAGGGGCGGATCCAGGGCTGGGCGAGCCGAGCAACCGGCTAACATAACGCAGGTTGGGTCGGAAAGAACCGCGAGGCCCTGGTTGAGCTACCAGCCTTTAAGCAAGCGAAGAGTAAAAGAGACATAGAAATCTGTTATATTGAAATTTCTCACCCCAAAATTATTGCGTCAGAGTGAAATACTTGAAGAAGCCCACAAAAATGGACCGGGCGAGTTAGCGGGGCCCTGCGGTCCGGACCTAACTGAAAAACGCAGGTCGTTTAGAAGCGCGACCCCTTAAACCAGCCCCATAAGCAAGCAGAGTGAACCCCATAAACCAGGTTTGTTATGCATAGCTTGAAGTGCAAGACTAAATAAAATTAGAAGGTGGTATTTTTAAAAAATAAACCCAACGTAATGTATCAACTTTTGAGTATTGGCTATACTTTACAGTTTTGACCTGGCATATTTTATGACAAAAAATGTCAAATTTTGTCTTTTGGGCTTAGCTAACCATTTTCAGCACGTTAAACATGAAGATATACACAGAAAAGGCATTATTTCGTATAAAAAATCAGCCAATGCGTACTTCCTATAGTGCCAACTGATGAAATCTTTGAGGCTATTATTTTTGTACATTGGAAACTACACTATAATACACAAATAAGGTTGGTTTTATAAGTTGATCATAGCACAGCTAACTAGTTGAAAAAACGCATTTTTAGGGCTAATTTTTCAAAAAATCATGGGGGAGGATCCCCAGACCACAAGTAAGTGTGGCCCCTCCAAAGTCAATTGCCCAGGGCCCCGCAAAGCCTGGATCCGCCACTGCTTGCAATGAATATCTTTGGAATGAAAGGCAAAATTAATCTGCCTTTAATTAAAAATCAGGACATAGTTATCCAATAAGAAGAGCTTATCAAGATGACCAGTCTTATTTATTTAAAAATGTTATCATTATGTCAGTTGGGAAATGATAAAATTTTCTATCTTCATAAACAAATGTGGTTTGATTTTGATTCCATAACAATGTAACAATACTTTATTCATAATGTCAAACAAAATACAGGGTTGCATAGGCCCATATGGGAAGTGGTGAAGGGGGCCCGTACTCAAGTTTGCCCAGGGGCCCAGAATTTCTCTGGGCGGGCCTGGTAGCTAGTGTATAAGATTGTACAATTGTTGATCTGACTTGTCTTATACTCCTTAACTAGAGTCTCCAAGACGTAATCTACAAAAAATCTAATTAGAACCGGTATTACATAGGTGCTTGTACAGTGGAGCATGATTGAAATGCTTGCACATGATTCAAAGATTAAAATTGCAAAATTGATTTCTTCCTTTAAAAAACCTTCATTAGGATGTTTGCATTGAACAATGGATCATCCAATACTCGATGATAATCACCATTGGAAAATCAAACACATGTTGTGGTATCGTAATTGACAGATTCAAGCAGAATGATTACCACTATTCCACAGCATGGATTTGATTTTGCGATGGTGATTATCATCGAGTATTGGATGATATTTTAAATTGAAAAGTTTTTTTCTTCATTTTTTTCTGGCAACACTGTACAGTGTACACGCACCAAAACTCATGTAGTACTGTATTTCACACTGAACATATCACGTAAAAAAAATTAAATATAGAGTAAATTTGTAACTAAGCTGTAAGTCATAATATGATACGCAGATCACGTACGTATCAAGTTTAATAATTTTCCGTATCACATAAACCATCCACGTGTCTTACATACAATGACTGGGTAAGTCCGTTTTCCTTAATTACCAATTTCCTGTTGGGTTTTTTCATGAACATTTATTACCACAAGATGAAAGAATTTCATAAACTTAATAATTTAGGTTTTATATAATTCTAAGGATACTTGAAGCATTGATAGTAGATGATAATCACCATCTCTAAATCAGAAAATGCTGTGGAATGGTGTAAGACAGATTAGAGATGCGTGAATACCGCAATTCCACATCATGTGTTTGATATTGCGATGGTGGTTAATATATAGAATTGGATGCTCCACTGTGTTAGCACCCTAAATCATTGGCGTAACAAGGGGGGGGGACCGGGGATAGATTCCTCCCCCCCCCCCAAGAGACCCAGGAATAAAAAAAAAATGTGGAATTTCAACAAGCCATGAAAGACAATAATCTTCGTCAAAAAAGACGTCTTGAATCGCAGAAAATGTGGTTTCAGAGGGATTACTTTAAAAAAAATTGTGAGGAATACGGTACTATAGACATTTTTAAGCACTGTACTACACAGTACCGCAATCAGGTGAGGGGGTATCAAAAATAGCAGAGTGAAAATAGTTTTAAGTAGGCCGGCTTTAAAATTTGGCTACTTGGACAATACATTTTTTCCTAAAGTGACCCGAAAAAGTGCCTATTTTTGCACTAAATGTAGCACGCAAAATAGTCTATTCCTGCACCAGTGCGAGAAAGTAAATTCCAGTGCGGGAAAGTACTTTTCCGCACTCCAGATTTGCAACCTAACAACACAAATTAGTGAGCATGTAATACGCAGGTTCCCTGTTCTGCATTCAAAAATAGGTTGGCTACTCTGCTTCAGCTGTGAATAGTTGTTGTAGTTGTTGTTGATGAAATCTATTTGTTTCGAAGATAGGTTATGTGAGGAATTTTCAGGTTATGTATGCCCTGTTTTGTTCTGTTTGAATTACTTTATACATTACTGTAGGAAAAATTTAATGTGTAATTCGAGTGCAAAGTATTTTTTCTGCACTCGAGAAACTTTTTTCACTCGCCTTCGGCTTGTGAAAAAAACTGTTTCTCTTGATGCAGAAAAACGGTGCTTTGCACTCTAGTTACACAAATAGCTATTCTGCACTCGAGAAACTTTTCTCTCGATGCAGAAAAACGCTATTTTGCACTCTAGTTACACAAATAGCTATTAACACGAGAGTTTAAATCTCCCACTGACAATGATGCAAAAACTAGATGAAAATTTGATACACAATTTGGGTTAGAATGGATGAATTTGTGTCTAGAATTGCCTAAAATGTAGTTTTAAAAGGATTATTTTTCAAAAATTTCCTCTTCTGATTAAACTATGCATAATAGTCTTGAATTATTGTTAGAGAACCCCTCTTCAAGTGTCAAGAATAAACGAATCTTTGTCCAAACTTCGCCATTCCATGTAATTGCCTCACTTAGATTGTCATCGCCGTAATTAATATCATTATTTATCATACAAATGAGATCATTGTACATAATTTCTAGCACAATAAAAAACTACAGTATCTATGTGATGTTGACAATCTTGTTTATTAAACTACTCGTATGCAAAATGTGTAAAATTAAAAATTAATAAAGATGATCTAATCTAATTTAGTGTAAATTTTCTAATATAAGTTTTATAATATAATCTAAGTCTACTATGGTATCTATATGTGATGTTGAAAATCTTGTTTTTAACTAAGCATATTCAAAATTTGCAAATTTACATGAATAAAAAAAGATCATCTAATCCTTCTCCTCTTATGAGAGCCTACAACCCCCCCCCCCCCCAACCCACTAGTTACGAAAGATAGAAAAAGAAATGCAATCTAAAGGGTGGTCTCCACTCGGGTGTAGTGGAGCACTCTACGAAAGCGGTCTATAGAATTAGGTTTCCTTTTGAGAACAGGACCTTTGAAAAGAAAGCAGTCAATCGATAGTACACAAAAACCCAACTTTCATTGACCGTAGAAAAGTGGGTCAATAATGAATGAGAAGGGAAGAAAATAGCTAAAAAAAGGACAACATACATGACGGTGTACTGTTTCTAGAATTGAAAGTAGACCAAGGTTAATAATAAATTATTACTGATAAGAGTTTTGTTAAGCCGCTCAAAGTGGAACTACAAAGGAACCTTCAACTATAACCAAGTATAGATGATGGATTTCTATTGACGATGATTGATGTATGAATCGATGAATAAGGAGAGGAAGAAGGAGGAAAAGGAGAAGGAGGAGGAGAAGGAGAAGACAGGAGGAGAAGGAGAAGAAGAAGAAGAAGAAGAAAATGGAATGGAAAAATAAGATAAAGAAAAACAAGAAAAAAGAGAAATAAGAGGTCGGAGGGGAAGATGATGAAGAAGGAAAATAGATGATAATGAAGAAGAAGAATAAGCAAAAGCGGAAGAGGGATTAGAAAATGATAGACTATTAAATTAAATTTGTAATTAGGTTGTCACGTTCTAAAAATCCAGATTCAATTGAATCGGGCAACCTGTTAGTGTGTAATAAGTATGTAATCTATAGAAAATCTTAATACCACTGACCCATTCATCACCGTTTCTCGAGAACCACTTAATCAAACACGTTTATATAGGCTATCAGTTAAGGCTCTGAACAAAGTGATATAAAAAAATCCAAAATTGACGATTTCTAGAAATTTCTAAATTTCAGGTACACATGTTCAGTTGAGGCCCTAAACATATGCTAAAAAGAAAAATCGAAAAATCCCAAAATTTGACGATTTCTAAAAATTTGATTCAACATCATCTTCTGCTCTCACCTTTTTCTCCATCTATTATTCCTACTCTTTCTTTTTTACCTCTTCTCCTTTATATCCTCATTCCTCTCAAAATCCATATCCTCCTCCTCCTCCTCCTCCACCACCACCTCATTATTCTTTTCCTACATGACCTCCAATTTTTACACTTCTTTAGATCCTCCTACCACTCCATTTCTCCATTTCCTTCCCTTCTTTATTTGCTTCTCTTCTTTTTGCTCCATTCCCTATGTATTATCTTCCAATTTTCATTCTTCTTAAAATGCTCCTACCTCTCAATGTTTCTCCACTTCCTTCTCTTTCTACTCTTTATTCTTCATCTTCTTTTCTACTACTACTTATCTCCTACTCCTTTTCCTCATACACGTTTTTCCTTCATGTTCTTATCCCGCATCATATCCTACAATGTTTCCTTTTCTTTTTGAATATTACCTTCTTTTCTCTCCTTCTCCTCCTCCTCCTCCTCCTCCTTCTCCCCCTCCTCCTTCTCCCCCTCTCTTCAGCGTCTTATTATTCTTCTCCTCCCCTCTTCTGCGTCTTCTTCCCTTTCTTTCTGCTTCTTCTTCTTCTTCTGCTTCTTATTCTTCTCCTTTTTGTTCCTCCTCCTTCTCAATTCCTTACTCTACAGAGCGCTAGAGTTTCGTCGGCAGAGGACAGCATCAAGACGTTCATATATAATAGATATTTAGATTTTACATAGATTATTATTGGTTAATCAATCATAAATATTATTTAAAACAACATAAAATCACTTTAATTTATCACGCGGTGAGCGTGGTGTTTATGCGATCTTGATGTTCAGTCACGAGCGCTCAAGACTGCGCTTGGACGGGTGACCGTGCTTCAATGACTTGATTTTATAAGCTTTATTACCACTTACCCGGTGGTTCGGAACCCACCTTAAATAGTAGGTTCTCCATAGCATGGCTCAAACGGCGAGGTACTATCTGTAAGGGCCTCCCCAACAATAAGAGTCATTATTTAACATTAATATGATATTTATTTCTAGTAAATTATATTTACTTTGTTTATTTTATTTATTTATTTCTTATGATATTATTTCTAGTAATTATTGGTATTGGTTAATCTATATATTATAATTATGATGCCTATCTCAATTAACTTCTAATCATTATAATTTATCAGTAACCTAGCAACCAAAGGCCAATGTTTATCCAAACTTTTGATGGGAACTATACACAGCATTTGTTCCGGACTTTTTGTTCGGCCTGTACACCTCTACCTTTTTGTGATCACCTTGATTTCTTTCAATGCCTTTTTATTTATTCAGTTCTCTTCCATTCTTCTCTGATTTATAAATATTTATTAGTAGCTATCGACCATTTACGGCGCTGACCATACCAGACACTTCCGTGTTTTATTTCCTATTTCGGATGCTTTTTATTATTTTTTTGCAATAAAAGTCATAACTAATTCTGTCGCAATCGAAGTCTAAAAATAACCTGTCAATGCAGGATACTTGAAAACCTTCGTGTTTCTTTAATACCTTTATAATATTAAATTGTGCAAGATCCCTTTTTCTTTATTTTCATCTATTATTTTTTCTTGTTTAATCTATTTTTTTCTTGCTTATAACTTTCTAGTTTTCTATAACTCTGTTTTTTACTGTAATACCTTACTACTTTCTATACTATACAATTATTCTTATTTTTATGAGTTAATTCTATTTTATGTATTTATTGAAAAATTTTGGATTTTGTTGTACCAATAATTATTTTGTATGGGAACCTACTAAAAACCCTGCCGGTTTAGTGGGACCCGTGATGTATTTTATTGAATAAAAAATTTATTGATATCTTATTTAGTAATGCATAAAGAAAAAACTCTAACGATTAATGTTATTGTTTCAAACCATGTTTGAACCATTTTTCTTTCAATTTCAAGTTATCTTTCTCATGGCTGTTTATTTTTTTAATACTATACGTTGATGAACTCCTTTATAATTTACTCTGTAATATACAAGGGTCTAACACACAGATTAATTTAATCTACGCCTTATCAAACTATGTGCATAACATAATGAAACTTTTTTACGGAGGATGAAGCCCACATAGGTCTGAGACCTGTGTGTGGGTAATGAATTGGATGATGGTGATTGATGAGTTGGACCTACAGTTTTAGGTGGGAAGTGATTTTACAGCAGAGAACAGCCTTTTTTGCTGGCCAATCCAATCTCACCATTACAAAGAGCGCCCAGATGTTTCGTAGCTTATCTCTGATTGAACAGATACCTGCTACGGCTCTGGGCTATACAAGGGTCTAACCAACCATCAAGATCATCAATTTTCCTTATTCTATGGTCCAACATACAGATTAATTAATTCTACATCTTATCAAACTAGTGTCTGAATGAAGCTATTTTAACACTACTGTCACTTTCAAGTACAGGAGTCTAAACCAATCAGAACTTCGGATTTCTTCAGTACAGGAGTCTAAACCAATCAGAACTCCGGATTTCTTCAGTAAGGAGTCTAAACCAATCAGAACTCCAGATTTCTTCAGTACAGGAGTCTAAACCAATCAGAACTCCAGATTTCTTCAGTACAGGAGTCTAAACCAATCAGAACTCCGGATTTCTTCAGTAAGGAATCTAAACCAATCAGAACTCCAGATTTCTTCAGCACAGGAGTCTAAACCAATCAGAACTCCAGATTTCTTCAGTACAGGAGTCTAAACCCATCAGAACTCCAGATTTCTTCAGTACAGGAGTCTAAACCAATCAGAACTCCGGATTTCTTCAGTAAGGAATCTAAACCAATCAGAACTCCAGATTTCTTCAGCACAGGAGTCTAAACCAATCAGAACTCCAGATTTCTTCAGTACAGGAGTCTAAACCCATCAGAACTCCAGATTTCTTCAGTAAGGAATCTAAACCAATCAGAACTCCAGATTTCTTCAGCACAGGAATCTAAACCAATCAGAACTCCAGATTTCTTCAGCACAGGAGTCTAAACCAATCAGAACTCCAGATTTCTTCAGTACAGGAGTCTAAACCAATCAGAACTCCAGATTTCTTCAGTAAGGAATCTAAACCAATCAGAACTCCAGATTTCTTCAGCACAGGAGTCTAAACCAATCAGAACTCTGGATTTCTTCAAAAGTGTCCAAATGAATGTTATGCAATAGCACATATCAGCTGATTTAAACATTTGCGAAATCAAACTGGATTTCAAATCAAAACTGTCAATAGCAATAACTCATTGTAGGTTATTTTATATTTAGGGTAAATTATTTATTTATTCTTGACAAAAATACAATAAAACAAAGATACTTTCGCCCACAACTGCTTTCTTTGCAAATTTACAACACTGAAGAATCCAAATTTTAGGTTATGCAAATTGTCCCCAAGGAATTTCACTTTGAAGAATAATAAACAATTCTTCCCAATTCTAAAATATCATTTTAGAACCAGAACATAGATTTGAATTCATTGGTAAGTTAAATTTAATTTATTGGTAGTCGGAGATAAAATATTGCATGCAATGATTGTATTTCACCTTAAAGAAACTCGTGAGAACTACTTAACATCTCACTCGTTGATTAACGGTAGTCATAATACAATCATCGCATAAACCACTATTATGAATTAGGGCGAAGATTGCTCCTCATCCACACCAACAAGTTATAAAATTTGAAAAATGTAATTATTTTACAAGTCAAGATCCAAAGTCATGGTTGATTTGAGAGCAAACCGTCTGGCTTTAGAACACACACAATTCAAGGATTTTAAACACAACAAATATGTCATCAAGACGGTTGGATTCAGAAGAACTTGTGTTTAGAATAAAAATAATAAGAGAAGCAGTCAGCAATCCTTTCACTGTGAAACATGTGGAGATATTTAAGAACATTCATTTTTTGTAACATTCAAGTTAAAAATGGAACACGTCTGGACATTATCATTGACCTAATTGTTATAGGTTTTTTTCTGTAACAAGAAGAAAAAGAAGAAGAGGAAAATTTTGATAAAAAGAAGAACAAGAGGAAAATTAATACAAAAAGACAATTAAGATATAAAGAAGAAGGAAATTATGATAAAAAGAAGAGGAAAATTAAGATGAAAAGAAGAAGAAAATTATGATAAAAAGAAGAGGAAAATTGAGATAAAAAGAAAAAAAAGAGGAAAACAAAAGGAAGAGAGGGGATGAAAATTAAGAGTAAAAGAAGATGAAGGAGAAAGAAAAGAAAGTAGAAAAAGTAAAACAAGAAGCAAAAGTTCAAGAAGAAATAGAAGTAAGTTATAAGTACTAGTAGACGAAAAGGAGAAAGAAGAAAAAAGAAAAGCAGAAAAAAGAAAATGATGACTAAGTAGGAGAAGAGCAAGAAAAATAAAGAGAGAAGGAGAAAGAAAAATAATAACGAGAGGAGAAAATGAAAAAGATGAGAAGAAAAGAAGAAGTAGGCAAGAAAATTAGAAGATGAGAATTAAGGAGTGAAAGGAGAGGGAAAGAAGAAGAAACAAGACGGAGAAGTAGAAAAAAGAAAAAGAGGAAGCAGGAGAAGAAACAAGAGATCAAGAAAAGAGAGGAAGAAGAAGAATGATGAGGAGAGGAAGAAAAGGAAGACGGAAATGAAGAATTAGAAGACGAAGAAGAAGAAGAAGGAGGAGGAGGAGGAGGAGGATGAGAACAAGACAAACGGTGGGGATGGAGGAGAAGGAGAAAAGAGAAGATGTAGAAGGAAAAAGAATGAAAAGATATAGAGAAGAATAAAATGAAAAGAACGGAGAAGTAGAATAAGAAAAAGAAGCAGGAGGTAAAAAAAGGAGAAGAAGAAGCTGAAGTCAAAAGAGGAGATGAGAAAGAAGAAGACAGGAGGAGAAGCAGAAGAAGATAGATGTAAAACGAGGAGAAGGAAGAAAAGAAGAAGAAAACAGAAGATGAAGCAGAAGGCGATAGGAGAAGTAGAAAGTGAAGAAGAAGAAGATAGAAGAAGTAAAAGGAGAAGAAGAAGAAGAAGAAACAGAAGAAGAAGAAGAAAAAGAAAATGTAAAACGAGGAGAAGGAAGAGAAGAAGAAAACAGAAGATGAAGCAGAAGGCGATAGGAGAAGTAGAAAGTGAAGAAGAAGAAGACGAAGAAGAAGAAGAAGAAGAAGAAGAAGAAGAAGAAGAAGAAGAAGAAGAAGAAGAAGTGAAAGGAGAAGAAGAAGAAACAGAAGAAGAAGAAGAAGAAGAAAAAGAGGAGGTAGAAAACTTTGAGTGATAATGTTTTTTCACGTGTGAAAACGCCTTAATTTTCTATCAATCTATCAATCTATCAACATAGCCACAAATTCAAACTGTGGTAAACAGTTTGCAAAATAAATAAATAAAAAATTGACAGCTAGCTTCCCAAAGAGTCTTGTTTTGCATTCGACCAAGGAAAACAAATTATCTTTCAGCACAGGTGCGTTTCGCCGTAATAGATTTTCAAAAACCAATCACCAAAACAAAAACAACCGTCAATAATCTAAAAATAGACCAAATTTGCGCCAAAGTAGATCAAAATAGATCGGAGCTCACTCAAAATAAGTAGGTAACTAAATAGAGAATAGTCTGAGAGCCCAAAATTTAAATAATAGCAGCTTATGCAACGATTGTATTATGACTACCTTTACGCCACAATTGAGACAAAAGTTGGGGGCGGATCAAAGCGAGTGTTCTAAACATCAAGAGGATGTGTGCAGGGTTATAATTTTTCCCCAAATTTTCTTGTACTGGATATTATTAGGACTTTGAAATTTTATCTAATGCATTATGGAAAAATTGTTTCTTCAATTATTTTGTGAAATATGGGGTTCAAAGTCGGAAAGTTTTGGTTTTTGGGGGAAATTGACCTCTTTTACGAGTTATATTAAACTCTTGATAAATTTTCTATAACTAAAAGACGTATAGAGGAATAAAACTACATATTTTCTATTTCAATCTAACAAAAGTTTTTTTTTCATAAATTTTAAAAATTTATTTTGAAATGATTATTTGCTAGATTGAAATAGAAAATTTTTCATTTCATTCCTCAAGATGACTTTTAGTTATAGAAAATTAATCAAGAGTTTAATATAATGAATAATAAGATGAAATTGTTACAACCCCATTTATTAAAAATATTAATACTAATTTCGGTTGTTATATACCAATATCAATCTCAAACAAATTAAAACTAACGTACAGAGTAGCTTAATATATACTAAACATGGAATGATACTATTGGCTAAGCGAGAAAGAGGCTGACCTTGATTGAAGGTTGTGATTGGCTGAAGGCCATAACAAGTCACGCCCCCTGGTGGGAGGAGTAACAAGCAAAAATAAGAGTCAAATCAAGAACCAAAAACCGTGAACATCTAGAAAGCAACAAAGAAGAACAATACACAATTATTAGGCTAGAATTGAATCAATTTAAAATTAAAAAATTAGAAGCTCACTGAAATGCAGTCAAGGTCAATCGAGAAAGTCATGAAAGTACCATTTTTTAAATGTAGGATAGAATTATGATGAAACCAAGTTAAAATAGATTTGGTCATTTAAACTAGTATTGGAATCGTTTTTTACCAACCTAGTTATCTCCAAAGCTTCTAAAATGTTCAATTGTCTGCCTTTGCCAATCAAATGCAGAAATTCAACATTTTATTCAGCCTTGAACTTGTGCCCATTATTAATGAGATGCTCTACGAAATTTGAGTCTCCTTTTTGGGTTATCCAATCCCTAATATGTTCATTTATTCTTCATTTGAAACTTCCACCGGTCTGACCCACATAACAAGCATTACAATCACCGCAATTCAATTTATAAACCCCACTTTTATCCCAGATATCAATTTCATCTTTACTACACCCAAACAAACTCTTTAAAATAGGTTTGATTTGAAAAGCTACATCAAAGCCGTTCTTTTTCAATTCTTTTCCTAATTTATCAGATACTGGGCCAAGAATAAGTTCTCCAGTATCAGTTACAGCAATGCTAGCACTGATTGCTAGTCTCCTACTTATTTTATTTAAAATTTTGTCAACAATGATGTCCTCATATCCATTTGTAATAGCTATCGGTTTAATAGTACTAATCTCTTTTTCAAAGTGATGTTTGCTCTTTGGAATAGTTAAAGCTCTATAAATCATTCTATTGGAGGCTGCAAGTTTGTGGGATATAGGGTGACATGAGTGATGAGGTATGATTACATCGGTATGAGTAATAGTAGCTATTAAAAATGGATATGAGGAGATCATTGTAAAATAAGTAGGAGACTTTAGTTTTAGTTTGATTGAGATTGATAATGGTTTAACAACCGAAACTAGTTTCTCAATATATTTTAGTAAATGTGGTTGAGACAATTTCGTCTTATTATTCATTATGGATACCTTCCACAATATCACCTTCGCCACTACAAAGAAAGTTAAAACTGATAACATTATTTATTTATCTATTTTATCTATTTATCATCTATGTACAGTATTATGTATTTTGTCTTTACTATAGCCAAACAAACTCTTAAAATAGGTTCGGTTCGAAAAGCTACATCAACACCGTTCTTTTTCAATTCTTTCCCTAATTGATCAGATACTGGGCCAAGATAAGGTACTGTTATCTTAGTTTCAAATGTACAATAAATGAACATATTAGGGATAGGAAAACCCAAAAACGGGATTAAAATTTTGCAGAGCATCTCACTAATAATGTGCACAAATTCATGGCTGAAGTAATTCTTGACGATCGAGTGTAATGGAATCAAATTCAAACTCAATTTGATTTCGAGAAGTTCAAATCAGCTGATGTGACTATTGCATGATATTTATTTCAATACTGAATATTGGAGAAAGTCTGAGTTTTGATTGATCTAGACGTCTAGAGGTAATATCGAAATGAGGCAGCAGTGTTATAATAGTCTCATTATTCAACTGATTTGATGAGGCATGAATGAAGTTGGGTTAGGTTATTTTGAAATAATCTATCTAAATATTTATCAATTTTTTTAAAATAATCTATAATCTACTATTGATTAAATTATAATAAATTATTAAGTATGGAGGAGGAAAACTAGAGACAACTGAAAGAAAAATTATTAGAAACTGTAGAGGGAAATGGATCATCCATGAGGGAAGATACCAGAACATCTCTAATGAAGAAGTGTATCAGAAGATAGAACCACTAACGGACATCATCAGAAAAAAGAGGATATCTTTCCTAGGGCACATCCTGAGAATGAAAGACACAAGACTACTGAAAAGACTAACAGAATTTTACTGGAAGAGGAAAACCCAACCCAAGTGGCTCAAAATGGCTATAGAGGACATGAAGGAACTGAATATAGAAATAAAAGATTTAAAAAAGAAATCCGGAAACTACAATCTACTGAGAGATGAAACAAAATTCAGAAGAATAGAAATCAACAGAAAAAAGATGGTGATATCCGAAGCTGAGAGAAAAAATAGATCTGACTGCATGAAGAACTACCATGCGGAATTAAGGACAAAAAGAACAGCCAAAAAGTGAAGTTAAAGTGGTCCCCTGTGGCCGTACAAGCAAAAAAAAAAATTATTGATAGTTTAGCTTCTTTGTAATAGTTTTTCTTCTGGAAAACTTCAAAAATCTTATTGAACATTATCCTTTAGTTCTCTCATTACTTTCTCACTGTATTTCTCTGTCTCACATAAATTCTCTCTCTCTCTCTCTCTCTCTTTCTCTCTCTCTCTCTCTCTCTCTCTCTCTCTCTCTCTCTCTCTCTCTTACGGTCAAGTGTTGATGAGAAGGATATTCTTGAATATCCTCTTCCAAGAATGGACATTTATATGTTCAAACTTCGCCGTTTCATGTAGATACATCACAATCATATTATCGTTATCAAATTGCATATTATACTGTATTCATATCGTTGATTAATTCTTTAGTTTAGATTTGTAAAATTCATAGAACAATAATTACAGTACTTATATATTTTTAACTATCATAATCTAGAATCTAAGACTGTGCATTTTGTAATCTACATGAATAAAGTAAATAATCTAATCTAATCTAATCTCTTACACTGGTCAAGTGTCAAGAATGGACGAATCTTTGTCCAAACTTCACCATTTCCTGTCATTGCATCACTTAAGATTGTCTGTCATTACCGCTGCTAATATCATTAAGATAATACAAATGAGATCATTGTACATAATATCTTGCACTATAAAAACAGCATTTTCTGAATTTACTTTAGGATCTATGTGATGTTGATAATTTTGTTTTTAAATACTCATATGCATAATTTGTAAATTTACATGAAGAAAGATAATAAAATCTAATCTAATACCTTTCTCTATCTCACATTCACTCTCTCACGCTCTCTAATAAATTACTGAGACTAGCGTGACTTCTGTAACGAAATTCTTCCGAACGAAGTATCCAGGAAATTGATTTTTATTTTGGTACTCTCGAGCGTTATTTATAAAACGTTCCAGTATTTTGGCCGCTTATACTGTTGCCATTTAGAGGAAGAGAGAGAGAGAGAGACAGACAGATTGAGAGAGTGAGAGGATGAGAAAAATATCTCATTCATGTCAAGTAATATTTCATGACCGACAAGTAAGCGAACTTTTTTCTATTTTTTAGTGGCGCCTTAAAAATATTTCCGTAAATACTTTTTTGAAAGAAGAGAAGGAAAAAGAGCAGAAAGGAGGAGGAGGAGGAGAAGAAGTAGCAGGAGGATAGGAAGGAGAAAAAGAAAAAGAGAAACAGGAGGATAGGAAGGGGGAAAAAGATGGAAAATATAAACAAGAAAAAAAGGAGTAGACAAGGGAATAAAGGAGAAATAGAAAATGAGGATAAGGAAGAAGAAATAGAATAAGTGGAAGAAGAAGAAGAAGGAGGAGAATAAGGAGAGAAGAAGAAAAAGGAGGATAAGAAGAAAATTCTCCGTCTCCTTCTTCCTCCCGCTTTTTCTTCTTCCTTTTTCTCTTGTTTTCCTTCTTCATCTTAGTACACTCCTTCTTTTTCTTCTTATTATTATTAATCTCCTTATTATTAATTCTCTTCTTCTTATTATTAATCTCCTTATTATTAATTATCTTCTTCTTATTATTATTATTAATCTACTCCTCATTACTCTTCTTCTTATTATTGCTAGTTTTCTTCTTATTATTACTCTTCTCATTCTTCTTCTTACTCTTATTCCTCTTCCTCTTTTACTTTTTCTTCTAGTAGCAGGCTAGTAGCTTGCCAACCCAAGCACATTCACAAATATTTTGTCTCTTTTTTAATCTTATTCCTTTTTGTTTCCTTCTTATTTTTTTATTCTTACTCTTTCTCATTTTCTTCTTTATCCTCTTCACTTTCTAATTACTTTTTTCTTTTTCTTCTTTTTACTCTTCTACTCTTCACTTTCTAATTACTTTTTTCTTTTTCTTCTTTTTACTCTTCACTTTCTTCTTACTTTTTTCTTTTTCTTCTGCTTACTCTTCATTCTTCTACTTACTCTCCTTCTTCTTCTTCTTCTTCTTCTTCCACTAGCAGCTTGCCAACCCAAGCACATTCACAAATATTTTGGCAACAGTCTCTATGCGACAGAGTCTGCCGAATTCCAAGTGGATTTATTCATTAGCGACTTCTTCCTCTTCTTCTTTTTCAAATTCTTTCGATACTTGCGTGGCTCATCCATTAAAAGCTCCATTCGTTACGCCTCTTCATTCATTTCTATATACAGAGAAAACCGATAATCTCAAAACTTCTCAATAATTAATTTGAAAGATTATTTCAAAGGGAAAAGATAGCCGTAGTTGGTATCTGTACAATCAGATAGATAAGCAACGATCTCCTGGGCCCTCTCTGTAAGGGTGACCGATTGGATTGGCCAGCAAAAAAAACTGTTCTCTGCTGTTAAATCACTTACTGGTGGATCGGAACCCACCTAAAACTGTAGGTCCTACTCATCAATCGCCATCATCCTACTCATTACCCACGCACAGGTCTCAGACCTCTGTGAGCTTCATCCTCAAAAAAAAAGTCACTTGAGAATACAATAGGCTAAGAATGAGAAGAAGGAAAGATAGAAAAAAGAGCAGTAGAAGAGAGAGAAAAGGTGATAGAGAAATGAGAAGATGGTGAAGAAGAAAAAGAAGAAGAGGGTGGGTGGAGCAGATGGAAAAGAAGAGGGTGGTGGAGAAAAAGCAGAGGGAGGAGTAGAAGGAGAGAGAGAAGGAGAAGAAGAGAGAGGAGAAAAGACAGGAGCAGATGGAGAAGAGAAAATGGAGAAGTAAAGGAGAGAGAAGAACAATGAGCAAGGGAGAAGAAGAAGACGGATTAAGAATAAAAAGAAGAAAGGGAGTAGAAGACGAAAGAAAGAGAATAAGATGAAAAAGAAAGAAGAAGAGGGAAAATGTAACAATTTCTATTGTTTTGCAGACTTTAATATAATATCTCCTCTATTTTTTCCTTATCACATATTTTACGTTTTATATTTCCCCTTTGTTTTCTCCATTACTTATTTTTGGAGGATGAAGGCCACATAAGTCTGACACCTGTGCGTGGGTAATGAGTTGGATGATGGTGATTGATGAGTTGGACCTACAGTTTTAGGTGGGTTCCGAACCACCGGGAAGCGATTTTACAGCAGATAACAGTTTTTTGCTGGCCAATCCAATCGGTCACCCTTACAAAGATGGCCCAGGAGAACGCAGCTTATCTCTATCTGATTGAACAGATACCTGCTACGGCTCACGGCTATTACTTCCCACTGTATTCTCTACCATTTTAGCACTCCTTTATAATGTTTGGAATAAGGTGTTAGAATCTTTTTGTTTTACTTTATAGTACTTAAATTGCATCTTTTTGTTTTACTTTATATTACTTAAATTGTATAGACCAGTCTTTGAGGTGGTTCGGAACCCACCTAAAACTTTACGTCCAACTCATCAATCAATATCATCCAATTCATTACCCACGCACAGGTCTCAGAATTATGTGGGCTTCATCCTACGAAAAAAAAGGTAAATGGGGATTGTTTTGGCGTTAAGCTGTAAGCCTCTATTGGTTGTGATGTGTATGCATTCAATAAACAGAATAAGAAATATTAACTTTTTATGGTAAATTCAACGACGAAGTCAATTTTAGAAAAAAAAGAATAAAAAAGCACAATCCTAGATCCTTGTTTAAAGTTCTGTTGAGCAGGGATTTTGCGTTGCGTGTATATTTTCCCAGCCTAGGTTAAACTACGCATGAGATGAGGTCAAGGATGCTGCTACGGTGGGGCGGATCCCCCCTAGGGAGGATCGAAACCCCCCACCGACTAAAAAAGGGTACAGCAGTGAGAGGGGAAGTGTTTGCAATGACGTCAGGCGCACTGTGACGTAGATAAGTGCGTGAGCAGAGAGAGTGTGAGTGAGAAATAGAATGTGAGAGAAAGTGTGAGTCAGCGGGAGGAAAAAGAGAGTATGAGTGAGGGAGAGGGATGGTAAACATTGTATTGACCGTCCTTACCCAACATTTAAACCTCTAGGCTTCTCATATAACACGCCTATTCAAGTATTCAAAAAGGATGTTTGCAAGAAAACCATCGAAGTACTTTTGAGTAGCAAAACTTAGGGCCGTATTTATGAACAGTCCTTCAGTATCTTGATTCGAGGGATTCTTGAAATCCATTTAAAATACATGCATTTCAAGAGTAGACTGAAGGACGTTCATAAAATCCAGTCCATAGGTCTTCTTATTTCTTCTCTACATTTGGTTCACTGGGTGACATATTAAGGAAAATTTTGAAATTTTTCCGTTGAAAAAATACCAAGTGTTGTAACATTAACAAATCTATTTCTCAATATTAAGATGCAGTGGCGTAACGTTTTCCAATTGGGCCCCCCCCCCACAACTGATTTTCCGGGCCCCTCTCCTCAAAATCATATAAAAATTCCCCCTCACCCTTGCCACCCATCCCTGAAAAACTTGAATAATTATTTTGTGGACAGTTATAATTATCTAAGAACTAAACACCTTTTTATCGATTAAAATTTAAAATTCAATGTTTCAAGGTCTAATGATTTTGGCTGTAGCCTACGGGCTCCCGAAAGATGGAAATAGTTGAGAGTTAATATATAATATATTATAAATAATTAATCTTGAAACCTAGAAACCTTGAAATTGGTGTCTTCCATAAGATTCACATTCACATCCTCCTTGTTAGCACCTTCGCTCATTTTCCCAGAAAATGTTTTCTCTCAGAATTCGCCTCGTTTGCAGACACGGACACAGGTTCAATTTTTAATAAAAAAGGCATTTTATCTAAATTACCGCGAAATTACCAAGTCAGGAAAAGATAAAAAAATTAAAGAAATTTATTCTCAAGAGGCAGAAGAGAGAAAACGTAAACGAGTAGCCTACTTGATCCTATTATTTGAAAGAAATTCAATTGCGTCGGGAGAACCGACACAATTGAACAAAAACTATTATTTATATACTTATACAATAATCACATAATTTATCCGATATATTAAGAGTATAAATAATATTCCTTCTGAACATTGCTTAAAAATGTACTAGTCAATAAAAAATAGAAATAACTAAAACATCACAATACCATAAACGCAGCATGTTGAAAAATAGAATAGAAATGAAATAAACGGCACTTCAAATAATAAAACTCACGATCACGAACTCAATATACATACGGTTTACTCTAGGCCAATTTACCAGACACGTGTAGGCCAACTAGACGATTCAAAAGAGACTGAATTCAAAATACTGTATGAAGAAAAATATTGACTTTGATTTCTGCACAACCCCCCACTTTCCATTACTTTGTATATTATGCTAATATACATTCACATTGAGGAATTCGATGGGAAAATAATATTAATTTCCTGTAATATTTGCACTTTGGAGGCATAGCCGTCATGATTTTATAACAGTCTAGATAAGTTTGTTTGAAGAGTGTTTTGTCCTCGGTATGTCTCCATTCCTGAAGTCACAACATCCTGCTTTATTCCTTCATTAAAGTTATCTGCGAATGGTTATCTGCGAAGAATAAACATTGACCTGACAATATTTTTTAGCCTATTCATTCTTTCTTTCTTCCTTCAGTGTTTCAGTTTTATTTCTTTTGAAAAAAAAAAATGTATATATTTCAGTCTGGGCAAGTGCCATTTCTTGAAAAAATATATTTTCATTCCGGCCCCCTTATAGCCCGGGCCCCCCCGCGCCGCGGGGTCTGCGGGGGTGTACGTTACGCCACTGTTAAGATGCATCAATACTGTTATGGGTTCTATCACTGAAATAATGCTGGCAGCACTTGAAAGTGACTCTTTTACACAATTAACTCACAACCGACACTAATCAGTTATTATCACACAATAAAGAGACAACAGTTCAATAATGCTTAACTTATAATGGATATTTATCTACGACCATGTCATAATGTATACATTACAGTTTCACAATTGATGCCAAAACAGCTGTCTTTTCGAAATGCTTTTTGAAACCCGTTGTATAAAAAGCTCATTATAGTACAGGTTCTACATTATAACACGGGTTCTGGACCAATCAGAAGCATTTTTGATGGAATCAATATCGTAATTCAATATTGTGAAACTATCAGCTGATTTGATCAAACTGCTATAACTAAGCTGCTAACCTAACAATCTATTATAACTTCTCGTATTTGAGATGAGAGGTTAGGCATCTCTGACAGTCACAGGTAAAATGAAATTGTTTTAATTAAATGTATACTAGTGGTCGTAGATAAAATAGTGTATGCAACGATTTTATTTGGCCATTAAAGCACTCGTGAGATATTTATAACACTCGCATTCGCTCGTGTTATAACTTACATCTAACTCGTGCTTTAATAAGGGTCAAAATAAAATCGTTGCATAAACTACTATTATATAACAAGATTAATTACTGTACAAAACTAATATTTATAGATATTTTTGTGAGTAGCATTCATCGATTTCAATCAGCTATTCAATACTGTTGTCAATATCTCACGAGTTGCTTTAAGGCAAAAACAATCCTTTAATACAATTATGAATAGTCTACAATTTATGAACTAGACTAGATCGATGCTTGCTAGACAGACTCAAGGCAGACTATGAAAACTTCTCAAGTCTTCCTTGAGTAATAGTGGAGAATCTTATACTCGATGATAATTACCATCCCATAAACAAACACTTGCTGTGTAATGGTGGTACTCACGGTACTCACAGCAAGTGCTTGATTTTAATTACACAGCAAGTGCTAATAATTATACTGAAGACTTCCGCAATGACGGATATTGACAACAGTATTGAATAGCTGATTGAAATCGATGAATGCTAATCACAAAAATATCAGTCACCACCGGGAATCGAACCACAGACCTCCCAATTTCCAGTCAGGCGTCTTAACCACTAGTGACCTTTCTGCACAGCAGCGATCATTTTAGATATGGACCTATCGGCTAGTAACTCACAAGTTCGACTGATAAATATACAGAAAAAGGGTCACTGTAGTCTAGTGGTTAAGGCGCCCGACCGGCAATTGGGAGGTCCGCGGTTCCATTTCCAGCAGACATATTTTTGTACAGTAATCAATATTCTTTATTACATGTTCTTTAAGAACAGTAATAGTTGTCATTCTTACAATAATAAAGTGTTAGCCGAGTGCCATAGCAGGTATCTGTTCAATCAGATAGATAAGCTGCGTTCTTTTAGGTCCTGCTTGTAACGGTGACCGATTAGATTGGCCAGCAAAAAAGATACTGTTCTCTGCTGAAAATCACTTCCCGGTGGTTGGGAACCCACCTAAAACTGTAGGTCCAACTCATCAATCACCATCATCCAGTTCATTACCCACGCACAGGTCTCAGACTTATGTGGGCTTTATCATCCCGGAAAAAATTATGGTACCTATATGATAATTATGCTAAAGTACTATTAAAGCATATGTATCTACATAATATATAAATATGCTAATATTAAGATATCATTTTTGAGTCTCTTATGACTTTAAATTAATTATTTTCATTTCACAGAAGCATTCATCGATTTCCATCAGCTATTCAGTGCTGTTGTCAATATCCGCCATTGCGGAAGTCTTCAGTATAAATTAATAGCACTTTGAGGAATTCCAAATTAATAAATTCTATTTCTGTAAATTTGTCAGTTTCTTCAAACTAACTAGAACAACTATATCTTTCAATATTTGTTCATCTCATCGGCCAATACGGGACGATACACTATCGAGCATGAGATGCTCCACAGTGCAAGCACCATTGGGCGGCACAACCTATGCATGAGTAAACTTGAGAAGCCTAAATATTGTAATTCTTCATTTTAATAGTCCTTCTTTCGAGTCCTCCCTCGATTCAGTTTTAACCGGTTTTAGCAAGTATTGTAATAATAAATAGAACGATGTGAATAAAGCACTTAAATTAAAAGGCACATGCAGATAATTTACTACACATGAAAACAAGCAAATAGAATAAAAAATTAGTTGGAGAGGCTCTCTCATCATTTCTTTTCTGCATGCAATATTCCCCGGGGATTGTAGCCAATAAATTCAACGAATTACTCTATATGGTGCACGCTATATAAAAGTGTACCAGAGACTGGAGTTTCTTTTTATAGAGACCTAGCACGTTGCTCGATTCAATTGTATCTGGATTTCTAGAATTTTTAAAATAAAAGAGAGTAGGTGTGTATTTGTGTTAATTTGTCTTATGGATTTCACAAAACCGGCAACCATTTGGAACACTAAATTTGGCACAAAGCTTCGATTCAGTGCACCTCTTCTTCTTTTCCTTTCATACTTTTCAAAATTAATGTACAAATATCACTTATGGAGACTATTACTGTTCCAAAATGTGTTTAGATGCAGGAAGCTCATAGAACAGCTGATACATGATACATCACTCTGATGCAAAAAAGGTTCAAGTCACAAGCCAAAGCAACACATGCTCTGTATCAATATTGCAGCTGCAAATTACTTATTGTGTGTATTGAGCTTTTCATGTACACATTAATCTAAACATGTTGAAGAGTTGTTTGAAAGGAATCAAGGAAACAAAATTTGATGAACCGCCGACAAGCTGTTAGTATGATGGGTGCTTTGTCAGAGGAGAAACCAGTGATGTATGGTGTCCCTCAGGGTTCTGTGCTGGGCCCCCTACTGTTCCTTATTATGATAAATGGCCTCAATCTGGATGGCTCAAGTTTGCTGTTTGCTGATGATACCACACTAGTTGGTCGTGGAAATGGACCCCTTGAAGCCAAGAATAAGGCACAAGATCTTTTTAAGGAGGCAAAAGAATGGTTCCAGGCTAACAGACTGATGCTTAATGAGGGGAAAACACAGGAAATGATGTGTACTCTTGGTAGGGCCTGTTTGAGTGATGCACCAGTTACTCTGCTAGGTTTCAGTATTGATAATAAACTTAGTTGGGAGCAGCACATAAGTAAGGTATGCAAGAAGCTATCAAGGGCTATATATCTTCTTAGAAAAATGAGAAACCAACTTAGCATTCAGCATCTGTTAATGTTGTATCATTCAGTGTTTGACAGTCACATCAGATATGGCATCCTACTCTGTGGACACTCGGCTCACGTGAGGGACATCCTGCTTTTGCAAAAGAAGGCTCTGAGAATTTTGACGTATAGTGATTTCTGCGCCCATTATAAGCCTATTTTCCATCGTCTGGGCCTACACACTATCTATGTGCAGTATATTTGGCATCGCTCCTATACGTCAAGACTCACCAGGCATCCTTTACTGTAATAAGGCAGATTCACGCCCACAATACAAGAGGAAGAGCATCGAAGAGAGTATCGACCTACCTAGATGTAGACTCTCAAGGGAGAAAGACTGTTTCCCTGCATTGGCAATGAAGATGTTCAATAGATTGCCCCCTTCTCTTCAGACTGCTCGGTTCAACAGTTGATGACACGGTGGATGATTGAAAGGAGTTACTACAGTGTGAATGAGTTTCTAAATGACAACTTGAGTAACCTGTCCTCAAAACCGCCAACTCTTGCCAATCAAGTGACTTAATAATTTTTTTTCTTGTAACTTAATTGTTGACAATTAGTCAAAGTATGATTAGGCCTATATAGTGAATTATGTGTTTATGACGTGATCTATCCAGGAATGCCTGGGCATAGGTCGAGAAATTGGAAATATAAAGAACTAAACACAAAACTATGCAGGTGTGTACCGATTTTTCGCAAATCTGTACAATATTTGGGTTTATTTTAGTTTTACATTGTTTTATTTGAAGCCTACTGTTGTTTATCCTACATGTTCGGTGATTCTCTTTTATAATGGTTGAATAAGAAGTTTGATATCTCGCTTTATTATTATTATATTTATTATATGCTATTGCACACCTTTCTTTTTATTTCTAATTAATGCCTACAGTTCAAAATTATCTTTTTTTCATTTTACACTGTAGCATTACAGGTGGGTAGAGCTGCAAAGTTGCTAAAAAGGTAGTTTTCTAATAAAAAACACTTAAAATTCACGTCGTCAGTGCAACAAAATTACAGTTTATTTTTGTGAACTTCTCTTTTCAAACTGTATGGCATTTCACTCGCCCTTCCCCAATTCGTAATTCTGTGACCACTACCATAGTTATCTACCAGAAAATAAAAACTCCAAACTGGATTTCACGGCAAGACCGGGTATTAAATAAAATATACCCTTTTGGAATGTTGAATAATCACTCGCTACCTAATTCCAATGAGTAAAATATGGATTAAATAGATATGAGTAAATTTACTATGTGTAATATGTATACACCAGTAAATAATTATATGAGTAATATACGAGGCGTATAAGTAAATAAAATACCAAAGCAAGGAACTACTAAATGTAGGTCCAAGCAAACATACTAAATATCGGCCCATACACTTCTAACCTAAAAAATAGGGATCTGTTACAAGTTATCAACAGATGATTCATTATTTTTTTATTTATTCAAAATGACATAAGTTTGAAATTTGATGAGAAATTACAGATTTCTAATACCTTATTTGTGTTTGGATTGGGTGATACATAGTTTTTCAAATAGATTCTTTAGTGAAAGTAACACTGTCCAAGCGGAAGAGTCAGCAAGGTTGGACTGAAAGAATGATGTAATTTCTCAACAGATCAAACTTATTACTCGTGCTTGATAACCTACAAAAATACTTGTTAACCTTGTAAACTTATTATTATGGTAGGCCAAAGTAGCTTCCATTATTTACTGAAAGTAACTGATTGAATTCTAATTTTAGACAAAACCACTCACTTCTAATTTCATGGGTTAAACAAGGATGCAAAGGATTGATAAGTTGAAGTTATCAATTGAGCCTCTTTAGGTTAGGTAGGCAATAAAAGTAATGTTGGAAACTCTACTACAATGTTAATTTATTGATAGACCACCTCGGAATAACTTTCCAGAAAAGGCCTATCTGATTAGTTACAAGCTAGAGTAACATTCCAAAAATAGAAGTAGCATTTATTCAACTCACCAATGAAATGAAGCTGTTTTATCCGAAAAAGATCCTTGAATCTCCAGCAATTCCAAAAATGTTCAGTCAATCTCACTCAATTAATAATAATTATTGCACTTGAAAGTACTGTATCACACACTTCCGAATACGAAATCAAGTTCTAAATTTAGTAACACCAAATATTTACAAAGAACACGGATAATTTCAAGTTGTCCGGACGATTTGTTTACAATAATAACCAATGTAAATAGAATCGTTGTAGCGTGAAAATTAATAAACTACAATCAGGATATCAACAAACAATAATAATTTTGAACCAAAAATATAACAATCGATTTTCTATACGCTAATGTTAGGACGAGAGTCTTGAACATCTGGTTTCACAGTCTGTCTAAACTTGATTTCCCATTTTAAGTTACAGTCGTCTAGAAAGGATTAATTTTATTTTTATATTATGCACTTTATTGCTGGAACTTTTTCTCTTGTAATGAGGAAATTTTAAACAGACAGCGACAGACCAAATACCTCAATAATACGCAAGATTATTTGGTTAATAACTGGGACGTTCAGATTAGAAATTCTGGTTCCCCCACTACAAAGTACACAGCATTCAGCTGGTCGTTTAGTTGAAGTAATCAGTCTGGCAATGAAAATGAAGTTCGATAATAATTTTTTATTTATTAATAAGAAAATTATTCAAAAAATATAAAAACCTTCATTAAATCATTATTACTTGACTTTCGATTGATATTGTGAAAGTCTCTATATTAGTTGAAGACAGTCTGTGTGGCGCAGAATTCAAATCTGTGTTCTGGTCAAGAAGTCAATCATGTCTTTATCAATCTCGTCATCTACAGCTGCACTTTTATTGTTCTTTATTGCTGTTTTTACTGTTGACTAGTAAAAAAATTCATCAATTATTTATTGTTCATACTGCTTCTTGACCTATATATTATATAGCTGGTCTTATTAATTTGTTTTTTATTTAGTGCTCCTTCTTGGAGGATTTGAAAGATTGAGTGTTCCTGTGTCAGTGCATGATTATATTGACACAGTCAAGAGGGGTGAAGAGGACCCATCAATCAACTAAAATTCAAGTATTAAAATAATAACAATCTTACCATTGTAGATGCAATCTTTGGCTGGATATTTAATTGCATTGGTTAAATTAGTGTTACTTTCCTTGTGTTTTTTAATTTTCTCACTCAAGATCCTTACAGACAATTTCTGTCCAAAGATTTACCTTATGATTATTATTATCAAAACATAAACAATAAAAAAAATTAAGCTTGTTTTTCAATACTTGGAGTTAACCACATCTTTATATTGAACCACGAGGTACAAAAGTTTCTGTTTTGATTGGGGAAAAGGGCCAACTATGCCTAATTCTTTAATTTGTTTTTACCTCCAATGACAATTTCAAAAACTTTGTGCAAAGTAAACTGTCAACATGATTAAAATTCATTGTTTGCGTTAAGTTACTAACAAAAAGTAAGTAATAAATAATAAGAGTCAATTAATAAATAATGCTGTTAATAGTTCACTTTCCATATGGGAGTTGTCAAGAAAACATATTATGCACTCTTCCGGTGGACCGCGAACTGTGGAACGGAGCCACTGGTCAACGTAATTACATGACTGCTCACCGGTGGGCTAAACCCTGGAATCAAATGAAGCTGCAAAGTGGGAGAATTGACAGTCTGACGTCACCCATCTATAGAGCCAATGTACTTCAGTTCTATATTGCCAGGGCTACAGTAGAAACAATTAGTCTGGGCGCATGGCTCTGGTTTCACTACTAGCCGTCCTGTAAAAGTTGACTAGTTGACCTTGAAGACATCTACAGCGTCACACAGGCCACATGTTTTTAGAAATGAGCGATAAACACTCCCTCTCCATCCCGCGCCAAGGCTGACTACCAAACGGCTGCGCGCCCAGACTAATTGTTTCTACTGTACTTGGAAACTAGCTTAACTGGCCCAGACCACGGCTACTCATCTCAATCAGCATGAAAATTAATATACTTGCCTTACAAATTCATGCGCTGTTTTCTTATTAATTTAGTGTTTATTTTAATGAACTAATATTTTTTCTTTTATGGAGGCGCCGCCTGTGGTGAAGAGTAGACCTCACACTCAAGAATAAGGGTGCTTGTACAAAGGAACATACTCCATGTACTCAATGATGATCACCATCACAAAATTAAACACAGTCTTCAGATCTAACCCTCGATTAAATTTGCGTAGTCTATTTCATGTCTGTTTTCCACTAAACGTCACTCTGTATCATCAAATACCAATCATTTATCGTCTTCATTCTGTTCCTGTTTTTCTTAATCAACTCGGCGAGGTTTTGACTTTATCTAAAGATAGAAATCTTATGCTTATAGGTGATATAAATTTATGCTTACTTGAGAAATCGAATATAGTGGATGAGTATCAGACCTTGATGAGTAGTAATGGGTTTTCACAGCTAATAAAGTCTCCCACTCGTGGTAATCGATGTATTGATCATATATTTTTTAGATCTAGGGACAATATATTGTCTGATGCCCATGTATTGCCTTCTGGTCGTAGTGATCACGATGCAACTATGTGCTTTTTGGATCTGAATAATTTCCGTATTAATAATAGGCATAATTTTCAGAGAAAGCAAAAAATAAAAAAATTGATAAGAACATCAGCAAATCTATTGAGGAATGTTGATTGGAAAGATGTGTTAAGCATGACTAATGTTTCTGCAGCCTTTGATTTGTTTGTAAAAAAATTCCTTGACATCATTAATGCTGCTACAAGTGATAATGGTTGTGCAAATGATAAAAAATTCAAAATTCTGAAACCGTGGATGACAGTTGAACTATGCAAAATAAGGCAGCAACACAGAAATCGTTTGTATAAAAAAGTAAAGAAAAATCCAATGAATCTGAGATTAAAGAGAGATTTTGATTATTTTTCTCTCCAACTAAAGCAGGATATGGAAATGAGAAAAAACCAATATTATCAACATTTGTTTGAAAAAAATAAGAATGACCCTAGGAGGCAATGGACTACAATCAACAAAGTGTTGGGGAAAAATAAAAGTAGAAATACCGTTGATTCTGTAAAGAAATTTGATAACCCAGAGGTTAGTGTTCAAGAACCTACGGAGGTGGCAGAGGAGTTCAATAATTTTTTTGTCACTGTTGTAGAAAGGCTCATGAATCAATTGGGTGATACTGGAAACTGGAATCTCACTGATGAGGAGACTAGATTTTACAATGAAGTTTTTCCTTCGGTTTCAGTCCAGAAATCGTTTTTCTTCTTTCCTACATGCGAAGGTGAAGTTAAGAGAGTAATTTCCAAATTGAAAACAAATAAATCCCCAGGAATTGATGGCGTTTCAGCTTTTGTCATTAAGCTCTCTAGAGATTTTATAAGTTCAGTATTAGCTCACTTGATAAATCTAAGTTTTGAAAATGGGGAATTTCCTGAAAGTCTGAAAAGAGCTGTTGTCATTCCATTATTTAAAAAAGGTGATTGTTTGGATTTAAATAACTACAGACCAATTTCATTGCTTTCTGTGTTCTCGAAAATTATAGAAAAAATAGTTAAGGCTAGAATCGTAGCATTCTTTAATTTCAATAGTTGCTCAAGTGATAATCAATATGGGTTTGTTGAAAAAAAATCAACGGAGGATGCTTTGTTAAATTTTTGTTCAGGAATATTTAGTGGACTGAATGAGAACCTTAATGTGATGGGCCTGTTCATTGACATAACTAAAGCTTTTGACTCTGTGGACCACAACATTATGTTACATAGGTTATACGAAGCTGGAATAAGAGGTATTGCCTTGAACTGGTTCAACAGTTTCTTAGTAGGTAGAAGCCAGTGTGTGCACATTAAAAATGTTGCTAGCTCTTTCCGAGCAATTCCTTGTGGTGTCCCCCAAGGGTCAGTGTTGGGACCAATTCTGTTCCTGGTTTACATAAATAAATTATGTTCCAGTAACCTTAAGGGAACAATCACATGTTTTGCAGATGACACTGCTCTGTTATATTCTGATAGTGATATTAGAAGTTTAATTCCTAAAATGCAGGATGATCTGGACTGGCTCAAGGTGTGGTTTACTGTCAATAAGTTGGCTCTAAGTACAAAAACGAAATGTATTCGGTTCTCTTTAAGATCAAAACCTTTCTTACAAAATACGTTCCTGTTCAAATGTAAGGCATGTATTTACGATCAAAATTATCACTGTACAGATTGCATGCAAATTGATCAGGTTCAGAGCATAAAATATCTTGGGTTAGAGTTGGATGAAAACTGCAATTGGAAAGCTCATATTCAATCACTTAAGAGGCACATAAACATGTTGCTTCGTAAATTTTACTTGTTGAAATATATCTGCCCTAGTAACGTTTTAAGGCCTGTTTATTTTGCTATTGCAAATAGTAAGTTGCAGTATGGGTTGAGCTGCTGGGGTGGTGCATATAAATCAAACTTAAACTCCGTTTTCGTTGCACAAAAAAAAATTAATAAGATTAATGTCTTCAGTCCATAGAAGCACTCACTCATTCCCATATTTTCAAGCCTTGAATATATTGCCTTTGAGGCATCTCTATATTTTTAGAGTTTTGAGAATTTTTTATATGAAAAGTGGCCAGAAAGTTGGAAACACTTTGGTGTTTTCAAACAGATTGAGGGCAAGAAACCTTGTTGTCATGCCAAATCCTTCATGTGAGGCTTACAAAAGTTTTTATTTGTATAGTGCACCCAGTATTTATAATAAGCTGCCTTATCTTGTCTCTTCTGCAGCTTCACTGGCAATTTTCCTGAGGCAGCTGAAAATATTTTTGTTTGGGATCAACTTTGATGATATAGAGGAAAGGTTCTTTTAATATTGCTAAACATATGTACGGACTTTTCATTAATCTATTTATTGATTCAATTATTATTTTTTTTAATATAGTTATTTTTGTCTCATTCAATCCTTCACTGTTTAAATTAGCTGTGGCTTGCAGTCTATAAGTTAGCACGTTTTCAAGTTTTTTTTTTTTGTTTCATACTCCTTAAATTCAGTAAATTGTTTTAGTCAAAGTAATCACTTAATAATTTTTTATAGAGGCATCTGTCTCTTGTTTATGTATATTCAAGTTCAAATTATAGGGTAGGTAACTCCAACACTGCTGGTTGCAAATGGAGTACTTTTTTCTGTTTCTTCTTATTACACTACTGTACAATATATTAATAGCTAGTATATAGGTGACTGAATTTAATACTGTTTTTATAATATTTTGTATTTGTATTATGAGTATTCAGTAACGAAACTATTTATTTATTTTTGTAATTTGTACATTTTTATTTTCTTTCCAATAAATTTCATTTCATTTTGAATGGTTGGTCTATGGCATCACATTAAAAAGGCTGCTTATCTATATTCCAGTCAGCTGATTTCTCAAATCACATCAGATTTCACATGTCTGATGAATGAATTTACAGAATAAAATTGATAAAATGTGTATAATCATTTACTCAGTAATTGCTTGTTATTAGACTTGACTCAAATATAAAAAATGATTTGCTCCTCTTACAAAAATGTTTAATAATCCAAATGAAGGCTCAATCAGATGAATAAGAAGGCCTGAGGGCTATATTGAAATTTGATTCCAATTGCATATGATGGAGTGCATATGGAATGGAAGCTCATTCTAAAATTCATATAAATGTTTCCTACAGAAGAAGGCCCAAGTGCCTTTCTTTTTTCTTTTTAAATATCCTATAAATGCAAGAAAATTTCGAAAATTCTAGCATATACATCACTGGGCATTCCTTAAAGGAAGATCCATGCAAAATTTCACTGAATTTGGTCTACGCATTTAGCCATAAATGCATTACAGACAGGCAAATGCAAAAAGGTCGATTTGAAACAAAATTATTATTATTTTTGAAATTAAATTATTATTATTTTTGAAATTAAATTATTATGTAATAATTGGAAGCTACTAAAATCACAATCATGATTGCCAACATTCAAAATAAATTGGCACACAAGAAGAGGAATCACAAAATTCACAGCTGAAAACATTTTAAATATGTTTTTTCTTGAGGTGTTTATACAAGTTACTCATTCCCCAGCAGCTAAATTCACAAAACTCACAGTTCACACGTTTTTCTTCTTCATGTCTCCTACGATGTAATTTAAAATCACCCCATCTTCGGCATCTAAAAGTACACAATCCACAGCTGAAAGGTTTTTCTTCTGAATGTATTTCAAGGTGGGCCTTTAGGTGTCCAGATTGAGTTGCTTTAAAGTCACAAAACTTGCAACTGTAAGGCTTTTCCCCTGTGTGTGTTCTGAAGTGCCTTTTAAAATCACTTGAACTGGAGAATTTATGATCACAGATTTCACAGCTAAAGATACGTTCACCTGTGTGAAGCCTGTGATGAATCTTTAATGTAGATAAACTCATGTATTTCCTCTCACACAATTCACAACTGAAAAGTTTTTCCTTCTTGTCTCCATTGAAATTATTTGGCATCAATTTGAGATTATCGTTTAATTCATTTTGTTGAACACTTCCAGCTCCAAGTTCTTTCATAGATATAGAAGTTGTACAATCTTTTGGTTTTTCTTTTTCATGTTTGCTGAAGTTGTTCCTTGGCATCAACTCCACTGCATTATAATCTGTGAACTGTGGAAGATCGTTTGATACATTTTGTGCCACATTTCTTGCACCAAGTTCTTTTATGGATATAGAAGTCATACACTTTTCTGACTGTTCTTCTATGTGTTTGTTGAAATGTTCCTCTGGCACCAATCTGAGAGGATTATTGGATTCAATTTGACCAATATTTCCTGAACCTAGATCATCTGAGGAAATATATGTTGTGAACTCTACACTTTCCACTGATTCTAACTGTAACTTCTTTGATTTATTTTGTTCAGCACCTTCTGGAGCAAGCTCAGTTGTACACTCCTTTGACCTTTCTTTTCTGGAGGTTTCTTCTGCAAGTTTCCCACAATGTGTTTTCAAATCACTTGGTTTTTTGAACTTGCAGCCACAAAATTCACAACTGAAAGGGGTTTCTTCTGTATGTCTTCTAATATGAGCCTTTAGATGTCCAGATTGAGTTGCTATAAAGCCACACAATTTGCAACTGTAAGGTTTTTCTCCTGTGTGTGATCTTTTATGACGTTTCAAATCACTTGCATTGGAGAACTTATAATCACAGATTTCACAGCTAAAGATACGTTCACCTGTGTGTAGCCTGTAATGAATTTTCAACTTAGATGAACTTGTGTATTTCCTCTCACAGAATTCACAACTGAAAGGTTTTTTCATCTTGTTTTCATTGAAATTATTTGGCATCAATTTAATATGATCGAGTAATTCATTATGTTGAACACTTCCAGCACCCAGTTCTTTTATAGATACAGAAGTTGTACACTTTTCTGACTGTTCTTTTATGCATTTGTTGAAATGGTCCTCTGGCACCAATTTGAGAGGATCATTGGATTCAATTTGACTAATACTTCCTGAACCTAGATCATCTATGGACATATATGTTGTGAACTCTACATTCTCCACTGATTCTACCTGTAACTCCTTTGATTTATTTTGTTCAGCACCTTCTGGAGCAAGCTCAGTTGTACACTCCTTTGAATTTTCCTTTCTGGAGGTTTCTTCTGCATGTTTCCCAAGATGTGTTTTCAAATCACTTGGGTTTTTAAACTTGCAGCCACAAAATTCACAACTGAAAGGGGTTTCTTTTGTATGTCTTCTAACGTGAGCCTTCAGATGTCCAGATTGAGATGCTCTGAAGCCACACAATTCACAACAGTATGGTTTTTCTCCTGTGTGTGATCTATGATGACGCTTCAAATCACTTGCATCAGGGAACTTATAATCACAGATTTCACAGCTGAAGATACGTTCACCTGTGTGCAGTCTGTAATGAATCTTCAACCTAGATGAACTTGCATATTTTCTGTTACACAATGTACAGACAAAGCAATTTTCCTTTGTGGTTTTGTTGAAATTGCTCCTTGGAATTGGCTTCAGGAGATTATTTGATACATTTTGCTGAATACTCTCTGAACCAAGTTGTTTCATAGATGTTGAAATTTTAAACTCTTCTGATTCTAAGGCTGGTTCATCTGCACTTCCTCCTTCCATATTTGGCTCTGAAAATGTTCGAATGACTCAATTAACTCAATATACAATTGTATAATCAAAAATGAAGGCTACATAGGCCTGAGACTTGTGCATCTTGTATATAATTATACAATTAACTAAATTGGCTCAATCAACTCAATATTTTTTTTTTTTTTTTTTGTAGATTACGTCTTGGAGACTCCAGTTAAGGAGTATAAGACAAGTCAGATCAACAATATTATACACTAGATACCATAATTACTTCAATTAGTTGAGGTGAGGCTTAATTTTGATGTGAAAGGAACTCTTGTACACTATAAAAAGCTTTATCAACTAAATATTTCTTCAATTGTTTCTTAAATATTTCTATATTTTCAAGACTCTTCAAAAACTGCGGTAGCTTGTTGTAGAATTTCCTACCAATATAACTAGGATTTTGTTTGAATAAGCTACTATTGTGACTCACCAAGTGATAATCTCCTCGGCTTCTTGTATTATAATCATGTACATCAAGATTTTGGTTAATATCATTCGTTTTTACATATAAAGTAGCTTCATACACATATAGGCAGGGTACAGTTAGGAGACCAAGTCTCTTGAACAACGGCCTACATGAATCTAATCATGAATTATACTTCTTGTATAATCAAAAATGAAGACTACATAGGCCTGAGACCTGTGCGTGGGTAATGAGTTGAATGATAGTGATTGATGAGTTGGACCTACATTTTTAGGTGGGTTCCAAACCACCAGGAAGTGATTTACATCAGAGAACAGTGAGAACGGGAAGTGATAGCCAAGTGCCATAGTAGGTATCTTTTCAATCAGAGATAAGCTACAAAACTCCTGGGCGCTCTTTGTAAAAGTGACCAATTAGATTGGCAAGCAAAAAAGACCCTGTTCTTTGCTGTAAAATCACTTCCTGGTGGTTCGGAACCTATACCTAAAGCTGAAGGTCCAGTTCATCAATCACCATCATCCTACTCTTTACCCATGCACAGGTCTCAGACCTATGTGGGCTTCATCCTCCGAAAAAAAAGAAAAAAATTACGCTGCATAATAGATGCTGCGCAAATCAACACTAAAAAGACCTTTAATGCTAAAAACTATGATAATCAGTTCAAAGTCACACTTGCTCTGTGATAAAAATTAACATGGCGTATCTGCTTACCATATTTGTGTGAAATAGATTATGTTTTGACATGTATCAGGAATTATAAATTTCTCTAAGCCACAATAAAGTAAGCCAAAAAATGGCTAACACATAAAACATATGTTTATATCCATATCTAATCAGTAATATACAGTGGCGTAACTAGAGATAAATAAGGTCAGTTTAGTGATGGGCGACTCATTCCTTTCTGCAAGTCGACTTGCGAGTCGGTCTCAAGAGAGCAAGTCGACCGAAGCTAAAGTCGAGTCGAAGAGGTGCAAGTCGACTCAAACACGACTTTAAGTCGGGTTGAGTTGCAATTTCAACGGTTTTGTTTTTTCTCTTGGCTCTACTTTTGTCGACACTGTCAACATATCAGTCGTGGGTCGTTCATGCTTTTGAACTACTGTAGTTGAAGATAGAAAAAGAATGAGGATTCTTTAGTATATTCACCAAGACGGGAGTGATATAAATTAACAATTCATTAATTCGGACAAAGATCAAAGATATTTATAGGGCCAACAATTTACAATAGAATTCCACTGGAAATGAAAGAAGAAGGCAATATTAGCAGATTTAAAAAAAAAATAGGGATTGGTTTTATAATATTGGAGTCTACCGTACCATAGATAGGAGCTCATAGTGAATAGGATGTGAATAGAAATACGATTTTGCATACTTTAGGTAGTTTTAGGTACCGTAAATAGTTTTTTTTTTGTATTAGTTATAAAGGCTAGTAAAGAATAGTATTAGCTTGATCTATCTCTATATAATATATTTGTAATGTTTGAGCTTATATCAATAAACTCGTCCTCTGGATGTGTTTTCCATCATGCATAAAAATAATAATTATTATTATTAATCATTAATACCGTATATAAATATGTAGGCAGTAGAGAATATCGAACTTAGAAATGCTTTTCTAAAACCAAAAATCACAACCGAAATTGCAATCGCAAGTCATACTCTTATGAAGTCGTTAACACATCTCGACTTACTATTCTAAAGGAATGTCTCATGTCTTGAGTCGACTCAAACTAGACGACACGACTTTTTATTAGATGACACTGAACCGAACAACTTAACCATTCAATGATACAACTCAAGTCGCAAAGTGCATAGTGAGAAAAACGAAAGTCGTGTCGACATCATGCATGACAAGTCGATTGAGTCGACTCAGTGTGCAAGTCGACACAAAGTCGACTTTTGAGTCGAAGTCGCCAATCTCTAGGTCAGTTGCACAAAAGAAAATTAAATTCAACAACCGTAAGATGACGACATTTTATGGAGCTCAAAAGCAAAGTTGTTTCACTGGCTCCATCAAATGACGTCATCTTATGGTTGTCAAATTTAATTTTCTTTCATGTAACTGGCCGTCAGTCCGTTTGGGAGGAAAAATATGATCAATGATGTTATGAATGTAGAGTAGGCTACAGGAGTTTGGGTCTCTGGGGGGATGGGATCTTTCTTTGTAGTAGTGAAGGTAATATTGTGGAAGATATCCATAATGAATAATAAGACAAAGTTGTCACAACCACATTTAAGTTATTAAAACTAGTGAGATACTAGTTTCGAATGCTACTCCATTATCAATCTTAAACAAGCCCAGATTTGTTTTTTGAGATTGATTATGGTGTAACATATGGCAAAATCACAGCATGCGCGCCAGGCATATTACTCAACAATTTGAAACGCTATCGTCTCAAAACTATATTTAAATGAAAATACAGAAAAAATTGAGCTGCGGAAGCACAATTTCAAACATGAAACACTTTTCTGAATATTAAATAAAAACGTTTAAAAATGACATGGAGAAACTAACCTCTAATTGCAAGTCCGTCAATAAAGTGTCAGAAAACAGTATTTAGAAACTCAATAATGAATTATCTCCATACATGACACAATCATCACATAAATTATGATTTTTTCATATTTAATCATGTATGTAATTAAAAACAACGTACAGACGATGTACAGCATTGTATACCATACATATTTGCAATTAGGTCGATCGGATTGAGTAATCGATATCGACAGGGTCTCAACTATCGATACGGCTCTATCGACACTCTTGTACAAGGTCAATATGTACCAATAACAAAACTAGAAACTACATTATCTGCTTTCGATATGACTAACAAAATGCAAATAAAAATCCTTATTTTCCTTATAAATTGGTTAGGTTATAAGTAAAATTAACTAAGAAGTCTAATAAAAAAGTTAGATACCGGTAACTACAGTATTTTTATGGACAAAAAACAAAATTTACAAATAAGTTATTTCAAGTACAAACCTGTATTTTTTCTATCTTTTAGAAATTTTGATTATGAATGAAATTTTTAACAGCTCAGTATTGAAAAACACTCAGGTTTCATAAAATCGGATTTTATTGATTCAAAACAATAAGTTTCCACAGTTTGCTTATTATGTTGTTTAATTCATTGTGATCCTAATTTGATAAACGTGAGGTGTGATTTTAGATAGTTAACTTGACAAAAACCTTAGTTCATAATTGAAAAATTAATGTACAAAACATTCATCCCTCCCTGGACACAAATAGTAATTATTATAATAGCCATCTGTTTAGTAAGTAGATTTTTTATACAGGATCTGGGTGAGTCGGATTAGGGGTAGTTGACCTAAGGGTGAAGCCCACATAGGTTTGAGACCTGTGCGTGGGTAATGAGTTGGATGATGGTGATTGATGAGTTGGACCTACAGTTTTAGGTGGGTTCCGAACCACCGGGAAGTGATTTTACAGCAGAGAACAGTGTCTTTTTTGCTGGCCAATCTAATCGGTCACCGTTACAAACAGGACCTACGAGAACGCAGCATATCTCTATCTGATTGAACAGATACCTGTTACGCCTCGCGGCTATCACTTCCCTTAAATTAGCTAGTTAGAGTTAGCTCTCAATAATTGATAAAAAAAATGATTTAGGAACTGATTGCATCAAATGTACTTTAAATAATTTATTTTTTGTAATAAAACTGTATGTATGTATATATTACCATAGCTCTTTGGACTAAAACATAGCGTTGAGGTCTGAAGAGTCACCTACTTTTTAATCAGCTATGGTAAAAAGTAAAAAAAAAATTTACTTTTTACCATAGCTGATTAAAAAGTAGGTGACTCTTCAGACCTCAACGCTATGTTTTAGTCCAAAGAGCGTACTACACAAACGAGGAGTGAGGTAGTTTGTGATTGATTTCCTCACTGAGCCAACAGAATTGTATCAGTATGCCAAGCACAACAAAACAAATTCTGAAGCTCTATGCTTAACAGTCCACTCCCTTTACCTTTACACAGGCGGGTCTGGCTGCACAGGTGAGTGTATACTATCTAGCACCTCTGAGCTACTTCCAGCGTCCAAGGCATCATTTGATAGAGACGTTTGGAAATCAACACAATTGATGTAGCCTTTTTTGTATCTGAGATGAATAAAATTTAATTCATCTCAAGCCGCAATAAGGCTGTAAAACTGTAAGTGCACTTAGATAGGTAAGAAATTACACAAGTAATTAACAAAACCTGAACCTAAACTTACAAGCATATTTTAATGACATTTTTTGAATAATAATGAATATAATGTTGAATATAATTTTTGAGTCTAAGTTGTCATACTATACCGAATTTTAGATATTAGCCAAATCCAACTACTACCATTGATCAGGGATAGTAAGTAGATGTCCCACCTCAATGTTAAAATATTGGACAGAAATAATGCATTATTAGCAACTTATAAAATATAATTATTGATTAATTATTATTAATATATTTTATAAATAAATCAAATTATCAATTAACATAATCAATAACCGCAAAGTAAGTACAGAAGTGAAGGTTTTTACAATGCCAATTGATTTTTGGGGCAATTTTTATTTTAGGGTCTTGAAAGACTTAAATATTGAGATATTTGAGGATTTAATTTAATTAGAGGGTAATTCATTCCCAACTTATCCTAGGAGAAGGTGGTTACAAAGAACGGCCGTTTCGAAGATACTGATTTCAATCAAATTCCCAAGAATGTATCTAAAGTCCAACATATAAGTCAGTCATAACTGTCATAAGTCAACATATAGCATCAGTCCTCCTGATATAATTATTCTCACAGAACATGGTTTAAAAGAATATGAAATGTTACAACTTAATATTCCAAACTAGTCATTGAAAGCAATACGATGCAGGACATCTCATCGAAGTGGGGGAGTGGGTATCTTCACTAAAAATGCTACGTACGGTATATGCAAACATTTAATTTAGAATGTGTAGAGAAATTTTCTGTGGAAATGGATTTCGAATTTACTGGTTTAAGAGTCAAAATCGACAATCAGTTCGAAGTATCAGTGTTAGGTATTTACAGGTCACCAAATGGGGAATGGGACTTGTCTCCTACCCTGCTTATATGTGTATGAAGCTACTCTATATGTAAAGAAGAGTGATATTAACCAAAATCACGAAAATAATACAAGAAGCCAAGAAGATTAACACTTGGTGAGTCACAATAGTAGCTTATTAAAAAAAACCCAATTTCATGTCTCATGTTTGCTGCCGATAAACAGCCAAGTTCCAACTGGGACTGTCCCCAGTGGGTGGGGGTAGTAGAATTGCACCCACAGTATCCCTGCTTGTTGTAAGAGGCGACTAAAAGGGCAACTGTCCGTTGACCTCATTATCCTGGAAACCTATCCTTTATCCTGCTCTTCATCCCAGCCCCTTCCTCCACCCTTTCCTCTTTCTCTGTTATAGGCCAACCCAAGGTGTGATGTGAACCATGCTGATGGGTGGATGACACTGGGCCTTTTGTACAGTGTCTCAAACGGTGCCTGCAGGACACCAGGCGCCCTCCTGCAGTATGTAGCCTTGCCCTGGCATGCGGGGCTCTGTCTGGGTTGACTCCACTTCCCTAGCTGCTCGTGGGAACCACATGAATCTCCAAAATTCAAAACAACCAGAACCAAACCCCAAGGTAACTCCAGAAGTTGCCTTGCCCTCAAACCCATCAGGATCCGCCCCATCAGGGCAGGTTCCTCAATCTGAAATGGGTGCATCAGGAACACAGGAGGTTCCGTTGCATTCTCATGTAGAGGCTATCAACATTGAGAAGGCTTCTATGGATATCAACATGGATGACATGAGCTCAATCGCATCAGCCCCACTGGAGGGGGAGGATGAGCTTCTCAGAAGTCCAGAAACACCAAAATCCGCCGGTATGCTTGAAGATGCCATAGAGCAACTGAGCAGCTTGCGGGTAAAGAAACCAAACCTCACCACTGCCCAAAGAAGGGCGGCCATTCAGGCAAAACTTCTTGAGAGAGGTGAAGCTTTTGACCCAGCAAAGTTTCGGAGGGGTTAAAAGAAAAAACCTAAGAGACCAGAGATGGGTGAAACTCCAGGCACAAATGTGGGTCTAGAGGCTGGGTCAAGGGTGGCCAAGCGCCCTAGAGGCAACATGGCCACCCCTCCCTCAGCGGAAGGACCTACAAAAAAGGCCAGGAGTGGAACTCATAGAGGTCATGATGTCCAACCCCTTAATCTAGGGACTTCTAGTAAAGGAGTCTCTTACAGGGACATTTCTGCCACCAAAATGGCCATTGTCTTGGAAAGCTATCCTGAGGCTAAGCTTTCAGCAGAGCAAGGAGAAGTCATTGAAGACGCCATTATGGATGAGCTCCTGGAGGACGGCTGCACTCCATCATTTGCAGGCACCTACATGGAAAAAGGTGTCTTGATTATATCCTGCATTAACGATGCTACTAAGCATTGGCTGGAGGTACTCGTCCCCAGACTCAAACCACTTGGGGAGAAGAAACTCATTGTTGGTCTGAGGAAAGACATTATGAAGTCAATGAGGGTATTCTTTAGAGCTCATCCAAAGCTTCTGAAAAAGACTCCAGAAAAGGTCCTTGAGATGCTTGACAAGCAAAACCCCATCTTGAAGGTGAAGGAGTGGAAGGTCCTGCCAGCCAAGCCAGACCCAAAAGGTTATGGATTTGTCTGTTTCCTGGATGAGGCCTGCTTCAATGCTGTTAGGTCGGCCAACTCTAGAGCCAACCTAGGACTCTGGCAAGTCTCAATTGTCTCAACAAAAGTCAAGGACAATGCCCAGGGTCCTCCAGATCAATCTACATCACAGTAAAGCAGCCTCAGCTGCTTTCTGCCAGTTCTTCCTCAGAGAGGGATTTGACCTGGCACTGATCCAGGAACCATGGCTTCACCAAGGAAGGGTTGCAGGCCTGGGTGATACCAAGGGTAGGTTAATTTACTGTAACTCTCTCAAAAATGTCAGAACCTGCATACTTGTGAAGAGAGGTATGGACTGCCTAACACTCACTGAATTCTGTTCTAGAGATCTCACTGCGGTGTCTATAACCTGGAGCAATGAAGGCAAGGAATGGAGCACAATTGCAGGCTCGGTTTACTTGCCTTACGACTCCGGGGACCTTCCTCCATCAAGAGAACTCGAACTTCTGGTGGAGTCATCTTGCGCTGGCGGACAACAACTCCTTTTAGGTTGTGACACCAATGCTCATCACACAATTGGATGGGGAAGCTCTGACACTAATCCAAGAGGTGAGGCTCTCCTTCAGTTTCTCATATCTAATAATCTTTATGTCTGTAATGCTGGAAACCGTCCGACGTTCGTTACACGAAATCGAAGTGAGGTTATTGACATTACACTTTGCTCAGAAGGACTCCTTAGTGCCATCGACAATTGGCACGTAAGTCATGAGGCCTCTTTGTCTGACCACAGGTTCATCTGTTTTAACCTGCAAAGTGAAGGCAGCTCATCCTGCTATCGAGATCCAAGGAGAACAGAATGGTCACTCTATAAGTCTGACCTCCTGTCTCAACTTGGATCATTAGGCAAGAGGGTCACCTGCTTTGCAGACATTGATCAGATTGCTTCCAATCTTCAGAATGCAATCATAAGCTGCTTTCAGGACAATTGTCCATTGCGGCGGGGAAAGAGTCGTACTAATACTAAATGGTGGACTGCTGACCTTGACCACAGAAGGGCGGTTGTCAGGAAGCTTCATAACCATTGCAAACAGAGCCGTAACTGGGAACCATACCACAGGGCACTCACAGAATACAGCCTTGCAATCAAGAAGGCCAAAGAGAACTCTTGGAGACTGTTTACACAGGAGGTAAATAGTCTTAGGGCAGCAGCAAGACTGCAGCGTGTCTTAGCTTCAAGCCCAATTGGCCTCCTGGGAACTCTGAGGTTACCAGGGGGACAATATACCACTGGAACTGGTGGAAGTCTCAAACTTCTCCTTGAGACTCACTTTCCAGACTGTGTTTTTGAGGGTGCTTGCTCAGGCATGTCCGGCAACAGCGAAATGGGCTCACGGCCAAGAGCTGATCGTGGAAGCTGGACTTTAGCCAGACGTATTGTCACACTTTCCAAAGTTAAATGGGCCATCTCCAAGTTTGGCCCATTCAAATCTCCTGGGGGGGACGGTATCATACCGGCTATGTTGCAGCAAGGACCAGAAGCTCTCTTGGTCCTCCTGTGCGAACTCTTCAGAGCAAGTCTGGCTTATGGGTACATCCCTCAAGCTTGGCGCCTCAGTAGGGTGGTCTTCATTCCCAAGAGAGGAAGAGCAGACTACTCAACTGCAAAATCATTTCGCCCCATCAATCTTACATCGTTTCTCTTGAAGACACTGGAGAGACTGGTGGAGAGACATCTAAGAAAGGGAGTGCTTTCAGGTACTCCTCTTCATCGGAATCAGCATGCCTATCAGCCTGGTAAGTCCTGTGAAACAGCCCTGCATCAACTTGTGAGCAGGGTGGAGGACAGCCTTGCTGCCAAGGAGATTGCTCTATGCACCTTCATGGACATTGAGGGTGCTTTTGACAATGTTACTTACACGGCCATGGTCCGGGCAGTGCATGGGCGTGGTCTTGAGTCTGCTATATGTAGGTGGATTGAGGCCATGCTCCACTCCAGGCGGATCAGGGCTGATCTTCAAGACAAATCGATGGTGATCATACCTGCAAAAGGTTGTCCGCAGGGAGGTGTGCTTTCTCCTCTTCTGTGGAACCTTGTGGTGGATGGTCTCCTCTGTGAACTCACTAGTAGAGGTGTCTTTGTCCAGGGCTATGCAGATGACATAGTCCTCATGGTACAGGGAAGGTTCACAAATATTGTTGCTGATGTCATGAACGTCAACCTTCAATTTGTTAATGACTGGTGTCTTGGAGAGGGACTAAGTATAAATCCCTCAAAGACTGTAGTTGTTCCATTTACAAGGAAAAAGAACCTGGAGTCTCTCTCCCGGTTGAAACTTGGACCAACACAGCTCAAAGTATCAGGTATAGTCAAATACCTAGGGCTGACTATCGACTCCAAGCTGACTTGGAACAATCATTTGAATAATATACTGCACAAAGCAAAATGGGCGCTTATGACGTCCAGGAGATTTGCAGGCTCCATGTGGGGGATCAAGCCTCACATAGCACTGTGGCTGTACAAGGCAGTAATAAGGCCTCAAGTCACATATGGATCACTAGTCTGGTGGACAAAGGTGAACCAGATTACAGCTACAGCCAAACTCACAAGTTTACAAAGGATGGGCACACTCCTAGTCACTGGAGCTTTCAGGAGCAGCCCATCAGCAACTCTTGAAGTTGCTCTTGGCTTGCTGCCCTTGGATATTTTTATCAAGGCAGAAGCACGAAAATCAGCCTATCGATTGAAAGTCACAGGCCAATGGAGGGAAGGCCTGTCTGGAACAGGCCATTGCACAATCACCAAAGCTGTTGCTCATAGCCCTGTGCTTGAAATGACTTCAGATGTCATGAGTATGGAGATGGTTTTCACTAAACCTTTTTCTGTTAAATTCTGCTCTAGAGAGGAGTGGAGGTCTGAGGAAGGGCCCTATATCAGGAGAGGTAGCCTTGTCTGGTACACAGACGGCTCTCTTATTGAAGGGAAATCTGGCTATGGGGTGTACAGTGAATCACCCAGAACAGAAATCTGTGCAAGTCTGGGACAATACTGTACTATCTTTCAAGCAGAAATTTGGGGCATCATGGCTTGTGCCAATATAGGCATTGCCAGACGCTATTGCAACAAGCATATAGTAATCTTGTCAGATTGTCAGGCAGCCCTCAAGGCTCTTGACTCTAATGAAATCAAGTCAAAATTGGTGTGGGAGTGTCACAAAACACTCAGCAAGCTCGCAACACACAACTCTGTGCATCTTGGTTGGGTACCTGGCCATGTAGGCATAGGTGGCAACGAGTGTGCAGATGGGCTTGCTAAGCAAGGTTCTAGTAGGTCATTCTTTGGCCCAGAGCCAAGCTGTGGCATAAGCAAAACTACTGCCTTCCACACAATAAACAAATGGTCCAGGGACTTACATCACCAGCAATGGCAAGGTCACTCAGGCCAAGCACTTGGCAAAAGGCTGCTAGCAGACACAAGCTCCTACTTCACCAACTGGCTGGTGAGGCTGGGTAGAGGTCAGGTTAAGCAGCTAATTGCTCTGATAACTGGACATGGCCACTTCAGGAAACATCTCCACACAATCGGACTCAGAAATGAAAATCAGATGTGTAGGCTTTGCAATCAGTCTGAAGAGACTGCCAAGCATATCATACTGGATTGCGAGAGACTCGGGGCAAGGAGAATGGCTCTGTTTGGCTTTAAGCAACCAGGTGATGAATGGGACGTTAGCATAGGGAAGAAACTCCTGGATCTTGTAAAGGGCACAGGTATTGGTTTGCCTAACTAACGTACTAGGGACACACAATAAGCTTCGGTTGACGTGTGAGGATCTTTGAATCTTCTGGATCTTTGAATCCGTCCCTTCAAACATAACATAACATAACATAACTGGGACTGTACTTCAGCCGCCTCGAGTCTCGAATATAGGCTTCATTTTATAAACAACAAGTTGTCACGTTTTGGTTCGATTAGAAAATTACGAAAATAATGTTTGACACTGATAAATTCATCGCAAACCTATGTTACTCATATTATGTTTTCATTATTGACAATTGAATTAAAAAAAAAAGCACTGAACTCAATTACTACAATACTTTTCAACACTGACACTCTTCAAGATTACAATAATAAATTATTCAATGAATGAAAATTCAATCACGTTATCCACATTCAAAACTGTTATTGATGGGCAATGAACTGTGATGATATGATGAAGCGTGATTTGATTTAGCCTATACATAGAAAAAAACAATACCTAGGTCTACAAAAGTTTCAAATTTGAATCTCTCCTCACAACAAAATTGATAAAATCGAATTGTTTCGAAATTTGGCCTTTTTCAATGAAAATTTAACTCCACTTGAAATTTTTCAAAGTAAATTTGCTACTTAGCAAACCTGCTACAAATTGCACGGGAGAACGCAGTTTTTCCTGCCCAGAAGACTCAAGAACTATGCGAACTAGTATTTATGAAATACGGTTAAACTAACTTTTATTACTTTATATTGAGGCAACTACAACAAAAGCACTTTCATATATGAGGACATTATTAACGAGTTTGCCATAAAGAAAGCTATGTGAATTTCAACATCAAGATATAACATGGCGTGAGTTGTTTCAGAAAAGTTTGTATTTTTATTTATTTTTAAACAAAAATGATCCAGTCATTAACTACATTTTGTGTAATTACATTTCACTCTGTAGAACAGCTTAATCGGAATTGCCCACAGCTCTGCAATTACGCTAAAGAGAGTCATTAGCATTAAAATATAAAAATATTTGTATAATAGTGATCACTTTAATTTTTAAACGAATCTTTAAAAAAGAAGCCCAGGTAAAAACAAGTAGTTACTGTAACTAATTTGATTTTATCACTAAATGTACTTCGGGTTTAAAAAAGATGAAAACGCCAATGAACTCTATCCTTTTGTAGTAGAAATACATGATATGAACTATCTATAGAAGGGGCGGAAAATTGACTAGCCTATAGGCGGCATACTCTTAAATCCGTCCCTGATGAAAACATTCGAACAGTTGAAAATTTATCATGTTTTCAGAAAATTTTAACATCCTACACGAAAGTCAATTTGAATTAAATGCACTTACATGGTTTTTCCTTTCTTCTTACTCCTATTTTTCTTCTTCTTCTTCTTCTTCTGTACCAGCGATTCTTAAATAAATTAATTAATTAAGAAGTACTCATGTACTAAAAATTTCAAAATGAAGCATTTACTTTAAACTGAGAAAGTTTTAAATTCATAAATTAATAAATTAAATTAATAAAACGAATGAAATATTAATTTGGCACTAACTTTTTAAAAAGGAATCTGCATTAAATTAAAAAAAAAATTCAGTTTAAAGTAAATAGGCTACTTAATTTCAAACTATTTAGTACACAAGTATTTCTTTATTTCTTTATTTAAGAATCACTGGTACAGAAGAAGAACAACAACAAAGAAGAAGAGAAAGAATTTTTTTTAATGAAAAATCCACGAATGATTAACATTTCAGGGTTAATATCTAGCATGTTATCAGTTAAATAGAAATACTTAAATGATCCCTTCATTTATTACTTATGAAAGTGAGAAAGTAAGATTAATTTACCAGTAACAAAAATGTCAAAAAGTATTGAGTCGCTGTAGCTACTGTAGATCAGGAGTCTATCATACACGCAAACATGCAGTAGGACAAGTGCCTGACAGCATTGATCAGGGATAGAAACTTGATGGTTTGTCTATGGCTCAATGCTGACAGGTTGGTCTCGGAAGGAATGAACTCATCTATTTTTAGAACGTAAACAGACAATCTGACGCCAACTCGGCATTCAAACTTCCTTCCCCTCTGGCGCTGAAAATCTACAGTGGCCAAGTTACCAGTGGTGGGGGTATGTTGCTAGCGGGTCATTCTTGAAGTGGTAGGAGGAGAAGAGCGAGTCGGTATTGCAATCTGGTTTGACAGGACACCAACTATTTAGTTTGGTTTGACAGGACACCAAAAAGCTGGACTAAGCCGGGCCATTACCGTGACTAGTCTACTTGATGGTTCGTCTATGCTACTACCCACCTAACCAAAACAAAGCCAACCTAACCAAAACCAACCTAACCTAACCAAAGCTTTCCTAACCTAACCAAAACAAAGCTAACCTAACCAAAACCAACCTAACCAAAGCTATCCAACCTAACCAAACACAAGCTTAGCAAACCAAAGCTAACCTAACATGAGCCAACCTAACCTTACCAAACCAAAGCTAGTTTGGCTTTGGTTAGGTTGGGTTGGATTGGCTTTTGGTTAGGTCAGCTTTGGTTTGGTAAGGTTAGGTTAGGTTAGGTTAGGTTGGTTTTGGTTAGGTTAGCATTGATAAGGTTTGCTTTGGTTTGGAAAGGTTAGGTTGGCTTAACGTTTTCAAATTCATTGTCACACTACTAGCCATTTTTCAACATAAGAACGAAAAACATGCAAGTTCAAATTTGAAAACTTTATAATGACAGTGACATAGAGTGGTTTGGTAAGATTAGGTTAGGTTAGCTTAGGTAAGGTAGTGGTTAGGTGGGTAGGAGTTGTGTTTGGTTGCATATATATGTCAAATTTGGTATAATATCAAATTGAAAACTGACAGTCAAAAATTATGTTCAACATTACATTCATTATTCTCCAGATTTTTAAGTTCCGATTCTTTTAATCATAATTCAAATTATAATAATATTCAACCCAACTATGCTTGCTAGCTATACAAAATACATAACATTTTTTGGTTGCTTGCAAGGTGAGGTTGTGTTTGATTAGATCATTGAAATAAAAACACCACTGATGAAAGCAAACAAATTGGTTCTATTCTATAAAATTATAAGTGAATTCATATACAAGAATTTTACAAAATATTGATACAAATATAAATTCTATAAACTAAATTTATAAATACTGGTTACATTAATTGTATTTTTCAGTTCATGGTTCATATTGTAAGAATAGGCATTATGCTGTTGCTTGGTGTGATACAATTTGAAAATGTTAATTGAGTAACTAACAAGGAGTTTGACTTTTTGAAAAATGTATGGAATAGGATTTTCAAATTTTAAATTATCTGAACCTTAGCAAGTGACCTGTTTACAAAATAATATTATGGAGGGATGAAAGACATGGATATATTCAAATGGTATTGCAGTAAAATGAGATCAGTGAGAAAACAGGATAATCTTCTTCTCATGTGGAAAATATTAGGCTGCTTACTGTTGTGGACAAAAATGGTTTATCTTATAATATATTATACAGTCAAAACTTGAAATAGCTAAAAACACATCAGTAGTTGCTGATTGGGGAAGTGCAGTGGTTGAAATCTAAAAAAAAAAATTCACCAGAGAAAATATAACGGGGGCTGGGTTGTCAAAGGTGAAAAAGGCTGGCAGCATTGACAAAACTTCAGGTGAATCTCAAAACATCAGAAACATTAGTACTCATATCAAAAAATGTTGGGATTGGCACAACAATAGTTTCAGATTTATGGAAAGCATACAATTTATTGTTTGAAGAAGGAATCGTTTATGGTTGGATATTCATCAAAATATCTATTCATGAAGTCATGTAAGATGAAATGCTCTGCAAAGTTCCACAAGGAAGCAGGATCTTGATGCAACACTGTCAAGGATGAAGAAATTGAATTCAATGATGAATCTGAAGATGTAGACCTTGAAGACATTGGTTTTCAAGAGATTTTCCACGGATTCCACAGAGTTTTGTGGATTCTCTGAAACAGAAGATAGCACAGAAGATGAAGGACTAACCTGAACAAAATTTATTGAATTACAATATGTACATTTTTACCCCCAGCTCTTAAAGATGATTGTTAAAAAATGATGTGAATTACATTTTCATCCACATTACTACACAGGCTGCAAAGAAGAATACTTTACACATAAAAGCAAGTAAAAAATAAATATTATGCATGAACAACAAATTGATATACATGGTAGTGTATGTGTTTGATCAGCTGGTACCTAGTTTATCTGCTTTTACAATTAATTAACAATTTATAATAAAAACTGACACTATTTCTATTAAAATATTATTTTCACTCACTTTTACTGGAGGTGCTGGATGGATGTATTTTACTTCTGAAGAGGCTGAAGAAACTTCTCTCCAGAAATGAAATGCATCCCTCCAGCATCTCCAGTATAATATTCTTATAGAAATAACTTGCAGTGTCAGTTTTGATATTAGATTGCACATTATAGTATTTAATGAACTTAGTCAATATCGTGTTTTACTGTGAAAAAAATTAAAAATGAATTCTTAATATGGTAAGATCCATCAAGATCTTATCTTCAAGATTAGACAGCACTTTGCTCAACATGCGGTGATAATGAAATTATTACAGTCTGTTACTTATATAGAAATATTCTGCAAATGTTTATTTATAAAACATTTCATATAAAAATGTATAATAACTAAATGAACAATTTTAAACATTTCTATATAACAAACAATAACTTAGATATATTATTATTACTATAAGCATTATCTTTCAAGTCAAATGTTTCCATTTTTAAAATAAAAAATATGAATTAAGAAAAATACATACCTCATTTGTTTTTATAACATCTCAATGTCTTCCATGTTGAGATCTTCAGATTCATCTTCAGTTTCAATTTCTTCATTCTTCTCAGCATCATACAAGTGTCCTGCTTCCTTGCAAAATTCTGCAAAGCAATTCACTTTTCTTAGCTTACATGACTTCACAAATAAATATTTCGACAGATAGCCTGAAAAAAAGGTCTTCTTGCGATGATAGCGCGGCAAAGACGACTTTACCACACTCCATGTGGCCTCAATTTTGTTCGTATGCGCACCACTATCGGGATCAACAAAATGTATTTTGTGATTCACCTTCAAGTGCACGAATCCTTCTTCTTTCAAGCAATCGTATGCCCTCCAACAATCTGAAACTATTGTTGTCCCGGGCTCAACAAACTTTTTAATTATAGGAACTAATGTTTCTGATGTACGATTTGGCACTGCCTCCATGAATAACTCCCCTGTAGTTTCGTCAATGCCACCAAATACCCATTGTCCTTCGACGACACGGCCCCTGTTATATTTTCGGCGCCCAAACTTGCTCTCATCTATTTGTACTTTTCTCCCCGGCCCACTTATTCTTTTCTTTCACAGCACCAGAGCGTCATAAGTTACCTCACGGCAGAAGGAACCCCAATCGACTACAGTGTTTTTAGCTAATTCAAGTTCATCCTGTATTATTTCTGATGAGGCATTCTTACACCACAATACGAACCCTAATATTTTCCACATAGGAAGGCTCGAATTTGCAAAAAATGTGCCCTTTCTTATGGATTGGGAATAATTACACGATTTCCTTTTTTGTTTTCGCTCACTTCTCACGTTACAGCAGTGCCACTTGAACTTGTCCAATTGTCTTTCATCCCTCCATAATTTCATTTTAATTTCAGGTCGCCCACATGCTGGACACGATAACGTTTTTTTTTAAATTCCCCATTCCATACATTTTTCAATAAGCTCCTTGTTACTTAAATCACCTAGCATTTTCAAATTAACTTTCACACCACAAGCCATTTTTCCACAGAAGAACGCAAACATGCAAGTTCAAATTTGAAAACTTGATAACGACAGTGATGTAGAATGACCAATCTATCAAAAATGTTGGTTGGTAGTAGCATAAATAAGAAAAATATTAGAATTTTTCTGTAATATTGAATTTTAATCAACTAATATGTTTATCTATATCTATCATCTAATTTTTTTAATATTATTAAGCTAATTTTTCATAATAATAATAATAATAATAATAATAATATTATCATAGATGACAAAAGCTGCAAGTCAAATATCAAGAAATATTCGATAAGCCCGTGATTGATACTCGAAGATAAAGATGATCTGACAAGCTATCAAGGAGTCAAAGTAATCGATCTGCAATATTGTGATTAGTTGAGTGATATTAATAATCAGACTAAAACGTCCAATAAACTACGTAATCATGCATATTTTGAAATGATTTTTAATTGAAAAATACATTGAGTGTCAACTAAATCAATACTATTACGAATTAATCAAGAATATAATACATTGTTAGAGGGCTAGAATATTCTCTACTGACACTTTATTGACGGATTTGCAATTAGAGGTTAGTTTCTCCATGTCATTTTTAAACGTTTTTATTTAATATTCAGAAAAGTGTTTCATGTTTGAAATTGTGCTTCCGCGGCTCAATTTTTTCTGTATTTTCATTTAAATATAGTTTTGAGACAATAGCGTTTCAAATAGTTGAGTAATACGCCCGGCGCGCATGCTGCGATTTTGCCATGAAGGTGATATTGTGGAAGATATCCATGATGAATAATAAGATGAAGTTGTCACAACCACATTTATTAAAACTAGTGAGATACTAGTTTCGAATGCTACTCCATTATCAATCTTAAACAAGCCCAGATTTTTGTTTTTTGAAATTGATTATGGTGTAACATTCGAAACTAGTATCTCACTATTTTTAATAAATGTGGTTATGACAACTTCGTCTTATTATTCATTGGGGGGGGGGGGGGGATCTATCCCCCTGATCTTCACCAACACCACGCCACTAGTAATACATGAACACATCACAAAGCTACCTCACACCCAGGACGGTATAGTAAAGGGCGAGGACATTAGACCTTTTTCGGCCGTCGTGAGCTCTGCATGCTGTGACGTCACCAACGAGACAAACCGCTCAGTCCTAATGCTAAGCAATGCTTTTCCGTTCTCTTTTAGACTCTCTCACAAATTTTGTAATGAACTTTTTTGCATGCAAAAAAATTGAAAACTATCTATTGTTATATACACTATCAGAATGTAGCTTCAAAAGTAATTTATTATAAGTTCTACTCACCAATTTGGTCCAAGTTTAATAAGACTGTATTTTGAAAAAGTCAGCAGAAGATTTTCTTCAAGTCCCGGCACACACATCATGAAACGTTTGATCATTGATACAAATGAAATTGAATTTGAGATAATGAATTTAAACACTAATATTAACATTAAATTTATTAATATTGAAAATTAATATTATTTATTATTAATTATCTCATTATCTTATCTTATATAATGATCTTATCTAATTATCTTATATATTATTTATTTTATTATTATTAATTAATAAAATGTATTAAATATTAAAAATTAATATTAAATTTGAACACTAAATTACTTGTACACTGAACACTAATATTTATATTTGAGCTCTTTTTAAGTTATAATATTGATTTTTTTCTTGGACCCAATCTTATTTCGTCCACTTTAAGTGCGGTCCAAACATTGAAGAGATAGATACAAGAATTCCTTTTTGAAAAAGCAGCATGGATTTTCTTCTTTTCACTCGCATATTTTCTATCACATTTTTGAATTCTACCAACGTTGCTTGCTGCTGATCAAAATAAGCAGGTATGCCAAAACCATCTTTATTTGGGTTGGAAGTAGATGATACAAAATCTACAGTTCTAGCTTGCAGGATGGGAACATCCTTGCTATTTTGGAATGATTCTCCGAATTTTGACATTCCCTAGTAGCTATGCTATTTCTGTAATAATAACGGAACATACTACCTGCCAATGAGACAAACTTGAAATGCAAGATGACAAGCTAAAATGAGTTAGTTTTCGCTTGGATGGCATGATAAGCGGATCGGTTTCATAAAACTATATTCTAAATTGAGAACATTAATCCGAATCAGGCATATCAATGAAGGTCAAAGCTTCAATAAGAGAAAAATGACACAGAAGGCGCTAAAGTGGACGAATAAGATTGGGTCCAAGGAATAAATCAATATTATAACTTAAAAAGAGCTCAAATATAAATATTAGTGTTCAGTGTTCAAGTTATTTTTAATAATATTAGTGTTTAAATTCATTATCTCAAATTCAATTTCATTTGTATCAAAGATCAAACGTTTCATGATGTGTGTGCCGGGACTAGAAGAAAATCTTCTGCTGACTTTTTTAAAATACAATCTTATTAAACTTGGATCAAATTGGTGAGTAGAACTCATAATAAATTACTTTTGAAGCTACATTTTGATAGTGTATATAACAATAGATAGTTTTCAATTTTTTGCATGCAAAAAAGTTCATTACAAAATTTGTGAGAGAGTCTAAAAGAGAACGGAAAAGCATTGCTTAGCATTAGGGTTGAGCGGTTTGTCTCGTTGGTGACGTCACAGCTCTCACTCGCCCCCACTTTTTGGAGACGGTCGGCTCGAGTCTCTTTACAAAGGAATGTCCTCGCCCTTTACTATACCGTCCTGCCTCACACCACCAAATTAGCCATCCCTAGACTATTAAACTTAATTTGTGAATAGGTTGTCATGCTCTAGATATCACAATTCAATTGAATCAGACAACTTGCTAATGGAATTTGAATTTACGTCTGACCATGTATTTCTTCTTTGATGAATATCTGACAGAAATCTGAAACTGTTCCTTGTTGTAGGCCATTGTTATTGTCAGACCATGAATTGCTCCCTGAAGCTTCTGGTTCTTGTTGGCAGTCCTGTTGAGCTGAAGCCATCTGAAAGAATCCCACCATATCTAATGTCACATCTAATACACAGACGTCTTGCTGCTTGTCCTCTGTTGATGAGGACAAAATGAAAAATAATTTTTCTTCATACTACTTTACCAAACATTGAATTGAGTCGGTAAACGTCTGTTTACAGAAAGAACAGCTGATTTTCATTATCACATCCTTTTTCAGAGTGGTAATGGATATTACTGTATTCCAGCTGATTCATAATTTGGAAAAACAGCTGATCTGAGATGAATTTTTAGTATTAGCGAATTTCTTCAAATTCAGCTATTACAGCAGGTCGTGATGTGCGACTTTCACCCGGGACCATGATGGAAATTTGTTTTGGAGCCCCCAGAGTACAAAAATCATAGTGGCACAAAATGTTATATATGTAGATATATATATATATCTATATATATATATATATATATATATATATAGAGAGAGATATATATAGCTATCTATGTGTCTGATAGCACGATAACTTTTGAAGGAGATGTCCGATTTCCACCAAATTTGGTATACACTTTCCTCTTGTGAATAGCTTGGACAAGTTCGTTAGCCAGGAAAATCCAAAAAGGTTAACCCCCTTTTCGGGGGTATTTTCCCGCCAAAATTAGGAGTTTTCAAGAAAAAAAAGGGTTGTATTTGAAAATTTTAGTTCTATTGTTAGACTTTAAGATAGAGCTCATGGAGTCAAAAATTTTAAGGTATTGCACTGCCTTCTAGCTCAACAAATTTTCAAGATATCAAGAAAAAACCATTGTTGTCAAAAGCTGTATCTTGCCCTATGGAGTTAGTTATTTTGTGCTAAAAAAGTGTTTCAGGAAAAAACTTTAATCTTTTTTTTTCTTGACTGTTCCTTATGGTTTTTGAGGCGCTGAATCATAATTTCAACTCATCCACCTCGAAAAACCAGTGCGTTTTGAGAAAAGCAGCCATTTTCAAAATGGCGTCGAAAATTTTTTAATTTGTCAATTTCTGTGCAATATGAAAAAAGTGATTAGTTATCAGTATTTTTTGGTGATAAAAGCGAATATGGAGCTAGTTTTTTTTTAATTTCAAATTATTTTAATTTCGTGGGGGGAGGGTTTGAGCGTTGATGCTCTTTATTACGCTTTAAAATAAGTCAATTTTATTGAGGCAGAACAACCATCCATTTTGAAGTTTCCAAAAAAAAATATTCTATTGGGTTTGAGCGAATTTCTTGAAATGTAAATATTGCAGTTGGTCGTGATGTGCTACTTTCACCCTGAACCTCGATATAAACTTGTTTTGGGGTCCCTAGAGTACAGAAAGCTTCGTGTTTTTTTCCAGAAATTAAAAAAATATATAGCCTATAGATATTCATAAATATTTGAAAAAATACAGAAATTCGCTAAGTTTTGCAGGTCCTGCGAAAGGAGTATTTTACTACTGTGATGGATTTTGAGGTTATGTTTGATTATGCTTGTTATACTTGCTCAAAGTTCATTTTTTTATATTTTAGACTAGTATGATAGAAAATATCATATGAAACTCCATCCGAGAAGATGTTTACCATACTCATATGATAATACTGCACTCCACTTTGTCTTGTGTGTTAACTTATCATACTTGTACTGTAAACGCTATTTCCCACACTTGTAACATAATATACTATTTTTCCTTTATTTTGATGACAGGAATAATCTGAAGCATTAAAGCAAATTCCCCCTGAAACACTCTGTATGTATAGCTTGTTGTTTTCCATAGTAACAAGATGGTAGTTTTTGGGTCAAACCTTTCATCAAAATTCAATATTATAAATTATTTTTTACAGTTTTTAGAGTTCCCATTCGAATGAACATTTAAATTAATCACCTTCAAGTGCAAAGAATCATTTTTTTTTGAGGATGAAGCCCACATAGGTATGAGACCTGTGCGTGGGTATTGAGTTGGATGATGGTAATTTATGAGTTGGACCTACAGTTTTAGGTGGGTTCCGAACCATTTTATTCTTGTCAAGTGAAGTTTATTAGTAAATCGAAATTTTTTGTGAGAACTAACATCAATGTTTTTGCACAAAACAGCATATATTCAAAATTTGTGAAGATAGCAGTTTTGTCTTGAGTCTATTGCATCTTTACTTCATTGTAATTTTATCCCAATAAATAAATACATATAAAAAATGAATTTAAATAAGTAAATAAATAAATACATAAATAAATAGGCATATAGTCCAGGACAAGTGCAATCCTGTGGTATCTAAGTTTACAAGTGTGAATAGCCTAATAAGAATGTCAATGGTAATATGTTCAACTCATGCTCATTTGCCTAGAAAACAAAATGGCGGCCAAATTTGCAGAGTTTCACTATATCAACCAAAATTTGGCAATTGATCAAGATATCGAATTGATTTTTTCACTAAAATGTTCCTCATAACAACATTTGGGAAAATGTTTTCAGACGAAAATTGTAGAGAATGCTATGAGGAAAATTCATTCATTCCTTTATTTTAGTAAAAAAAAAACAATTCATATCTTGAACGATTACCGAATTTCAGTCAATATAGTGAAACTCTTGTTATTCAGGCAAATGAGCATGAGTTGAACTTATCTTCAACGACATTCTTATTATCAGCTTAAAAGTCCACAATAAAATAATTCCAACATGGAATTGGAGAAGCAATCTTCCACCACCACAGATGCTCTTTATCATAGTCAGGAGGATAGACTGTCTCTGCAGAAAATGATAGGAGCACTGGAAGAATACTGCATGGCATGGAATCTGATGGTCAATCTGGACAAATCAAAAATCATGGTATTTCAGAATGGTGGAAGACCTGCCAAATTTGAGAAGTGGTGGTTTAAGGGTCATAGAATAGAAGTGGTTAGTAGCTACAAATATCTTGGAGTGGTGATAACTTCTTTGCTCTCATTGAGGGAACACTTCAACTCAAGCATTTCTTAAGCAAAGTTTGACCTGAACTCATTCTCCAAGATCATTGCAAGTCAAGATGTGAATTTATGCAGCAAATTGAGTGTTTTCAATGCAGCCTGTTGAAGTATTGTTTGTTATGGTGCACAAGCTTGGGGCTATGAGTGGTATGAGAAAATTGAAATGTTGTAATGCTTCTTTCTGAAGAGAGTTTTTAGTCTGTCAAAATGCTCCCCAAATTTTGTTTTATATTTGGAAACTGGTTTGTCACCAATTTTCTTGTATATGCTGAAGCTGCACCTTCATTATGTTAAGAAATGCTTGAATCTCCCAGAAGAAAGGCATTCAAGGATCCTCACAGGAGAGGTTATGCATAGAAAAGTGTCTTTCTTCAGTAAGTGGCAGCACAGACTTCAACACTGAGGCTATTCTGAACAAAATTTCTGCAAACCTCAGAGAGGGATTCGAAAATCAATGGAGAAGCAGCCGGACTTGTTGCCTGTATGAAGAACTAAGTTTGAAAACTGAGTACTTGAACAGCAATGAGAAAGCAGCATGCATAAATTGGATGTTCAAAGCAAGAACAGAACTGATTTGCCTCAATAAGTATTCTTTTACTGTCAGGCAGAATTTGTGTTCAATGTGCAACTTAAGAGAGGAAGAGGATGTATACCACTTCATAGCGGTGTGCCTTGTCTTGAAGGAATTAAAAAAAAATGTTTTTGGAAGAGCAACTCTAAGCTGAGCCCAGCTGGTGCTTCTTCTCAATGGCAAGAATTGGTTGGTGATAACACCGTATTGCAGATTGGCATGGAGATACAGGTATGAGCTGGTCATGGAGTACAACTATTAAGAGAAGGCTATCAACTTCCAAAACCTCAGATGGTCAACAGACCATGAGTACTTGTCTGTGCAAAATGTTTGAAGTCATGAGCTATTAAAATATTGAAATTATTACAAATTTATCATATTATATCATAACTGTTATTAATTATTGTTCTATTTTTTGTCCTCAATAGAGACACTATTCTATTCTATTCTATCATAGTCAGGAGGATTGGAGGAAGAGAGGAGAGTTGGACCTGCACACAGTAGAATGTGCATTGCCACTTTTCTGTTGTCATTGTGAGAAATGGAGAGAATGCTGCTATGTGGTGGGGGTGAATTGTGAGGGATAAAGCATTGGACCTCTCTCTCTCTCTCTCTCTCTCTCTCTCTCTCTCTCTCTGCTGTCTTGGTCTGTGTTGGAAGTATTTTCTCACAGACTTTAGTTATAACAAAGAGATTGAAACCACTCCCACACTAGCATGCTCAAAGGGCCCATGGAAGCCCCATTTTGTAGCACTTGCCTCCGGACTGACTAATATTGTATCCATATTTATATTAAAACATCAAAAAAGCTACTTTGTACGATTAACAAGGCAAAATTAGGAAGAAGAAGAAGAAGAAGGTCCTTGTAAAAATGGCTGATCCTACAATAGAATTGTAACATCTTCCAAAAATAGCTAGAGATTACTTTTTCCTGAAAGGCTCTTGTGAGCTAATTGCATACTAATTTACTAATAACAATTTAATACAACCTACAATAAATAAGTGATAAGTAAAGAACTACTAACTAAAAATGAAGTAGGCTACTAATAAAAAACCTACAATAAATAAGTAATAAGAACTACTAACTATAAGTGATGTACTAATAAAAACAGTTTGTAAATACTGTTATGCAACAATTCAATTTTATTTATTGTCAGCAATACATAATAGAACATTCATATATTCAAACAAAAATTACATCACTTCTTATCATAATAATGAATATCTTCATAAAACATCATAAATGAAATAATTGTTGAATCCATCTTTGCAAACATCAAAACTTGTGCTGAGGAATGGTGCATCTCTTTGATGCCAATATCATATAAGACATTGAATTAAAAAATAACTACAAGAAACCTGAAAACACATAACTGTTCTGCTCATTATACAAATGTTTGTTTACCAACAGGCCCCATGTATATTATTAATATTTTCAATTGAATATGCAATTTCTATTAATTTAAAAAAATGTATGTATCTTAATACAGTATTTATAATAAGATACTAGGTACTACAGAAGATGATATAATCAGATAATTGAATTTATTAAAAAAAATCTTACCAGCAAGCTATCAGGTGTTACAAGCCAAACGACTTCAGGCTCACTTTTGACAAGGACTTCAAAATTGACTGGTTCCTTCTTTACACGAATTTCAGAATTGCCTGCTTCAGGCTCCATTTTTTCTTCAAAATCCATGTCTTATCTTTATAAGAAGCCACTTAGTCAGTTTGTCTTCCTAGAAGAGAAATGTAGAATAAAATAAACTAGTAGTTGTGTGAAGAGTAGACCTCATGCCCAAGAATAAGGGTGCTTGCATAGAGGAACAAACTTAATGTACTCAATGATAATCAACATTGCAAAATTGAATACAAACATAACCCTTGATTCGATTTGCATAGTCTTATTTCATGACTGCTTCCCACAAAACATTACTTTGTATCACATCACTGAGGCTGTGCTTCTATTTTCCAGACAGCCAATTGCTCAAATCAAATCAGATGTCAATGTCTGATGAATGAATTTATAGTTCAATATTAATTAAATCTGTAAAATATTATTTACTTAGTAATCACTTATTTTACTTGTTTGAAATTTTGGAAATGATTTGCTTCTCTCAAACAAATATGTTACTTGTACATATAATAATTCACATGATGGCTTAACCAGATGAATAAGAAGGCCTGAGGGCTATTTTGAAATATGATTCCAACTGCATTTTATGATGGAGAGGCTCATTTTAAAAATCACATGTTTCCTATCGAAGAAGGCCTGGTTGCCTTCCCTTCTTTCTTTTAAATGAAAACCCTTAGGCCTACACATAAATCGCTGGGCATTCCTTGAAGAAAGATTCATGCAAAATTTCATTGGATTTGATCCACTCATTTAGCTGTAAATGCGTTACTAAGTGATCATCCTGATTTCGGCTTTACAGATTTAAATATTACCCCATACAATAATATCAAAGGGGAGAATAGATTAAGTGGGAAAATCCTCATATATATAATTCAAATAATAATATAATAAACACAAGACAACTTGGAGGATATCCAAGTTCAAATTAATAGTCTATAGAAACTTATATAGATCAGTCAGTTCAATTCAATTCATCATCAATCCTTGACCAGTTTATGCAACTGGACAGATTTCATCATAAATAAAACTTAATATACTTATCAAGATGGTGTGGATATTAAAAGGATTCCAAGACACTTGTAACTTCGTCATCTTGCAGTGAATAGAGTGGCAGATTCAAAAGTTTATCTTGGAGCAGCTTCTCAAACTTTATATACTCCGATTCCCAAACACTAATTGGCAACCTATTGAAGATTTTCATGTTGCAAAGGGGAAAGCTGTCATGAGATCTTGCCAATCTGGATTGAGGCAGATTTACGTTGATTTGCTACCTGGTGTTATGGTGGGGAATGTCTCCTCTTGTTTGGAAAGTGTGCAGTTGCTTTCTTAGGAGCAACAGAGAACTATATATACATGCTGTATACAGTTAGTATTCTCAACCTTTTAAACAGTGGCTGGCAGTGTTCCAGGTGTGGTGAAGCTGTAATGATGCAGATAACTTTTTTCTGAAGATGTAAACTTCTCTCACATGCACCTGCATGCCCCCATAGAACCATCCCATAGTTTCAGTGGCTATGGAAGAGGCCATAATACGCTGTTATTAGACAATTAGCAGGTACATGATTCCTCAACTTCCACATCAGGTATGTTACATTGGACAGATGGTTACAGACCATGTTAATATGCTGATCCCAAGATAAAGAGGGGTCCAACATGAAGCCAAGCAACTTTACCTCAGATTTGCCAAAAGCTGGGGGGTTGCATTTCAAGGTGCACATCAAGCTTTGTGTCTTGGCTTCATTCATGGAGAGTTTGTTGGCTTTAAACCACAAACTGGCTTCCTCCATCAATTTCATTGATTTTTGAATAGCCACTAGGGGGTCCTTGTCTTGAGCAATCAGGGTGGTGTCATCTGCAAACAGGAGTGCTTTTCCCTCCATACCAAGGTCATTTATAAAGATCAGAAAAAGCAATGGACCAAGGATTGAACCCTGTGGCACACCATGCAACACCTCCTGGGCAAGAGATTTGGCCCCATCAACTGTAACAACCTGAGTTTGCTTATGCAGGTAATCTTCCATGGACCTCGGAGCCACTCCACAAACACCATATTTAGCCAACTTTCCCAGCAGAATATTGTGTGAGACACAGTCAAAGGCCTTGGTGAGATCACAGAGAGTCAAAGCAACTGAATGCCTGTCTTCCATTTCTTCAAGAACAGATTTCACTAAACAATGTATAGCTCCAGATGTAGATCTTTCCCTATGAAAACCAAACTGATGGGGCAGGAAAAGTAGGTTCTCTTCAAAGTAAGCTGACAGTTGGATAAACATTACTGACTCCAAAATCTTTGCAAATATGGGAATAATACTTATGGGCCTGACATTTTCCAAGTCTCCAGGATCACCCTTTTTAAAAACTGGAACAGTTCTTGACACTTTCAGTGAATTGGGGAAGACTCCAGTTTCCAAGCATTCATTGATCAGGCTAGGCAAAGGTGCAGCTAAAACTTCAATTACAGACTTTATTACAACAGTTGATATGCCATAGATGTCAGGGCTATTCACTTTTTCCCATCTTGGAAATCTACAATTGTGAAGAGGCACATGATCAACTGCATCAGCTGGATATCCTGGGAAAGCCTCCACTATCTGGGCAACAGAGTGCATAAAAAATTTGTTGAAGTCATCTGGACGTGCACTTTTTGACCTTGGAGCTTGATTCTTTTTTGAACTATTAATAGTCTTCCAGGCAATTTTGCAAGGGTTTGCAGCCTGCTTTATAGTCCTCTCATTACTATCTTTCTTGGCTTTGATTACTTCCTGTTGATAAATCCTCTTTTGCCATAGATAAGTAGAATAGAAGTTAGCTTTTGTCTCAGCACTTGAGGCAGTCTTGTACAAATTATTGGCAATGATGAACAGTGATCAGACCTTAACCAAGTCTGTTGAGTACCAAGATCTATCACCTTTTTCCTTTGAAATTCTTCTCTCCAGTGAAGGTCACTTTATTTTAGAAATGATGAACAGCTGTGTTTGGTTCATCATGGTCAACCAGAAGACTCCAATTCACCCCTCTGAGTACTCCAGAAAAGAATGGAAGGTTGCTTTCCTCAATTTTTCTATTGGTGCATCTGTACCTATCCAGCCACTCAGTACGATTGCTAACATCATCAAACAGGTTGCAGACTTTAATAAGTAGAGCTTGGTGATCAGCCACAACTGGTTCAATTACTTCTACTTTATAGTCCCAAGAGTCTAAGTTAGTTGCAACAGTGTCAAAACAGGCATCCTTCCTAGTTGGAGCTTGGTTACCAATAAAAAGACCAAAGCTCTTCAGGAGAATTGTAAAACTGTTTTTGAGATTATTTGGCTCCTCAAGATGAATGTTGAAATCACCACACATAATTATATGATGCATGCAACTAAGAAAATTCAGGCAATCTTTCAACATGTCAAAAAACATTTTATGTCACCATTTGGTGGTCTATACACAGATAAAACAATAATCGAGCAACTCATATAAAGGACTGCAGATATTTCAATAATATCAACACAGAAATTTGTCAGGTCAATAGAATTAGTGTCACCTTTCAACCTTTCATCAATATAAATAGCAGTACCACCGCCCCTTACAGCATCTCTACAGTACATGCTGAACATAGTCAAATTACCAATACGTTGGTAGTAGGACGCTTCATCTTTTTCTAACCAATGTTCATGAATGCATAAACAGACAGGATTTACCTCTTTAATCCAGAGGTTAAGAGACTCCAACTTAGTCCTTAGGCACTATAAATTTACAAAACATATATTTAATTTTCTTTTATTGGTTGCTTTTGTTAATGAAACAAGGTTAGATTTTGAATTTGAGTTGGAAGTATGGGCCTTAAGCAAGTTATTTTTTTCTTTTTCCTAAAAAAGGCTTGGAGTTGGATGGTGAATGTTTCTGGAATCTATTCTGGAGAATTGATTGAGGATCTGTGTCAGGTCAGCAACATTTTTAATAAACTGTTCACACTGTCAACCATGGAATCTGGCCAGCAACACCATCATGAGACTGCCAAACATGTGATTGACAAGGACATACCTGCCCTCACAACGTTCAAGCTGATTACTGAGCAAGATTTGGATAAGCTTTTTCATAACATAAAACCAAATAATACTGCTGGATTTGATGAGATCTCGGGAAAGGTGTTAAGGTATTGCAAGGATGAAGTCACAATGCCAATATTACATATTATCAACTCCTCCATAAAGGAAGCAGTCGTACCTGGCAAACTGAAGACAGCTAAGATCTATCCTGTAAACAAGAAAGGTGACAAGCATGATCCAAATAATTACAGGCCAATATCAATTTTGCCCATAGTTTCAAAATTACTGGAATGGGTTATATAGCCAGATAATAGCTCATTTAGAAAACAATAATCTTTTATCACCATTCCAGCATGGCTTCCAGAAAGGACATGTGTCAATACTGCTGTAGCAGCTTTATGCCAAATGATAAATGAAATCTGGGAAGACAAGAACATAGCCTCTGGCCTCTTCCTAGATCTGCAGAAGGCATTTGATAATTTGGATCAAAGCATATGGTGAAGCTCAAGCAACTTAATATATGTGACCAAGCCTTAGATTGGATCCAAGATTACCTTACTGACAGGTCCCAATATGTTGACATTAGTTATCAGCAACATTCCACAATAGGAAGTATGAAATCAATACTTAGGAAATCTACCAAAGGTGTGCCCCAAGGCTCAATCCTGGGACCATTGTTATTCCTTATCTACATTAATGACTTTCCTGATAAGATGATAAAGAGAGAGAAATGCATCCTCTTCGCTGATGATACTACTATCATTGTCCCTACTAATAATAAATCAAATAGCAACAGGGTGAGCATGACGCTTGAAGAGGCCTCATTGATATGTACTGAACTGAAGTTGAATATAAATAAGAAAAAGACAGTTCACATTGACTTCACACCCAATAATTACAATCATGAGGAAAGGGATATGAATTATTGCAGTATTATAACAGCTGACCACACAAATTTTCTTGGTGTCATTGTCGATAAGAATTTGAGCTGGCGACAACAAATCTGTGGAATACTTATGCAAAAATTATCTTCAGCCCTATATGTTATTCAAAGGATCAGAAACACCACTGACGAAAAAACGGCACTCATCGCTTATCACTCGCTGTTTGCTTCACACCTGTGGTATGGTATTGCTGCCTGGGGATCAGCACCTCAAAACTGCCTCGATAGGGTGCTACGAATCCAGAAGAGGACTGTCAGAACGATATTGAGAAGGAATCCAATTGAGCATTGCAAGCCTCTCTTTGTAGAAAGTAATATTTTCACAGTTATTTCAACCTACATCCTTGAAACAATAATCTTAGCTAGAAATTCAGGACCTGCACTGAGATCGGACCTACACAGCTGTAACACTCGAAGTAAGAACAATATCAACCTTCCTCAACACATGCTGAAGAAGTTTAGTAGTTCTCCATTTTAGGCTCACTATTATTTAATATTCTTCCAGTGGCACTGAAGTCATTTAGTGAGCCAACCAACGTTTATAAAAAGTCTGAAACAATACCTCATTATTAGACCATATTACTCTGTTGCTGAATACTTGGATGAGCATACTTTTCAAAACACCTGACTTAATGACAGACAAACATGACAACCCGCATCCAATACTTGAGCACTTGCATGAGCTCGCTTCGCGTAGTGACATGTGGTAAGAAGCTAAATATGAAAATGTGACAACTCCCCAGTCAACTGACTGCGGTGAAAACAACGTATGGTAAATGGTAAATAGTTCAGAGTGAAACAAAAACATCAGTTTCAGATTCTATAGCACTCTATGATATTATCATCCATCATCGTTAGTCACAGTCAGCAAAATTCATAAGCTAAAGAAATAGAAGGCCCAAGTGCCCAAACCCCAGGCTGTGGCGACAGATAAGTGTATGTATATACCTAAGTATATATTGTCATGATTCAGTTTTAATCTGCCTCGAAACTGGTCAAACTTCAAAGAAAACCCAAGCTGTCATAAATATTTCAAACAGCCCACCTAACCTACAGTTAAGTTTGTAATGAAGTACTACGTGAATCAAAGTTGACCAACTGGAATTTATTTGTTAAAATATGTTCACGGCATAATTATATCAACTAATAGATATATTGCCGGTAAATATATAGAAACGTTACTTGTTGAATTTTGTGGAGATTTTGTTCTGTGACATCTACACACCCCAGGAAGCAATATTCCGTTGAAATCTTTTGGGGGTCGCGATTATTTCATAAAAAAATTGACATTTTCGAAAAAACATTTTTCATGAAAATTTGAAAAATTCATAATTTGCAAACATGTGAGGAGTTCCAAATCTTAAAACAATGTAAACCAAGTGAATATAACATTTCCAAAACACTACCGCCCCCAAACGCAGTGCGCGCATAACCAAACCTAACCTAACCTGGCTAGATGTGACTGAACCACCTCATACCTTTATTATTTTGATGCATAAAAAACATAAATCAAGCTAATTTACCATTAAACGACATCGATCAAGTGAATTATCACATTGCCAAAATACTACCGCCCCAAATGCAGTGTGTGCTCCGCGCGCCTTACAAAACCTTCCCTGGGTGCCTAACAAAGCTAGATGTGACTGAACTAACTCTCAAAGAGCGCGCTTAACCTTTGCTAGCTAATCATTAATTTATTTCACTGTTAATTAATTTAATCACTTCACACTTCACACACGCCATAACTTACCACATGCCATAACTTACCACACAACAATAACCATTTCACACACACAAAAACAGACTCTACACCACAAAAGACAGTACAAGAATGACTAGGTTTCTCTGTATGCAACTATAAATAGCCTAACAGAATTATTCTCCCGGAAATCATTAAAAGCGAGAATGAGTTTTTATTTGGTACGCTTTTCCGCGGAAACTACTTGACCGATTATTATAAATTTTTTTACTTATATTTTAATAATATTGCAAAAGACATAGGACACATTTTATTTGAAAAATATATATTTTTTCAACATTGTAAGGACAATCGATTCTATTCTATAGGGAAACACAGCTGATACAGATCAATACATATTTTCCAATTCACTAGAACTGTGAGAAGGCATGGCAAAAGCAGGCGGGCAAAGCCGTGCCCCAAACAAGAGTTCTTTATTACTGAATCAGCTGATTCTCAAACTTGAAGAACGTCGTGATTTTTGACACTGCGGCTTTTCACAAATGGAAATGTGATCTTCCGCCTAAGAAAAATAGTACCACTGGAAAACTTAAATTTAATGTGAAATAGTCATTGCCCCAAAAAATTACAATGTATTATTATTCAGTAAGGTGTTAGGTTGAAATGGGGAAAGTTTTGTTAGAAAATTTGACAAGTAACGTTTCTATATAAATACCATATTGTCATAGATTATCATATAAGTAAGTGATAAAGAAGGCCAGAACAGTGTATAAACATTATAAATCGCCTAACAAAATCTGACCTATTTTGATTTGGGTAACCTAGAACTTGAAACTGTTATGAGCCATTATAAGAGACTATTAACTATTTTATGAGAAGGCTACTGCCGAAGTAAAGTGCAAATTCCAAAAGAATCAAATAAAATAGAACTGGACTCACCTAGGTTTCATATTTGGATTATCCAATCATAAATAAATGATATAATTATATTGTATGCACACTATCACGTTGCCTAGACATCAAACTCTATTATTACGAACTAATAACACTTCACATATGAAATTGAAGCACACATACCGTTTTTTTCGCTCAAAGACTGATTCGTAAGGGTCTAAAACTCATACTTATGCCCAGAAATTGAAATAAGACAAAACTGTGTCAACGTGGGTGTAATGAAGCGTACAAATGTAAACAAATCACTTTATCATGCATTTATTAAAATATTATTTTATTAATTCTGTAAGAAAAAATGCTCCATGGAAATGCTCAATAATCCCACTGTTCAAATTAAAAGTTTGAACCTTTACCAATTTTAAATAATTGTAAAATTTGCTTTTGAAATCGCATACTTTTTGAAATCGCAAATTAGCAGTGGTGAATTAATTTTAATGCTGCCTGATTTGCATAAACGGATATTCCTTTCTGAAAAACCAAGAAGCTACACACTTCTGGTTTGTAGGCAAGGCTGATGGACGAATTTGTCCCATTTCTCTGTTAATTGTAATTTTGGTGTTAAATGTAAAGTTCCCTTTTCTTTTGAACTGTCTTAAATTTCATGTAGAGTTTCACCATCCGTCTTGTACCATTGCAATTTGCAAAAGTATTAAATTAATGCGCCGCTAATAGTTAAAAGCTGATGGAATTTGATGACCAAGTATCCAGTCGACGCCAAGGACAGAATAAACCCTTTATTCTAAAAGGAAAAAATCGCCGACTGTATTGTGAGTAACTCATAATCTACTATAAGCCTGACCAGCGCTAGTGCGCGAAAGTGAATATTTTGCATAAAAAAGAGATCAAAATTTATGAATACTTGCAATACCACGTATTACACCACGTGTACAAGGCACTCTAAAAGTTCCATAAACGGCCCTTAAGCAAGTCGTTTTTTGCTAGTCTATAACCGGATACAATTATAAAAAATTACTTTTGTCAACTTTTGGACAATAATAACTTGAATTTTTGTCATAATTATGTAAATTTATAAACTTTTGATCAGAGTAGTCAAATACCTCATTTCATAACGGCTAAAAATATTAGCCCAACTCTTAATATTTGTTTAAAGGGAACAATAAAGGTTCATTGTATTACCATTACCCAGCTGTTAATTCATCAATCCCCTTCCACTCGGCAAGTCTGTGATATATTAGTTTTTTCTTTTGTATAAGGATCATTTCATCACTCCAGACTCACGGGTGACTGTTCTTACTTGGGATCAATAAGTTGAACTGTCATCGGTGTGCCTTGCATGGATGTTATAGTCCTGTTTAGAGACTAGGGGTTGTATGGAGTCTTGCACATTTGCTACGGCATAGTTTAGGTAACGAGCTTCATTGTATGTGGAATCCTACCACTGTGCCTGATACTAAATGCCCCAAGGTGGACATTAAATAGCTGGACAGTGGAGGATAGTCATATTTTTCAGTGAACTCATGGTATACTTTGTGAACAGTTCACCAATAAACTTCACTGGACAAACTTCACTGGTATATTGCACCTGTGCGGCCAATCAACACTCCCAATTTACATAAATACTTGGTGAAGCGCCTCCGATTGAGGTCGCTCTTGTGTGTTTATTGTCATTTCTTCTTGTGTGGTGTACTTTGAGGAGCTGAACCCGGCACAGGATAAGCACTCACAAGGGTGCAGGGTATCAGTGAACTCGAATCAGGGGATTCTTCTCACGATAGTCAGTTGTGGAAGAGTGTTCTGATTCAATTTTTGTTGTGGGAGTCTTTTGTGACTTCACTCCGCGTCGTAACGAAAAGAGATACCTTACAATATGTATACCTATAAGTATATGCAATGCATCAAGTGATAAGATTATGGAACAAATTGAAAATGCTTTTATTATTGAATAGATAAATTGTATGAGTAAATAATTCATAAACTAGAATGCAAATTATTGTGTTGCAATGATTTATGCATTCTAAACACTCAATTCAATTTAATTCCTGGATTTCTTGTTCCATGACGAACTGCGTTGTTAATATTAACTTTTCAAGTGAATTCAACGACTTGCAGTCAAATTTTTATTAAAAATAAGTAGTATTTCACTTACTTTGTAGGCCAAACGTTTTCGAGTTGTTGAAACCCATCAACAATTTAATTGCTAAAGATGATCATTTTGGGTTTCTGTTCAAAAGGTGAGTTTTTAATATTGAATAATTAATTAATTTATTGAGACCGACACTTAAAAACTTGATAATTGTGATCAGGAGACATAATACTACAATTTGGTAAAGGTTTCAAGTGATTTTTTTCTTGCTAACATCTGCGGCACAATTACCCATATGAATACTTAGATTAAAAATTTGAAAATGAGATGGAAGCTGATCGAATATAATAAATACATTTTTAGGAAAATACTTACCGTAGTAGGAAAAGTCTAGTTAATACAAATAAGTTACGGTATAGCATATAGTGATCACCACTCATTTCATGGAAATAAAATGTATCATTTCATGAAAGTCTATGTGAAATTTTTATTCAAATTTGAACAACATATTTCATGACAAGAGTTGAGTTTACAAGAATCAGTAACATAACCTCAACATTTCGAAATCACAAATTCACAAAGGCTTCCTTGATTTGTATACTGACGTACGGCATCACGATTTCTATCATTTATGAATCGTCATGAAAGATAAAAGGTCCACAGCTAATAAATTGAGATTCTAGAAACAATTTCATCTTGAATTCTATAAATAATAGTTAAATTCATGAAATTATTTGATGAAAATATAATACTGGTTTTTAGAAATGTTGTCCATTGTTGGAATGAATTTGGGAGAGCGCCAAAGGTGGTCTACGAATATGCTGTCGACGACAGAGTGTGAAGACTTTTAGAGCGCATCTGACGCTGCACGCATCCGACAGAGTGGGTTTGCTCAGGAATTCGTTCCACTCTGTAGTGGGGGGAAGAATTCAGAATCGACCCACTTTGTTGCTGCACGCACCCGACAGTGGCCTACTCAGGAATGTGGTAAATTATCGATTTTCTTTTATCGATTCATTATCACTAATCGATATGTAAAACGACTTCGGCGAGCCAGGAGATTGGTTGTTGGCTTTGCTTCGAAATTTGAATCGTATTGTTCATTGTGTTGAAATAGTATTTTATTACGTTACTAGGCTGGAAAATAACGTTTTGCCGGTCGAGCATATGATAGTTTATGCACGAGGCGCAGCCGAGAGCAGAAACGTGAATATGCGAGAACCGGCAAAATTTTACAGCCGTATAATGTACGATATTTTTTGTTACACTTGATAGAAAGGCATGCTCCAATCAGCTGGATAATAATTATGCGAGACATTCAAAAGTATTCAAGACAATATTATTGAATTAGCTGCTTTATTTAGATTCAGAATCTGATGGGCGAATTCCCATATTTATATAAACCATGATAATGATAGCCTAGTGCAATCAGCTGGATAATATTCGAGACAGTTATTGATTAGCCTAATGTAATGAGTTGACTATATCTATACATATAATATATATATTCAAATTCATTATATATATGGGAGTCAATGGAAATTTTTTTTTGTTACAGTTGATAGAAAGTAGCTACTTTCCATAGATTTGTCATGTATTGAAAGTGCCTCTTTTCCGTACAAGATCGGAAAAATCAGCTGACAAATAGGGCCTTATAGCCGTACAAGATAGGAAAAAACATATAATTTTTTACATATAAGCAAAATTTTTTTCCGTTCTCACATATACAGAGTGGGGGAAATGTTTGGAAACGGCTTAATATTTCATATACAAAGGTGATTTTGCGGTAGGTATGATTGAGGATCCTACTCAAATTGAAAATACTATTTTACTGTGACTTTAAAAATCTGGTCCGCCATCTTGGAACCGCCATTTTGAATGTAACTTTTTTTTTTTAAATAGGAAGGGGGTCATGCGATACATGATTTCAATACGGAATTTTAAGACAAAATGAATGCCGAAAACCGCACATCGATATGTCAACCCGTTTCGGAGATATTTACATTATTAATCGATACCATGAAAAGCAGAAATGAAATAAATAAGTACATTAAAATCTTACCTATCAAATTTTTTGTTAATAGTGTTTGCTAATAAACATTAAAACCCAATTATTTTAATAAATGTTCAAACTGTTTTCCTTCAGCTGTTTGACAATGTGCTAATCTTAAATAATAGCCATCAAGCACATTTTGAATCATTTCGCGTGATGAACATCTGACTCTGGATATCATAATATCAACAATAATCATGATATCAACCTAAAATCATCTGTAATAATCCAACTGATTTAATGAATTCTTTTTCAATCATGAAGTAGTGAGTGTGTTTAAAGTCGTTCGCAATGGCATTTTTAAATGAAACCGCACATTTTGAATCATTTCGCGTGATGAACATCTGACTCTGGATATCATAATATCAACAATAATCATGATATCAACCTAAAATCATCTGTAATAATCCAACTGATTTAATGAATTCTTTTTCAATCATGAAGTAGTGAGTGTGTTTAAAGTCGTTCGCAATGGCATTTTTAAATGAAACCGAGAGAATAACTTTGTTAATGATGCGCGGCTATGGAGATAGAGTACGGTCTTACCAAGAAGTTTCTGATTTATTTAACGAAACATTTCCCAACAGAAATCCAATTAGTAAAAGTGTTGTTTTTAAGACAGTAAAGCGGTTTCAAGAAACGGGCAAAGTGACTGATCGTGCTCGCACTGGAAGAACAAATACTGCCACCAACAATGAAAAATCTTTAGAGGTAATGCAATCATTTGTTGAAGATCCGCATACATCAACTAGAAGCGTTGCCAAGGAACATGGTATGTCTACTCGTTCTGTCAGAAAAGTTCTTAAGGAATCTCATTTCCATCCGTTTAAGCTTCATGTATTACAAGAACTGAATGAGGATGATTTCGACCGCCGGGTAGAGTTTTGTGACATAATGATGAACAAGTATGACAATGATCCAAACTTCTTTAATAATGTAGTATTTTCGGATGAAGCTACGTTCATGCTTAACGGCAATGTAAATAAGCAAAACTATCGTTTCTGGACCGATGTCAACCCATACTGGATGAAGGAGGGTCATACACAGTATCCTGAAAAATTAAACGTATGGGCTGGTATGGTAAATGGTCACATTGTAGGACCATTTATTATCGAGAATAATTTAACAGGTGCCATTTACGAGAACATGTTAATAAATTTGATCGTTCCAGCCATCCAGAACATCAACGGACAAGAGTTACATAACTTGTGGTTTCAACAAGATGGGGCGCCCCCTCATTATGCATTAGGAGTGCGGGATATATTGAACCAAACATTTCCCCAACGCTGGATAGGTCGTAGAGGTGCAATAGAGTGGCCCGCTAGGTCACCTGACCTCTCTCCACTTGATTATTTCTTTTGGGGCTACATGAAAGACAATGTGTACAAAAAGAAACCAGCAACAATTAATGAACTGAGAGAATGTATAACTGAAGTGGCTAACAGAATTCCACGCGAAATGATTCAAAATGTGCTTGATGGCTATTATTTAAGATTAGCACATTGTCAAACAGCTGAAGGAAAACAGTTTGAACATTTATTAAAATAATTGGGTTTTAATGTTTATTAGCAAACACTATTAACAAAAAATTTGATAGGTAAGATTTTAATGTACTTATTTATTTCATTTCTGCTTTTCATGGTATCGATTAATAATGTAAATATCTCCGAAACGGGTTGACATATCGATGTGCGGTTTTCGGCATTCATTTTGTCTTAAAATTCCGTATTGAAATCATGTATCGCATGACCCCCTTCCTATTTAAAAAAAAAAGTTACATTCAAAATGGCGGTTCCAAGATGGCGGACCAGATTTTTAAAGTCACAGTAAAATAGTATTTTCAATTTGAGTAGGATCCTCAATCATACCTACCGCAAAATCACCTTTGTATATGAAATATTAAGCCGTTTCCAAACATTTCCCCCACCCTGTATATATAGTCAACTCATTACATTACTCAATACCTGTCTCGAATATTATCCAGCTGATTGCACTAGGCTATCATTATTCTGGTTTATATCTGGGAATTCGCCCATCAAATTCTGAATCTAAATAAAGCAGCTGATTATTTATTCTTGAATACTTTTGAATGTCTTGCATATTATCCAGCAGCTTGTATCTTGCCTTTCTATCAAGTGTAACAAAAAATATCGTACATTACACGGCTGTAAACTTTTGCTGGTTCTTGCATATTCACGTTTCTGCACTCGGCTGCGCCTCGTGCATTAACTATCATATGCTCGACCGGCAAAACGTTATTTTCCAGCCTAGTAACGTAATATACTATTGCCGCACACCATATGTTTTTTCCTATCTTGTACGGCTATAAGGCCCTATTTGTCAGCTGATTTTTTCGATCTAGTACAGAAAAGAGACACTTTCCATACGTGACAAATCTATGGAAAGTAGCTACTTTCTATCAAGTGTAACAAAAAGTTGTTTAATACAACTTCTTTCTGTATCTTTCATAGGATAAAATTCTTATAGTGATTTGCCAAATATTAGTTTGGTTGTTCCAGTTTTTACCTTCTTAATTTGCTTGCTCTTCGAATTTTGAATAATATGCCACTGAGGAGTGAGCATATCAAATACCAAAAATACAGCATTGAACTCTGAAATTTAAACAACATAGAACATGTATAAAAATGCAAAATCGGTTTCAAAATAAAAATATAATAAAAATTGAGAAGAATTACGTATGTAGAGGAACAATAAGATTGAATGGTATCCAGCAAGAAAAGTTAGTTAGCAGATGAAGAGTATTAAATTATAGATTGGAAGATTTGGCTGTAATGTCACAGATTCCTTTTGATCAGAGACTACAGTAAAAAGACTTGATATTTAAGGACATTGGATTTATTTCCCATCTCAACTTATATACTTATTCCCTTAACTGTACCTTTTGCTTATATATGTGTATGAAGCTACTTTATAATATGTAGAAAAGAGTGATATTAACCAAAATCTTGACATACACACGATTATAATATAATACAAGAAGCCAAGGAGATTATCACTTGGTAAGTCACAATAATTATAGCAGCTTATTCAAACAAAAATCTAGTTATATGGTAGGAAACTATAACAAGCTACAACAGCTTTTGACTTATTATATTAAATATATTATTATTAAATCAATTGGAAAAATATTTAGTTGATAGTGCTTTTTATAGTGTATAAGAGTTCCTTTCACATCAAAATTAAGTCTCGCCTCAACACTAATTGATGTAGTTATATTAAGTGGTAAAAAAGTAAATTCCTAAGCAAAATGTTTCATCCATACTTAAGATGGGATTTACACATCAACAATATATGTAATAGATTGAAGTTTCTAATTTGCAAGTTTCATGATGTAGGAAATCTAAAAACCTAGAAATTTAAAAATGGTTTACTATGCATACTTATGCACAAAGTGTGCTTCAGTATGGCATCAGAGCGAGGGGTGGAGCTTTGAACACACACTTAAATAAATTATTTATTATACAGAAATATCTTATCAAAGTGATACTGGGTAAACTAAGGCATTACCCCAGTAATGCTCTATATTGGGAATGAGATGAGCTAAATTACAATTGAACAGTTCTGTATGAAAATTGTTATTCTTTATACTAACAAAAATAAAGCTTAAGCTGGGCATTCACGTTCCGATTTGCAGTACGACTTGCAGTCCAACCTCCAAGGTTGGATCCGATAATGGAACGTGAATGGGCTTGTTGGATAGTTGGAATTGTAGATGGACGACTAGAGGGACGACTTCTGACTGTCGACGCTGTTGGAGTTGGATCAAAGTCGTCCAACTTATCTCAGTTAGTGCTTGACCTGCTTCGGGCAAGTTTGGGCAACATCGGGCAAGTTCGGTTACAATTTTTGGCTCAAGAGCGATGCTCACAGCTGACTAGGAATAAAGTTGGATTGCAAGTAGGAGCGGGAATGGAGTCGACTATCCATCTAGCAGTACTACTAGCAGTACTGCAAGTTGGAACGTGAATGCCCAGCTTTACTAATTTCAACAACATCAGGCACCAAACAGTTTAAGACCAACCACCATAACTTCTCGGGATTTCTTCAGACTTCCTGAACAATCAAGATCTATATTCCAAGCATTCTTGAAGCTTCAAGAAGCCGCCAATTCTTGGAATTATACAACTACAACAGCTATATAAAGAAGTCCACGTGAACAAGCTAGTCAGTTTTACAAAAGCTTGTGTGTCAGATTGTGTTACAGATCTTGTGCCATTGAGTAAACACTGCCCGATTCCAGTGTCAAGTGTTTACTGTTTGTGCAGCTTACTAATAGTTTAAGGACGTGGTGTTAAGTGATATTATTTGGGACTGTCAAATAACGAATTGGACTGTGTTTTGTATGTAATTAGTTGCTCTTTTCATAATTTCTCTCTACATTATTGTAGTTTATTGGACTCTTAATTGTTTATTGGATAATAAAAACTTTAAAAAACTTCCAAGTGGAAATTGTGACACGTTATGATGTGACGGCCGTTTCACTCTGATGTTAAGAGCATCGTCAAACGACCCACAGTATACTTAAACGGTTTTTACAAGTTTTTATTATTATATTAGTGGAAACAAGATGGATCTTCAATATCATGATTCTACGGAATTAAAAAATAAGAGATTTTAATTTTTGAAATAAAACTAGAAATTTCTTTAAAAACAGTAATAAAATTTAATTCATTAACTTAATCACACTCCATATTTAAATCGAGGTGGCTAGGTTGTGTATCAATGGAAAACAGATTTTCTAACGATATATCTTCAATATTTGGTTTCACTATATCCCTGGAATAATCTTTCTTCTTCTTATTCTTTTTGTTATTCTTCATTAGGTTTTTCTGCTTCATTTTTTCTTCCATCTCTTCTATGTTCAGTGAACTTGGGAATTCGTGCCTGTAGACATGAATATATTAATAGAGATACTAATCAAAGAACGATAGTATAAATTAAAAAAAAATAAATAATAGAAATAATCTGATACAACAAAGTACTTAAGGACCCAACACAAATTTACACACAAATTAAAAATAAATAAATAAACCAATACAACGGAGTATCCGAGGACCCGACGAATTTAATAAAAATATAATAATTGTTATTAACAGTTTTGCTGAGAAGCATGTGCACCATTTAACTACATTAATTTTTTAAACATCATATGCTTCCCAACCACAAAAAATACACATTGGCAGTTCTTGAAAAAGAGTATTGTTCCGTCTTCTTCTTGTTCAACATATCTCATAACATTATACAGAGTGATCGTAAAGTCGCGCAACCCAATGTTTGAAGCCGTGTAGGAATGAAAGATAACTTTGTATAGTACGATTTCAATATGGGAATTTTTCGTTCATTTGTACAGTATGTGGCAGCACTGCTAGATCATGCTACCGGGTGACAGTGAGCCAGACAGCAGTTGGTTTGTTCATTTTGAGTCGCAATGTCTTTTACGCAAGAACAGCGCATCATTCAATAATTTATTGTGGTTTGTGGTCTCCTCCTCGTTCACCAGATCTGTCTGAGTCCTCCTGATTGTTATTTGTGGGGGTATTTGAAAGATAATGTATACACAAACAACCCGCATACACTTGATGAACTCAGAAAAAAAGCATTGAGGACTGTATATCAAATTATCACTACTGCTACATTGAAAAAGGTTGCTTGCAATGTAAGAAAATATGTTGATGCAAATCATGGTGGACATTTCCAGCACTAATTATGAACTTGTAAGAAAGTAAGTTGTAATTATCCCTTCATCATAAACTTTAAAATTAAAGAAACAAAAATATTTCAACTTTCCAAGACTGTTATCATTTTGGGTTGCGCGACTTTACGATCACGTATATTGTCTTCCATCTCTTCAGTGAACTTGGGAATTCGTGCCTGTAGACATAAATATATTTTCCTGTTTTTTTTCAATTTGACGATTTAAAAAAAAATTAAGAAAAGATTTCAACACAATCAAAGACGAAAACGACAACGCTCGAACAGTAAAAAATAAAGTGGATAATTGGGCTAAGCATCAGCCTTTGTAATGTTCCATGTTTTGATTTTCACTAGCCGAAATCTGTTCTACATAATCATAATTCATTTTATATTTGACCCCCATACTCCAAAATCAATAGCGATCTAACTTGGTGTATGAACAAGCAATATACCAAGTTTCAAGAGTCTTGAATGTTCCTTTCAAGCGCTAGGGCACAGACGGACGGACATCGGTAGATAAAAAATAGCTTAATGCTACAATAGTTACATTACACTATAGCTCAACGTTACATTAGACTTTCTTTGCAGTACTGAAGGTGATATTGTGGAAGATATCCAAATGAATAAAAAGACGAAATTGTCACAACCACATTTATTAAAAATATAGAGACACTAGTTTCGGATGTTACTTCATTATCAATCTCAGACAAACTAAACTGGCAGCTATGTTGCTGGCTTATTTAGTTTGTCTGAGATTGATAATGAAGTAACATCCGAAACTAGTGTCTCTATATTTTTAATAAATGTGGTTGTGACAATTTTGTCTCATTATTCATTACATTAGACTATTGTAACGTTAGTGTTACGCTAAAATAGCGTAAAACTCTCTTTTCTCATGCAAAATTAAGGTATCCTGTAATAAGGTATCGATACTTACTTAGTTGATAGATGACATGCCAAGAAGTCTTCACATAACAGTGAGACATGTGGAACGGCATGGATGGGTATATTCAACAACTGCAACAAAAAGGTAAAAGATCTTTGTTTTTAAAATATTTAAAAATTCAGTTATTTCTAACTGTAATTGTATGAACTATACGAAAACTGTTTGATTTATTTGAATGAAAATTAAATAATTCATCTACATATTATGAATTATTAAATTGTTTTATCTCTTACTGGGGTCTAAAAGCGAAAACAGACATAAGCAAAACCTCAAATTTTTCAGGAGAGCTCCAAAACGTTTAGCTTGACCCTCTAGAGATATTTTTACGATTTTTGTTTTGTGAAATCGTTGGAGTGCACTGAAAATAATGAAACAGGGCTTATAAAAATATATTTAATAGAAAAATCAGGAATTTGAAATTTAAAAAAATGTCATTTGTCGGTTTTTGCTTTTATCTTCTATATCTATATATTTAAAAATGACTGTTTGTATGTATGTTCCCTATAGACTTCAAAACTACTTGACAGATCGGCATGAAACTTTGGGAATATGTTGTGTGAATATTGAGGATGGTTTCTGACCATAAATTTTAATGGGGGGGGGGGGGCTAATAATTATTATTAATTAATCTATTTTATAGACCTAACTTACTGAACTTGCCTGCCAAACAGCTTAAAGGAACAGCTGACAGAAGTCAACAGTTTTTAATCATATGGCAGGACCCTTAGCGGCGTTATTTACGCTGTCTGGAACGCAAAGGCTTTGCATGTAGGCTACCGTGCAGTCAGAGCCTTGCAGTATGTAGGAAACGTAAGACTGGGTATGATGAAATGAATTATGCCGGGTTGATGACATCTGTTAACCAATGCAGCTAGAAATTTGAAATGTAGTCTCAGTAGGAGGTGGCGAATAATAAAATCAAAAACCTTCTTCTACCCTGATAGTCATAGGAGGTTTAAATTTGAAATGTTCATTGAGAGGTGGTGAGTAAGGTCTTACTGTGTAAGAAAACAACGAACAAGGCCTGATCAGCTGGAAGAGCCCTAGGGCTAACTTCTTCCCTAATAGTCCTAGAAGGTTGAAATTTGAAATGAAGCCTCAGTGGGAGGTGGCAAATAATAAAATCAATAATTTTTTATGAGAACGCAGCAACGCGCGTCGGGCCAGCTAGTTTTATATAAAAGGCGATGTGTGTATGTACGTATGTTCCCAGTAAACTCCGAAACCGCTGAACCGATTTTTATGAAATTTTCAGGCACAATGTAGAATATTCCCGATCGTTCCTATGAAGTTTGGGATTTTGAAAGTCCTCGCTGAAGGACACAAGAAGGAGAAATCTATCCTTAAAGAAACAGCTGATAGAAGTCAACCATTTTTAATCATATAGTGGGCCCTTGGCGGCGTTATTTACGCTGTCTGCAGACTTACGCGCGTACCGTGTAGTAGGAGCATTGCAGTCATGCAGGAAACATATGACTGGAGAATCAAAGCTCAGCTTATGTTTCTTTGGTGAAAAAACAAAATTTTCTAATTTATTGTAATTTAACCAAACAAAAAATAACATTTTAGTAAAGCTAGGAAAATGCTGTTTGTGCTAGGATCTTAGGAATTCACCGGGTACCGCTATTATAACTAAAATCCCGTTGCAACGCACGGGTGAACCGCTAGTATAAAAATAAAAACAAATCATCATCATATTTTTTCTTATACTAATTTTTATATTTCTTCTCCTCCACCTCTTACTTCTTCGTCATCTTCTTCTCCTGTTTTCTCATTCATTTTTCTACTCATTCTTCTTCCTCTCCTCCTCCTCCTCCTCCATTAATCCCTTATTCTCTAGCGCTATGTTTTGTTGACAGAGGACAGCATCAAGACGTTTATACAATAGATGCTATTACTGATTAATCAGAATCAGTGATGCATTTACACAAAACGGCGAAGTTTGGACAAAAATTCGTCGACTTTTGAAAAAACAACCAACAAGAATTCCACTAGCTCAATAGTTAAGGCGTACGATGCGAGCCTGCCGCCTGGTAAATAAATAAAATAGATACTCTTTCTACCCTGAAAAAATGATCGAATCAGCGGTTTTTATACACGTTTTACGTTTTACTTCCTTAAAAGGGCTTAAGTTTCCTAATAGGTTATGTAGGAGGTAAATGTCAAGGGTTAAGAATTCAATGATGTGAACATTTATAGGGTGTCCTATTAAGGTATTATCAGACTTTATAAGCAGCTCTCTTTCACTCCACACACTCTCCCAACTTCTTTCTCTTTCGCGCTCCCCCTTCACAATCACTCGCTCTCTCTCCCTCCATCACATACTCTCTCTCTCTCTCTCACCTTCTTGCGTCACAATTTACGTCACAGCCTTTCTTCCACCTTTTATATCATAATACAATTAACTTATTTGATGGTAAACTGAAACCTTTCATCCAACTCACAGATTAGGTCACCTTCCATTTCAGCAATGTTTACTGGTGGTCATGAAAAAATACATAAAAAAATAAAATATATTATAAATAGTAAATGAAACAGATAATCGATTGATTGATAAGAGATAAGAGTGAGAAATAACGACACTGAAAATTTTTTCATTAAAAATAAAGATTCATATATGAGTCTTTTTTGCATGCCAATCCAATCGAACACCCTTACAAAGAGGGCCTAGGATTTCGTAGCTTATCTCTATCTGATTGAACACATATCTGCTACATATTCTTCTCCCTCTTCCTCGTTGTCTTCTTGTTCTTCTTCCTCTTCTTCTTGTTGTTCTTCTTCCTAATCCTTGTCGTCTTCTTCTTCTTCTTCTTCTTGTTTTTCCTCTTCCTCCTTGTCTTCTTCGTATTCTTCTTTTTCCTCTTCCTCTTATTCTTCGTGTTCTTCTTCCTCGTCGTCTTCTTCTTTTTCATCTTTTTCTCCTACTCCTCTAACTGAGTTTCCTATTCCATTATCTGAATCTGGAGTTGCTCCCATTCCAGTATTGATTCCAACATAAACAAATTACAGAACAGTGGTCAATAAAACTCACTTCATCTCCTCTCTACTTCTACTACTCATCAGTTTCTTCTTTCTTCCCATATCATTATTTTCTTCTCTTAAAATCACTTTCTACATACTCTTGGTGATAGTGATAGAGGGGGCCATAATGCCTCAACTTCGCCCACAGCACTTATGTTTGTGAAGTACATATAAAAAGACATCTATCTATCTATCTATCTATCTATCTATCTATCTATCTATCTATCTATCTATCTATCTATATATCTATCTATCTATCTATCTATCTATCTATCTATCTATCTATCTATCTATCTATCTATCTATCTATCTATCTATCTATCTATTTATCTATCTATCTATCTATCTATCTATCTATCTATCTATCTATCTATCTATCTATCTATCTATCTATCTATCTATCTATCTATCTATCTATCTATCTATCTATAATTCAACTGACTTTTATAGCTTCTGAAGTAAGCAAACTTTTTACTTTCAACTAACTATCTACAACTCAACTAACTTTCATAGCTTCTTAACTAACTCACTGAGTAAAGACTAATTGTGTTAGCTTCTTAACTAACTCAAATTTTCCACTGAGTAGAGACTAATTAAGTCTATGTGCTACTAGAAAAAATAAAATAAAACCACCCAAGTTGCAGCTATGCATTTTTTTAAGGATGAAAATCGTATAGGTAGAGACCTTGTCAAGAGTAATGAATTGGATGATGGTGATTGATGAATTGGACCTACCATTTTAGGTGGGTTCCGTACCACCTTAGGGGGTTCTAGTAATCCAGCGGATGGCTAGAACTGGTTAGTTGTCAGACAACTAACTTCTCAAGAAAAATCTTTGAAGAAATAGTTTCATTTTACAAAATAATATAATGAAATTGTAAAGCGGTCAAACCTTTTTTAGGACACCAATAAGTTGTGGGCGATTAATCAAAATAGGCTACTAGGTTAGTGGACGATGAAAAGAAGAAGAAGAAGAAGAAGTAGAAGGGAAAAAAGAATAAGACTAGAAAACAATTGAAAGATGACTTTGATTTCGTCAGGATTTTGAATTATTGTCACCCCTGTGTGGATGACAATAGTCTATTATTGTAGTAGACCACTTCTTATTACTAGTTGGACTGATCTATTTATTGAAGAAAAATAAGTAGAAGAAGAATAAGAGGAAGAGGAGGAGGTGGAGGAGGACGAGGAGTATAAGAAGGAGGAGAAGAAGAACATTGAAAATATAGCGTAGCTTTACCTATCTTAAATTAATATAGGTATTATTAATGATATTTAATCTATTATTAATATCTTAAATTAATATTAATATATATATATATATATTAATATAATTAATATATCTTAATTAATATATATTTGCAATGATGAATAAATAAATCTAAATAAATGTTCATCTTCATCTAAATCCACTGGAAAGTCTAACAATATTTTAAATGATAGTACATGCATGATAGTAGTATGGCCTAGGAACGAGGATGCGTCCATTTTGGATAACTTCAGATATCCTCATGAGAAAAAATTTCTTTAAATGTAAAAATTACATATAATCCAGTATAATTCATACATTTTTCGTGGATTTCAGATATCCTCAAGAAATAAATTTCTTTCAGTGTAAAAATTACATATAATTCATACATTTTTTGTGGATAACTTCAGACATCCCCAAGAAATAAATTTCTTTGAGTGTAAAAATTACATATAATCCAGTATAATTCATCAATTTTTTGTGGATTTCAGATATCCTCAAGAAATAAATTTCTTTGAGTGCAAAAATTACATATAATCCAGTATAATTCATCCATTTTTCGTGGATTTCAGATATCCTCAAGAAATAAATTTCTTTGAGTGTAAAAATTACATATAATCCAGTATAATTCATACATTTTTCGTGGATTTCAGATATCCTTAAGAAATAAATTTCTTTGAGTGTAAAATTACATATAATCCAGTATAATTCATACATTTTTCGTGGATTTCAGATATCCTCAAGAAATAAATTTCTTTGAGTGTAAAAATTACATATAATCCAGTATAATTCATACATTTTTCGTGGATTTCAGATATCTTCAAGAAATAAATTTCTTTCAGTGTAAAAATTACATATAATCCAGTATAATTCATACATTTTTCGTGGATAACTTCAGATATCCCCAAGAAATAAATTTCTTTCAGTGTAAAAATTACATATAATCCAGTATAATTCATCAGTTTTTCGTGGATTTCAGATATCCTCAAGAAATAAATTTCTTTGAGTGCAAAAATTACATATAATCCAGTATAATTCATCCATTTTTCGTGGATTTCAGATATCCTCAAGAAATAAATTTCTTTGAGTGTAAAAATTACATATAATCCAGTATAATTCATTAATTTTTCGTGGATTTCAGATATCCTCAAGAAATAAATTTCTTTGAGTGTAAAAATTACATATAATCCAGTATAATTCATCAATTTTTCGTGGATTTCAGATATCCTCAAGAAATAAATTTCTTTGAGTGTAAAAATTACATATAATCCAGTATAATTCATACATTTTTCGTGAATTTCAGATATCCTCAAGAAATAAATTTCTTTGAGTGTAAAAATTACATATAATCCAGTATAATTCATACATTTTTCGTGGATTTCAGATATCCTCAAGAAATAAATTTCTTTGAGTGTAAAAATTACATATAATCCAGTATAATTCATACATTTTTCGTGGATTTCAGATATCTTCAAGAAATAAATTTCTTTCAGTGTAAAAATTACATATAATCCAGTATAATTCATACATTTTTCGTGGATAACTTCAGATATCCCCAAGAAATAAATTTCTTTGAGTGTAAAAATTACATATAATCCAGTATAATTCATCAGTTTTTCGTGGATTTCAGATATCCTCAAGAAATAAATTTCTTTGAGTGCAAAAATTACATATAATCCAGTATAATTCATCCATTTTTCGTGGATTTCAGATATCCTCAAGAAATAAATTTCTTTGAGTGTAAAAATTACATATAATCCAGTATAATTCATACATTTTTCATGGATTTCAGATATCCTCAAGAAATAAATTTCTTTGAGTGTAAAAATTGCATATAATCCAGTATAATTCATACATTTTTCGTGAATTTCAGATATCCTCAAGAAATAAATTTCTTTGAGTGTAAAAATTACATATAATCCAGTATAATTCATACATTTTTCGTGGATTTCAGATATCCTCAAGAAATAAATTTCTTTGAGTGTAAAAATTACATATAATTCATCCATTTTTCATGGATAACTTCAGATATCCTCAAGAAATAAATTTCTTCGAGTGGAAAAAGTAATTTTTTTTTTGAAGATGACCCCAAATAGGTCTGGAATTTGTCATGGGTAATGAGTTGATGATTTGTTTTTTGAGACATCTTGTTGTGCACTAATAATAAAATCTGAAGTATTATTCAACTCTTCTACCTTAGATTGTACCTTTGATTCAATATAACCTCTCTTAAACTGTTTTCCAAAATTACTATTACACACAGATAGTCAACTCATATTATTTCTACAGTCACAAGAATAATGACAAAATTTTTGACAACTATAACATTTCACATCGCTAGCTGGCTTTTTTAATAACTGTATTTGCGGCTTTCTTTCAAAACTGGACGATGCGGCGGCAGTGTCACTTATTTGGGGTCTATTTCTAAGATTAATAGGTGCTGACCTACATACTTTAGCTACATGCCCTATTTTCTGACAATTAAAACATTTTACTGGCACTGATTGTAATGACTTCTGATTTTGTACAGACCTATTATAACTTGTCACCATTCTATCTGTTTCCTCTCGAAATCAGCATACCTAACATTCTGGGATTGCACACACATTTCATTCAAGTCGGCAAAGGTGCGCGGTCTAAATTGAAAAATACATCTTCAACGTTCCTCAGGATTTAATCCAGAAACTATGGTACCTACTATTTCATCAGTCTTAATAATGGCGGCTGACTCTTTAATAGACAAAATATAACTAGACAACGGTTCGCCTGAATTTTGAAGCCTATAAAATTTTCCCCCCAAATATTTGGGGGAATTCCAGTATGGACCAAAGTTCGAGTATTCCGGAGAATTCCTGAATTCGGCAAAATCTCATGATCAAGGGCCAGCCACAACCAGAGACAGGTCAACCCTGCTGGATTCAATCAACAAGTTTCCTAGATTCACCATCGACTCGACATGAACTCAGTACCTTTTTGCATTAATAAGGATTATCAAATGAGGTAACAAATTTATTATAAGTCGTTCCTCGACCGAAGTGTGTGCAACAAATCATGCCAATTTTAAAATTCATGCCAATGAATCATCAGCCAATTATTAATTCAGTGAAATAAAAGAAAACCTCGGTATAATTACAGATAAATTTGTCAACAAAATGCGCAATAATTTTAAAGACTTTTTGAGATATTGAAAGACTTTGATTGTATTAAGTAATGTTGAAAATTGAAATGTTTTTTTGTTCAGATTTGGTTATTTATGAGTTAGCTTAATGAATTGTAATTATATTTTCGAGTGGTTGTTTCCTAAACTTGCGCTTCATTTGGCTTGGTAACCTGGTTCCTCTTGGTTTTACATGTATAGGTATTTGACGGTGTTTTGGTGTAGAAACGTGTAGAAATGAAATGTTTTCTTTTCTCCACGTTTCGCCACCTAAATTCTTGGTTGTTTGCGTCGTCCTAAATTTATTCCAAATTAAAGAAAAATGATGCAACAGAGAACAGTCTTTTTTGACTTCGAATCATTCTTGACATTATAGAAAGAAAGAGAGGGAGAACCAATTGAAATCAAAATAAACAAAGCCACAGGATAGAATTGAAACAAAGAAACAGATCAAGTGTAAATCTGTTACATCCTGAATGAATTAAATAAATCCCCAACAGTCGTTGACCTGCTTTTATGCGTTTGTGTGTGAACGTGCGTATACAAGTGTGTGTTAAATTGTGCGTAAGAGGAGCGCATAAAGCACAGACTGTCAACAGACTGTGCACAGATACAAGATGAAACATTCTCAGCTAATCTTCACTTATACCAATTTGTAATCATTATTAGCAAGAAAAAAGTTGAAAACTGCGCATATTCGAGTGAGGTGGGCTTCCATTTCAATGTATTACTGTATCCGAATCACTTCCCGGTGGTTCGGAACCCACCTAAAACTGTAGGTCCAACTCATCAATCACCATCATCCAACTCATTACCCACGCACAGGTCTCAGACCTATGTGGGCTTCATCCTCAAAAAAAAAGTTAATTTTGTCTGTGTAGAGTCTGTGAACAGTCTGCGGGGTTTGCATAGGAGAGACTACAGGACTTTTATCACGTAAGTGTCCCAGTTAGTAGGAAATTGTGCCATAGCTGGCTTTATACTATCATTAATATTGCACAATATCAGAGGTGATAATGAATTATCAGTTCTGAGATCTTGGGTAATAGGCTTTTAAAAGGTGATTGAAATTTAAACTCATTTTTTATTGTGAATTTTAAAGAAGATTATTTGAAGAAGAATTAATTATTTAATTGTTCTAGTACTAAAATTATTTTAGAACTCAATATTCATTTATATTGTTATGGGTTCTAATAGCTAAAATAAGGCTGGCAACACTAAAGTTCACACTTGCACTTTATTTACACAAATTAGTCTATTTACACACACTAATTGTAAGTTCAATTAATAAAGAAAACAGATCAACAAATGACAAGCTAATACTTATTTCCAGTAATTATTTACAAGAATTAATGAATAATTAATTACAGGCTGATCAATAATAAAAGAAATTAAAGAAAAAGAAAATTAAATTAAAGAAAAGAAATAAAAGAGTCCAATAAACTGTACAATAATGTAGAAAGAAATTATAAAAAGAGCAACTAATAACTTGCAAAACACAGTCCAATTCGTTATTTGACAGTCCCAAATAATATCACTTGACACAACGTCTTTAAACTATTAGTAAGCTGCACAAATAATAAACACTTGTCTCTGCACTTTACACTGGAATCGAGCACTGTTTACTCCACTGGCACGAGATCTGTAACACAATCTGACACGCGAGCTTCAAGACTAACTAGGTTGTACACATGGACTTCTTTATTATAGTTGTCTTCTAGCTGTTATAGTTGTATAATTCCAAGAACTGGTGGCTTCTCGATGCTTCAAGAATGCTGTGGAAGGTGACAGAATATAGTAGAGCACGACCTCGATTGTTCTGGAAGTGTGTAGAAATCTCGAGAAATTCAATTGAGTGAGAGAGTTGTATATTTGAAGAATAAGAATGACAAATACATGTGAAAAGCAAGAGAATGAAGATCAGATGTCAAGGCACGTTCGAACATGAAAACAATGGAACGATCTACGTAGAACAAGTGCGTAAATAACTGCTCCATTTGCTTTTGTAACAATATGAATCATGTGTAAAGAAATAGAATAGTTCTTTGAGAACAGTAGACCTCACGCCCAAGAATGAGGGTGCTTGCACAGAAGAGCATACTCCATGTAATCGATGATAATCACCAAAATTAAACACAGTCATCAGACCTAACCCTTGATTCCATTTTCGTAGTCTATGTCATGCCTGTTTTCCACAATTTCACTCTCTATCACATCAACAAGGTTGCGCTTCTATTTGTGAGACAGCTGATTGCTCAAATTAGATTTCAGATGTTTTATAAATGAGATAATAAAACAATATTAATTAAATTTGTACATCTTTTACATAGTAATCACTTGTTATTATACTTAAATGAAATATTGTCAATTTGATTCCCTCAAATATGTTATTCTCATGAATGATACCCCAATTCACATGAAGGTTCAACCAGATGAATAATAACATAGGGACCAAGGGCTTTCTTGAAATATGATTCTAATTCCATGTTATGGAGCAGCTCATTTTAAAAAGAATATGTTTCCTACAGAAGAAGGCCTAAGTGCCTTTCTTTTTTCCCTATCAATATCCTTTAAATGCAGCAAAATTCGAAAATTCTTACACACACATCGCTGGAAATTCCTTAAAGGAAGATCCATGCAAAATTTCATTGAATTTGGTCCACGCGTTTAATTGTAAATGCGTTAAAGACAGACAAATGCAAAACTCTCTTCTTTTGGTCAAAAAAAGGAGGAAGAAAAAGAAGAAAGAAAAGAAGAAGAAGAAGAAGAAGAAGAAGAAAGAGTAGAAGAAGTAATAGAAAAGAAGAACGAAAAGTTGAACGAAATAGAAGATGGAGATGATTTAGAATAAGAGAAGGAAGTGCAGACATGAGAAGAGAAGTAAATGTCAATCGAAAATTTAATAATAAATAGTCTTTTACATTTTTTTTTTTGAAGATAGAGAAGAAGCAGATAAGAAGGAGTAGAAAAAAGAAGAGGAGGAAAAAGAAATAAGAATAGAAGAAAAAAGGACAAAACTAGTGGTGGGAGTTGTGTATTGAAGTACTTAGGAGACTAACACCCACCCGGTTGCAGAAACGTCCTATCATTAAGATGGTTCTTTATCCGTTTCACTTTTATACCAGACTAAGCTACTATCCATCAGTATAAAAGTGAGCCTTTGTTTGGTATAAAAGTGTTCTGATATTGGAGCAATGATAGCTAGATTACAATGCAGCCAACTAAAAATGTCAAATTCCGAGATCAGCTGAGCTTGAAATACAGTGGAACCTTGATAAATCGAATCTCAAGGGGAACGGCAAAAATTCGATTTATCAAGGATTTCGATTTATCAAGGTCCATCTTAAAATACTTCGATTTATAGAGGTAACTGTAATCACTTACTGTATTCGTGCCACAGAATCTTATCCAATAAGCATGCAACTTCGATTTACTAAAGTTCTCTTATTTCAACTTCGATTTATAAAGGTCCGAAAACTGCAAAACTTCGAATAATAAAGGGTTTTCTGCCGAACCTTCGAATTATAGAGGTTAGTATTAAAGCTCAATAGATCCAAAAACTTCGATTTATCAAGGTAATATCCATGAAATCTTCGTTTTATAAAGGTAAAATAACATGGTGGTAAGATAGCAAGTTCTAGGGGAATTGGAAAAATTCGATTTATCAAGGATTTCGATTTATTGAGGTTCGATTTATCAAGGTTCCACTGTATAGTTGTTGTTTTTTTTTTGTAAAATACGTCTTGGAGACTCCATTTAAGGAGTAAAAGACAAGTCAGATCAACAATTATACACTAGATACCATATTTACTGTAACAATTAGTTGAGGTGAGGTTCAATTTTGATGTGAAAAGAACTCTTGTAGGCTACACAAGATATGTGTTCTGAATAGAATGCCGAGTCTTTTGAAGAACGAGGCTAACTTGAAAAAATATAAGAGTTCATTAAAGAAATGGCTAATAGATATAAATTTCATTGAATCCGAAAAAATTTTAGCAGGTAACTTCTGAATGTATAATTAAATAAATTCAAGATATAAAGTGTTTAAAACGTTCAGTCAATTTTCCAGGCAATAACTATAGCATGTAATGTTTCATCATATTGTTTATGTAAAAATACTTATAATGGTATATGACATTGTCTTTTGTAGGGTGTTTTTTATTGTTGTATAGAGTTAGCAGTGATAAGTTTGTAGAGTTAGAAAGGTGGTAGATAGTAGTATGTAGTGCTAGGTAGTATATAAGTAGTCATTTTGGTGTTAGTAATATTAGTGTTAGTTATATAATGTAGAATATTTCAATAATAATTAGAATACTAACATGGATAATCAACAATAATGTTTCAATTATTTTAAAAGGAATTTTGCATAAATTGAAAAACTTACTAGACTGTTTCACCCCAGCACATATTTATATAGTGGGGGGTTCACGAGTAATCAATATGAAAATATTTATACACAGACATTGTAAAAATTTATTATTATGTATCAAATGAAAATAAACTCCTCTGGACAGGGTTGTTCAGAGAAAATTGAAATACACTATAAAAAGCTTTATCAACTAAATATTTTTTCAATTGTTTTTTAAATATTTCTATATTTTCAAGACTCTTTAAAAACTGTGATAGCTTGTTGTAGAGTTTCCTACCAATATATCTAGGTTTTTGTTTGAATAAGCTACTATTCGTATAGTATAGTATATAAATAAGTTGAATAATTATTCATTTTAGATTGAATAATGTGAATAAATCATAATATTATATGGTTTGGAGGGTAAATTAGCTTTTAGAATTATAAAATAAATGCATTAGTGACTAGAATTGGCCATTGCAAGGCTTGTTTTAGGGTATGTTAAGTCGAGTTACAACAAGATGGCGCATGCGCATGAAATACAGTATACAAATTAGTTAAATAGTTCCTTATAAATTGAAAAAATCATATTATTATATGGTTTGGAGAGTGAATTATCTTTTAGAATTATAAAATACATATATTTTGGATTAATATTGTCCATTAATATGAGGCTAGTTTTAGGTTATGTTAAGTTGAGTTACAACAAGATGGCGCATGTCCGTGAATGACGATACACTTTTATACATTTTATATGCTGGTATCTATTCCACCATTCAAGATATACAGTTCACAAGAATGCAAGAATGTATATAGGTATAATCACATGCTTTCACATAGCAGCTTGGTATAAAAGTGGAACGGATAATGAACCATCATAATAACTATTGATCTAGGACGTTTGTGCAACCGGTGGTAAGTAGGAATGATTAGGGAGACGAGAAAGGTGATAGGGTTAGAAAGAAGGGATAGTGAAATAGAGGATGAGGAGGAGAAGAAGGAGAAGGAGGAGTAGGTGGCGGAGAAGTGGAAAAAGAAAAAGGCGTATTTGGGCGAAGAACAAAGTGGAGAATGAGTTGGTGGAGGAGAACTAGTGGTAGAGGGAGGGGGAGGGGGGTAGAATAAAGAGGAGAAGGGGGAGGACGAAGTAGCGAACTTTGATAAAGATATAAAACAACAGCCAGCTTTTAGATCACAACATTCTGCAACAGTCAACAGAAGTAGCACATCCAAATAACGTTTTGTTTTAAAAAACTCGTACGCAAAATATTTCAATTTTATTTTCCTATAAATAAATTTTGATTTATTCTCTGACAAATACGCAGTTACGTTGCAAGGTAGCAGTTTCAGAAGTCAGGTGATAGAAAAACTTCAAGTGGTTTTTAGAAGGTGTTTTCGTTTTTTTCTCATTTTTTTATTATTTGTGATTTTTTCCTTGAAAGAAGACACAGCTGAATAAATAGAAGAAGAATAAGAAGAGAGGAACATCAAGACTTATTACTGAAGACTATATAAGGTATTTATACAAATTCTATAAATCCAAGTTATGTAATAAATACAAGTTGTGCTTTCAATTTATTTTTGCTTTCATTTTGTTGGTGGACATTTTTTCTTGAGGATGAAGCCCACATAGGTCTGAGACCTGTGTGGGTAATGAATTGGATGATGGTGACTGATTAGTTAGACCTACAGTTTTAGATGGGTTCCGAATCAACGGGCAGTGCTTTACACCAGAGAAAAGTCTATTCTGCTGGCTAATCTAATCGGTCACCCTTACAAAGAGTGCCCAGGAGAACGAATCTATCTGATTGAACAGATACCTGCTACGGCTCACGGCTATCACTATAAGATATTCTTAAGACCACGAAATGTTATCTATTGTTTTGAGGAAACATTTTTTTCTTCAATTATTTTGTGAAATATGGGGGTTCAAAGTTGAAATTTTCTGTTTTTGGGGGCAATTGATCTAACCTACGAGTTATTTCAAACTCTTGATAAATTTTCATCAACTAAAAGACATCTAGAGGAATAAAATGACATTTTCTCTATTTCAATCTAACAAATCGTTTTTTCAAAACAAATTTTTGCTGGCCAATCCAATCGGTCGCCCTTACAAAAAGGGTAGCATTTCGTAGCTTATATCTATCTGATTGAACATTTTATTATTTTTCGAGTAGAGTATTTTGGTAAATCTAAATTTTCATTGTTAAAACTAACCTAATGATTTCAACATGATCAAAATTTGTGAAGAGAGCAGTTTTGGACTCGAGTTTGTTGCGCCTTCACATTCATTGTAATTTTGTCACAACACATAAATAAATACCTGCTTTAAGTAGCAAATTTTAAACAGAGGTTTCTGAATTGATAACTTGAATTCATTTTTATTCAATAATACATTGCTTTAATGTGAACACAATTTATGTATCTTGAAAAGAAATATATATTTTCAAATAATCTGTATTATATAAAAGCCACTGATGATAATTAACTGAAAAATTATTGTCTGAACACTGACTAAATACAATGGCTGACTGATTCATCACCTTTACTCAAAAACACGCGGCCAAAAAGTTTAAATTTGATGCACATGTCCAGATGAGACCCTAAACGTGTGCAAAAATTTAAAAAAATTCTAAAAAGTATGACCAAACTTGAAGATTTGAAGGATTAGTTATTTGTTTACATACAAAAGCTCACAGGACAACAAGTTGAGAGCCTTAATGATATACAATAAAAGAACAAATTCAAAACTGTCAACAAAAAAAAAAACATAAAAAATTACGAATACAGTTTTTTGATGAATCAAAAATAAGAAAGAAGAAAAGAAATATTAAAAAATATAGGAAAAAGTAGAAAAAATATAAATAATTTGTTAGGGGTAAAGAAATCACCTTAATTTATTTAGGCTGGGTTAGGGATTAAACCTCAACCAATTTTATTTAGACCATCCTTTTTAAAAACAAATAGGAAAAATGGTCTGAATAATATAGGCTGAGGTTTGAGCCCTTCACTTGAGCGTTGTAAATAGTAACATTTCCATCCCTAGACGCAATTAGAAAAGGTGGTACGGAACCCACCTGAAATAGGTACACCATGTTTCCCATAACATGGCTCAAACGGCGAGGTGGACATACCTGTAAGGGTCTCCCCACCAATAAAAGCCATACACTTATTATTATTTTGCTTTTTCATCACACTTGATGTGAGTTTTCTAATCAAAATCGGCCTATGTCAAGACTTTCACCAAATGTTCAGGATATTAATAATAATAATAATAATAATTGAAATTTGAAAGTTTATCATGAAAAATAATTATAGTTTAAGGAAAATAAAAGGATGTATAAAAAACAAAGATAGAAAATATGAGTTATAAACATGAAGAAGAAGAGCATTGATTATCAATTTGCACGTAACCATGACAACTATCAAGACTATTCAATAGTCTTTTCTGTACAAAGTTTTCTCCCCTCGGTCAAGGCGAGCGAAGCGAGCCTGCCAGACAGTAACCTTGTATAAGTACACTCTTTTGATTAAGTAAAATTCAAATAAATATCAAATTGATGTAAAGTCATTATAAAGTAAATGCGTATGGCTTTTATTGGTGGGGACACCCTTACGGGTAGTTCCACCTCGCCGCTTGAGCTATCTCATGGAGAACATGTTGGGCCTACAATTTTAGGTGGGTTACGAACCACCGGGAAGTGATTTTACAGCAGAGAACAGAAAAATCATTAAGTCGTTTCATACTGTTTTATTAATAGATTAATTAATAAATTCTGTTTCTCTATATTTGTCAGTTTGTTGAATTGTCAGTCACTTCAAACTAACTTGTGAGATACGAGCCGATATGGCCAAGTTAAAATGAGTGCTGCTGTGCAGAAGGGTCAGTATAGTCTAGTGGTTAAGGCGCCCGACCGGAAATTAATAGGTCCTTGGTTCGATTCCCTGTGGTGACTGATATTTTTGTACAATAGCATTCATCGATTTCCATTAGCTAATTCAATGCTGTTGTCAATATCCGCCATTTCGGAAGTCTTCAGTATAAATTAATAGCACTTGGAGAAATTCGAAATTAAAAAATCTGTTTCTAAAATTATCACTTTTTTCAGCACTAACTCTACCTCTGTCACTCGCGCTCTCTCTGTCTCTCTCACCTTATTATTCGCTCTCTGTCACTCACTCTCTCTCCCCTCTCTTTTCCTCTTTCTCGCTCTCTCACCTCTCTCATCTCCAATCCACACTTCTCACCACACTCACATTCCCATCTCCTACTCACACTCTCTCACTCCATCTCTTTCTTCCCCCACTCTCTCTAACGCCTCACACATACTCTCTTTCTTCTTGATTGAATGTTTTATTTATCTGCTGGCAAGGTTACGGCCATTTGGTCCCCTCTACCACCTAACCAGGCTAACACAATTACACAAAAATCAACCAGCAGTCTACTTCCACATAAAAAAGACATAAAACTATAATAAATTGTCAACGTTTAAAAACAAATAACGAATAAAACATACGTAACACCTGTTTTGTACTTAAATCATTTTTCTCACAACGTCTACAATGTCAAAAAGAGTTTCAAATATTCACATAGATGTATCACTGTAATAGCTCATGTATCACTAGAAAAAAAAGGTTTCATGAATTTCAATATTACACCAGTAATTCTATTGACTGGTAGCAACTTCTACAATAAGCACTCTCTACAGAGAGAGAGAGAGAGAGAATGAAACAGTTTGTGTGTGTGAGAGGGAGAGATAGAGTGGGAGAGCACTCCCCTCCTTTTAATCTAACCATGATTCCCCCATCAATAATTTACTAGCTGAACTCAGTCGAAAAATATCTTTCAAAACCACAGTAACCCAACTAAAATATTCAGTTAAACCCAAATTTTTCAAAAAATATTTCAAATTTAAGCCCCTCTCCCCCTAAATCATCCTGCTAATAGTTCTATTTATCCAGCTATAAAACAATAAGCTGTGACGTAGCAGAAGGCGACAATTCTAATTTATTATTTAGCCTTGAGTGTATTTTTGCATATCAAAAGTGTCATGAGTGTTACAGTCAACAGTTGACAAACAGTGGAATAACGTACTGAGCTACTTGTAAATTAATATTTTCAATTTGTATAATTAGTAGAGTGAATTATTAGTCAAGTAAATTATTAACTATCAAGAAAAACTGAACATATTTATTAGGAGACAACTTGAACGTTACAAAAATTTGTCAAGTAGCATAATGCTTGATCAACAAATATTGTTTGGTGATGTTGTAAACATTGTTTACATTTTTTTGAGGTCAGTACATATTTATATTTTATACTCAATTTACAATAGAAAATGCAGTAATTTCGGGGTTTAAACTGTGAAGTGTAACTCAAATTGGTTTTTTGTTTAGTATTGGGGGGGGGGGGGGGATTTGTAACACAACAGAAATTAGTCAAAAAGCAAATTTTCTATGATGATGTAAACATTATTTACATTTTTTAAATACAATTTTAATGCACATGTAACTTTCTCCTTTTTCAATACATATAATTTACAGTGAAACTTTAGTAATTTCGAGCTTTAAATTATGAAGAAAACTCAATTTGTTTTGTTTGGGGGGGGGGGGGGGTTCATTTGTAACACTACAAATATACTAGTCAAAAAGCATAAAGTACCTGCATCATTTCGGGTTTAAAATTGAGAAGTTTAACTGAAATTGTTTTTTTGTTTTTTTTTTGTTTTTTTGGGGGGGGGGGGAAAGAAGTAGGTTGATTTTTAACACTACAAATATTAGGCAAAAAGCATCAAGTAGGCTACATGCACCATTCATGTACAACACAAGGTTATTGAAAACCGAGCCGCTTAGCGCAGTTGGTTGGGGCGTCGCAACTTCAGCTTGCTGTCGTTTAAGTGGTCGTGGGTTCGAATCCCGCTCCACCGTCAGGCATTTATGAGTTAATCATTCACCTCATTACCCACGCACAAGTCTCGGACTCATGTAGGCATAATCAGCAATAAAAAAAGGCTGCTCCATTTCTTGAGAGCTTGAACAATGGTGGAGGTATGACATATTTCGGTTAAAAAATAGCATTGTGTAATCCATATCATTGACAGCTGATCAAGGTATAGATTCAAATCTGTGTTATACAAAAAACGACATTTTTGAATTGAAAAAGTGTACAAATAGAGACAAAATTTGCAAGTGAAGGGTGGTTCTGAACAGAGTGACGTCATAACGTTTCTTGCTTCTATTAACCTTGGGTACAACAAATTTTTTGGGTGATGCAGACCTTGTCCAAGGTTAATAGAAACAACGTTGTTTCAAAACTCGCTCAAATTAGCGAAATAGAATGTCATGACATTACTCTGTTCAGAATCACCTTCAACTTACAAATTTCAGCTTTATTTCTACACTTTTTAATAGAAAAATATATTTTTTTGAGTATCGTAAATTAGAATGTATATTTTGATAAGCTGGCAATGATGTGGGTTATTCCATGCTACTGAACAGAAAAACGTCATTCCCCTCGCAATTTTTCCAGTTCTCAACATTATTTAAAAAAAAAAATTATTGATGTAAATTAATTCTATAAAGAAATTAGTCACATCTTGAAAGTAGTTTTTCAAATCTATTATGTGATCTCTAAAGTGGAGACTTCCTTACCTAAGAGAGATTTGATTTTTGAGTGAATGATTTTCAAGTCTCCCTTATATATAATCATGAAACTTACGTTGATGCTCCCTTAAATATACTTTTATAAAAAATACTTGTAAAGTATTTAAAAAATACTTGAAAAGTATTTCAAAAATACTTGAAAAGTATTTCAAAAATACTTGAAAAGTATTCCAAAAATACTTGAAAAGTATTCCAAAAATACTTGAAAAGTATTTCAAAAATACTTGAAAAGTATTTCAAAAATACTTGGAAAGTATTTCGAAAAGCTTGAATGAGTTACTTTTTCGGAGGATGACGCCCACATAGGACGGTAAGAGACCTGCGCGTGGGCACATTGGATGATGGTGATTGATGAGTTGGACCTACAATTTCAAGTGGATTCCAAACCACTGGGAAGTGATTTTACAGCAAAGAACCGAGTCTTTTTAGCTGTCCAATCCAATCTTCCACCCTTACAACTTTTCAATTCTTACTTGAGTTAAGTCTCAAGGTTCGTTTAAAAATAAGAGGACCCCTCAACTCAAGTTTTGAAAAGTTTTTTGAATGAGTACTTCTTCAAGTCTCCCTTGAGCTACAAAAGTCTCAAGGAAATGTCGACCTTGAGTTACGGAAATCTCAAGGAATTGTCACTATACTACTGAGTAAAAATTGTTACAAATTTCAACAGCACCAATAAAAAATTTAAATTTCTGTCCACAGATTACCAAACAATAAAATCTTCACCAAGGACCAGCTAATAGAGACAAATACCTAACCAATTTAGTAGCTCGTCTGTGATTGGTTGGAACAACAACTGCATCAACCAATAGGAACCATGAGATTGTCGCTGAGCTCATTCCTATATCTAGCGGCAGCTATATTAGTGGCTATGTCTCTCATATCATCTCATACAGATGCATTTCCTGTTAGCAGTCCTGAGGCCGTAAGTTTTTATTTAAAAAATTAAATAAACTATAATTTAATTTACATTAAATTTAGAAATAATATAAATTTAAATATTTAAAGAAATATAGCTAAAGCTCTGTACAATAGAATCCATTATCAAGGAAAATTTTGCTGAAAATTCTCAAAATTGTATAAACTTTTCTTTGAATGTGATATTGCTTTGTAAAAGTGAAATCAAAAATTAATATTCTTCTGTGAAAGACTCTTGAATTACTGTGCTTCAAGGTGAAATTTCTAGTGAAACAGGCATAACCTAAGATTTTTATTCTAATTTGAAATTTTTTGAAAAGTTGTTTTGGGTAATAGACTGTTTTAATTCACATTAATTGTATGTTAGTTAAATGAATAAAATATTCGTTCTAGAGGTATTCCTTAATGAGAGGTCGTTTTCCAAGATTGCTACATCAAGGTACACCATAAAAGTCCCTTAGGTAAAGGATCACATGTAATATGAATTTTTCCTTACGGAATAAAATTGAGATTCATTCATCAACTCAAACACAATAATAATATTATTTATGTACGGCTATGTTATAAAGTAAATATTAGAGGTTGAGAAAGTGATGTCAATACAGCCTGCTTTATCCTACGTTTTATCAAACTAGTGGCATAATGAAGTTATTTTAACACTACTGACACTTTTCAGTACAGGAGTCTAAACCAATCAGAACTCAGGATTCCTTCAAAACAGTGTCGAAATGAATCTTATGAAATTGTCACGTCAGCTGATCTAAACATTTTGAAATCAAACTGGATTTTAAATCGTAACTGTTGACAACAATCAAGCATTATAGGTTATGTTATATTTTGGGCAAGATATGAGATTCATTGGTACGTTAAATTAAATGTAAATTATTGGTAGTCGGAGATAAAATAATATTGTATGCAACGATTGTGTGCTGCTTTAAAGCAACTCTTAAGATGTTTAGAACTTACATCTCACTCGTTGCTTAAAGGTTGTCATAATACAATCGTTGCATTAACTACTATTACAGGATAATCAGTAAACATTTTGCATACAAAAAATAACCTTCTTGAAAAATTCAAATAATGGACACAGGCAATAGACACGTTGTGATGTTAAGAGAAGACTTTGTTTTTCTTTTTGGATATGATTTTTTTAAATGCCTTGTCTTAATATTTCTGGGAAGCAGATTGTACAATTTTGCTAAATGTGGTGGAAGTGTCTCTGGTATAACAATATTTTAGGCAAAGATTGTATTTTGACTGCTTTTAAGCCACAAGTGAGATGTAAATTGGGACACAAGTGAATCTAACATCTATTCTAAACATCTCACGAGTGGCTTGAAGGCAGAATGCAATCGTTGCATACAATATTTCATCTACGATTACCAATATATTACTTTTATTTTAACTTACCAATCAATCGGATAACTTACCCACACTATAATTATTTTTATTTAGTTGATAAAGCTTTTTATAGCCTACAAGAGTTCCTTTCACATCAAAATTAAGCCTCACCTCAACTAATTGATTTCTAGTAATTATGATATCTAATGTATAATTGTTGATCTGACTTGTCTTATACTCCTTAACTGGAGTCTCCAAGACGTAATCTACAAAAAAAAAAAAAAAAAACTAGAATGTGTTTGCTGTTGTTAGGCTCTGAATTGCAATTCAGATTGATTTCAAAATGTTTGAATCAGCTGATGTGTGACTATTGCGTAACATTCATTTTGACACTGTTTTGAAGGAATCCTGGATTCTGATTGGCCTAGAGTCTAGACCGATATTGAAGAGACAATAGTGTCGAAATAGCTTCATTATGCAACAAGTTTGATAATCCAAGGAAAAAAGCGAGCTGCATTGATATCGCTTTATAACCAATTAGGTTCACGTTATAACGTAATTTTATTCATAGCATCATTCACCTCATTACTCAAGCACAGTCCTCAGATTCATGTGAACTCTATCAGCAAGAAAATAAATATCTTATATAATATTAAATTAAGATTAAATAGATTAGATTCGTGTAGGCCGTTGTTCAAGAGTCTTGGTCTCCTAGCTGTACCCTGCTTGTATGTGTATGAAGCTACTTTATATGCAAAAAATAAAAAACCAAAATCTTGACGTACACGATTATAATACAAGAAGCCGAGGAGATTATCACTTGGTAAGTCACAATAGTAGTTTATTCAAACAAAGCCTAGTTATATTGGTAGGAAACTCTACAACAAGCTACCGCAGTTTTTAAAGAGGCTTGAAAATATAGAAATATTTAAAAAACAATTAAAAAAATATTTAGTTCAGCTTTTTATAGAGTACAAGAGTTCCTTTCACATCAAAATTAAAGCTCACCTCAACTAATTAATATAGTAGTAATTATGTTAACTAGTGTAATGTTAAATAAGATTATATAATATATAAGATTATATAATTGTTAATCTGCTTGTCTTATACTCCTTAACTGGAGTCTACAAGACGTAATCTAAATTACATACCAAAAGTTTGGGTATGAACTAACAATATTCTATGTTTATTTGCAGATAGTGGAAGACATGCGTCACATTCCACAATGGCACTGTCTACGTTACAGGAAGTTCGATCTGGTGAAAAGATGCAGGAACTACAGACTGATGAGAAAACAGTGAAATTCTGGAAAATTCCGGAAAATTTTGGTCAAGTGAGTGGTGATGAATAACATTAGTGATATCACAAAAAATATTAACTAAAGTACAGAGTTTGAGCAAAACCACGCTAAAGATGACGTTTATTTAATCAATCTCTTCACGGTGGTTCGGAACCCACCTAAAACTGTAGGTCCAACTCATCAATCACAATCATCCAGTTCATTACCCATGCACAGGTCTTAGACTTATGTGGGCTTCATCCTCCGAAAAAAAATGTAGAGATAATTTCGGCTGAAGTTAGTATCGCGCATGCACCGACTTCAAAGTAAAATGGCGGACAATCTAGTTTATGAATAATATTTACAAAATATTAAGCTATTGCTGCTTCAAAACTTATTGAAGACACAAAAGACACATCTATAATAAGATAGTAATATGTGAAAAAGTAATGGAGTAAAGGAAATAAATATCTCTTAAGAATATTTTGAGATATCATTACTCCTACCAGGGTGAAATGGCGGTTTATGTTTCACATTTACAAAAAATCAAGCTGTTTCAAGACGTTATTGCTTCAAATCTCATTAAAATCCCAAAATAATTGAATAAAAATTAAAATATGTGAAAAATTAATAGGTCACAGAGGGAATGAATATCTCTCAAAATTAGAATTCAACATTTATCCATTTTTTACTCCAAATCACATAAAAACCCTAAATAATTGTATAAAATTACGTGAAATGTGATGGATCACCAAGAAAATAAATATCTCTCAGAGTTAGACTTAAAAATTTATCATTTTTTAGCTTCAAATATCATAGAAGTCCTAGAATAATTAGATAAACATGTGAAAAAGTAATGGGTCGAAGAGGAAATGAATATCTCTCAAAATTAGAATTCAACATTTATCTATTTTTTCTTCACATCTCATAGAATACCCAAAATAATGGGATAAGTACAAAAGTAAATGGTCAAATAGAAAATGAATATTTCTCAAAATTAGACTTCGAAATTCTTCAATTTTTTGCTCCAAATCTCATTGAAACTCAAAATAATTGTATAAAAATATGTGAAATGTGATTGATCCCAGAAGAAATAAATATCTCTCAAGAATAGAGCTTTAATTTATCAATTTTTTGCCCCAAATCTCATAAAAGACCCAAGAGATGGGATAAAATTATGTAAAAAAATAATAGGTCACAGAAAAAATGAATATACCTCAAGATTAGGAATCAAATTTATACTTTTTTTTTGCTCAAAATCTCATAGAAGACCCTCATAGAAATCTCATAGACCCTAATAAAATCTCATAGACCCTAATATAATTTCATAGACCCTAATATAATCTCATAGAAATAATTGTATAAAAATACGTGAAAAAGTGAGAGAAAATGAATATCTCTCAAAATTAGATTTAAAATTTTTCAATAATTTATGACTGGCCCAATCTTTGAACACCACATCAAAAACAAAATGGATAGTTTTATAATTAACTAGGCCTATATAAATTTAAGATAGTAGGTGTATAATAATTTTTATTTACTGTTTTTTAATTGACTACATGCTATGATAAACACAATTTGACTAAGTTTATTAACTGCTCCTTATTGATGTTATCCAAGCAATTCAATATTTTCATCTTCCAACATTGGATTTCAAATTTCGCGGGTATAGTAAAGATGGCTTCAGCTATTATACGCGGGAAATTAGCGGCGATTGCTCAAACTCTGTATAGAAAATCAAAGTTCGGTGATTTCGCAATTGGTAATATCACAAATTTGGTGTTATCACAGTTAGTGTTAATAACATCTGGTGTTATCACAGACGAATCAACACTCACTATGCTAATAATACTTGAGGAAAAGACTATCATTATTTTTAAAAATTATGTGTAATAATTTATTATATTAGTTCGTAGATTTTGTATCAATTTTCTATAATTATCATAGGTAATTTATTTATTTATTGTTATTTACATGTGGTTTACACGAGCCTCGTTTCAGAAATGTTGAATTATTATTTACCATTAAAAATTTCACACGCCTAACACATTGCTAATATAATGTATTAAATAAATTTTTATTTACAAATGGTTCACCCTCGCCTCGTTTTAGTGTTTTAGAAATGTAAAATTATTATGAACCATTGAAAATTAGTATCATAAAATCCTTTTACATGGTATACTAAAACCAAATAGTATTGTATATTAATTTGCAGATAATGATTTATTGTTGATTAATTTAAATAATTGTTAGTATCATATCAATTTTTCATGTAAATGTAATAATTTATTTATTTATTATACAGATTTTATGTTTGATTAATATTAATGAATAGTTCAAAAGAAAAAAAGGAGAAGCATAGCAATCATTTTAAAAGTTTCAATAATAACAAGAATAAAATATTATTAATGATAATAATAAAAACCTGGCTGGCACAGGTCTGGTGTCAGAGTTATCAGGACACACCTGAACAAAGACCTCTGGACCTCTGACGTGACATAACGACTGTTTAATAGGCAGCGGGTCCGACGTGCTTAACGTGTCCTCCGTAACACGGGGACACTAGTCAATCAATCCAAAAATTTGTATAATTTTAAAACGTTTCAGACTGATCAACCCATTTAAAAAATATTGGGATTTCCATAAAATCAATTGTAGAAAAACTTTCTTTACAAAAATATTTAGTTTGTAAGTTATTTCAAGTTTATTATAAAACATAATTTCATATTCTGTACATCATAATGATATACCATTAACTCCCCATTTACAAAAAATATGTAGTGCCATAATATAATAATACTTTATAAAATTTATTCCCTGAATTACGATACTGTAGTAAAAGAATCCTTCTTTAGAAAACTCATGTAGTGCCCTATTGTATGTTACTTCAAGTTTTTTACAAATTAAATATTTATCTTATAAAATAATTTGGTTTACTTATTTCATTTACCTCCATACTTTAGCAAATGCATTGAACATGGTAATTGATATCTTCATTGAGGACCACTGTCATTGCATTGTGGATAAAAAGCTATTATCAATCACAAATAATTTTCAGTGCGGCTGAAAGTGGCGTAACTGGGAAGTGATTAGGGGGGTGGGGAGAATTTCTTTGAGTTTTTAAATTTTTATGACAATGTGTAAATTGAAGTATTTTTCTTTGCTTCAGTAGTTTTAATTTTAGTCAATTCTTTCTTTTTTTATCTACTTTATTTTTGGTTTAGTATTCATTTCCCAACCAAACAGGTATTGTAACCTTTGGAGCTATTAAAATATTATTGTGTTATTGTATTGTTGTGCAGTTGAAATAAACTTTGAATTTGAATTAGTTGAATATCTGGATGTAGCAGGTTTAAATGATTTGGTCAATTATTGGCCGAACGAAGAGAGGTCTCTTTTCAATTCGCCCGTTTTGCATTTGCCTATCTGTCTGTAAATCATTTACGGCTAAACGCGTGGACCAAATTCAATGGAGGTTTTCATGGATCTTCCTTTGAGGAATGCCCAGCGATGTATGTGTAAGGATTTTCAAAATTTTCTTGCGTTTAAAGAGTATTTAAAAGAGGGAAAAATAAAAGCGATCACGCCTTCTTCAATAGGGAACATATGATTTTTTAAATGTGTTTCTCCATTATATGAAATTGGAATTAATTTCAAAACAGTCTTCATGTCCTCTAATTCATCTGGTTGAGCCTTCATAAGAATAACGTATTCGTTTGAGAGAAACAAACCATTTCCAATATTTCAATTGAGTATAATAACAAGTGGTTACTGAATAAATGATGATTATAAAAATTCAATTAATATTCTTCTATAAATTAATTCATCAGAATTGTGAAATCTGATCTGATCCGCTGTGTCTGGAACAACATCAGTACAGGTTGAATATAAATAGAAATGCGGCCTTGTGATACGGAGTGACTTTTTGTGAGAAACAGACATGAAAAATAGACTACGCAAATTGAATCGAGGGCTAGGTGTGATGATTTTGTTTAATTTTGCGATGGTGATAATCATTGAGTACATGGAGTATGCTCCTCTGTGCAAGCACCCTTATTCTTGGGCATGAGGTCTACTGCACACAGAACTACTAGTTATGTAGGGTGCTTGGTCAATTATTATTAATAAACTATAATTCTTCCCGGAGGATGAAGCCCACATACGTCTCAAACCTGTCTGAGTAATGAGTTGGATGATGGTGATTGATGAGTTGGACCTACAATTTTAGGTGGGTTCCGAACCACCGGGAAGTGTTTTTACAGCAGAAAACAGAGTCTTTTTGCTGGCCAATCCAATCGGTCACCGTTACAAAGAGAGGGCCCAAGAGAGCGTTGCTTATCTAATCTGATTGAACAGATACCTGCTACGGCACTCGGCTATCACTTCCCGTGAAAACATTGAACCAAAATTCTTCGCTTACCTTTCTGGTTGCCTCATCTACAGGGTCGCCCATAATACAGTTGCCCACCGACTGCCTGCTACCAGTGTTGGCACCAGCTCTTGTTTGTTGTCTAACTTTTTTCGCTGCCAGCTGAGGGAACGCGCCTCTCATCAGCTGATTACTGTCGTCCATTGACACTGTCGGAAGCTGCTGCCATGTTGAGGAGTTTTTCACATCGATGGCGAGTAATTCCTGTTCGGGTCAAAAGGAAATATTGAGTGGGTGGAAACCATGTTTTATTTGTATCTCAAGTAGTGAAATGAGTTTCAACTGCAGCTAAGTTATAAACTAGACATAATAGGTCAGAAAGCGATGCCAATACAGTTCACTTTATTCCAAAAGTCTTATCAAAATAGCTGCATATTGAATCTATTTTAACACTACTGTCACTTTCCAGTACATGAGTGTAGACCAATCAGAACTCAGGATTTCTTTAAAACAGTGTCGAAATAAATAAATATCTGCTACTGCTATGTTATAAAGAAGACATAAGAGGTTAGAAAGCGATGTCAATACAACTTACTTTATTCCACGCCTAACCAAACTAGCAGCATATTGAATCTATTTTAACACTACTGTTAATTTCCAGTACAAGAATCTAAACCAATAATAATCCATTCGATAAATTAACAAAGCAGAGCTGTCACTTTTCAGTATCGGTCTAGACCATTTTTTATTTGTACCTCAAGTAGTGATATGAGTTTCAACTATGGTTATGTTATAAAATAGACATAATAGGTTAGAAAGTGATGTCAATATAACTTACTCTATTCAATGGATTATTAAAGCAGTACTGAAATGATGCTATTTTAACACTACTATCACTTTTCAGTATCAGTCTAGACTAAGTGTCTCCAAACTATGGCCCCCAAGCCAAATCTGGCCCGCCGGTATGATCAATCTGGCCGGCGACAGTTAAGGACCCTTATTATATAGTGTTTTTATTAGTTGATATTTCTACTATCGTTCAGTAGATGGCATCAAGTGTCAGGGTAGCATCAATGCTTACGTTAGTTTGAAATAACTGACAAATATACAGAAACAGAATTTATTAATTTTGAATTCCTCAGTGCTATTAATTTATACTGAAGACTTCCCGACGGTGACTGATATTTTTGTACAGTGGCGTGACCATGGGGGTATCAGGGGGACAGATCCCTCCTAAAGATAAAGTAAATCATTGGTGAAAAACGATTTGCTTCTCGAAATAATTTTTTGAAAACACATCAAATTACAACTGTTGTATTGATCACTTTAATGCTAATTTTTGGCTTTAACTTACAATTAAGTATAGAGTGGCGGCCATTTTTAAAAGATAGATGAGTTAGAGTTCATATATATATATATATATATATAAACCAAAACAAAACTAAAACAACTAAAACCCAACAATGTATATCTATAGTGGAGTATAGCCGCCGGAAGTCACCCAATAGCCGCTCACGATGGCGTCGACTACACTTTCCTGACCTTATGCTCCCTCCACTTTGTTAGACCTCCATGATGATTTCAATAACGCTCCATAAGGTCCTTGATAAAAAAAACCTCACCTGTGACTCAGTGACATAATACAATTTCGACTTCTGCAACCAGCTGGGGTGCCCCGACCCCTCCTCTTCCTCATCATCACTTCTAGGCACAAATATGGCGGCCATAACTTGGTTCCCGCGCCCGACGTTCGCCATTTTGTGAACCGGCTGCACCACAGTGGCCTTGAAAACAAACAGCTGATTATCAGCTGTGAATGCAGCAAAATGATCGGAAAGTGGATCAACTGTGAGCATGGAGACATTGGTTTTCACACACCAGACAGTGGAAAAACTCAGAAGATTCCAGACTTGTAGCATTGTCGAGCTGGCAGTCACTACCATGTGACTGTAGGGTTTTTGTTCAAATTCAATGAATCTGAAAGAAAAAACAAATCAATTTGCAAAAAGATCTTGAAAAATTAATATGAAAAAAATCTAATTGACCAAACAAAGAAAGGTCTCGACCGTTTTGCATTAGTCTGTCTGTTTGTGAAGCATTCATTGCCAAACGTATAAACCAAATTCTATGAAATTTTGTAAGGATATTTCCCCAAGGAATGCTCAGACAAGTACGAAAAGCGTTTTTAAAAATTTACTTGCTTATTTAAAAGAGAAAAAGATACTCAGGCCTTGTTCTGTAGAAAGCATGATTTTTAATTGAGCTTCTTCATCATATGCAATTGGAATCAGATTTAAAGATAGCCATCAGGCCATCTTATTCATCTGGTTGTGCCTTCATAATAAGGTGTTATTATTCATGAGAATAACATATTTGTTTGAGAGAAAAAAATCATTTCTAATGTTTCAATTAAGTTTAATAACAATTGATTCTCAAGTGGATGATAGTTATACAAATTTAATTAATATTGTTCTATAAATTCATCCATCCAACTTGTGAAATCTGATCTGATTTGAACAATCAGCTGTCTGGAACAACATAAGTACAGGCTGGATGAAAATAGAAACGCAGCCTTGGTGACGTGATATAGAGTGGCTTTTGTGGAAAATGGACATGAAATAGACTATTCAAATTGAATCAAGGGTTAGGTCTGATGATTGTGTTTAATTTTGCAATGGTGATTATCATTGAGTACATGGAGTATGCTCCTCTGTGCAAGCAGCCTTATTCTTGACCGTGAGGTCTACTGTTCACAGAACTACTAGTAATTTTTAAACTTAACATCTGAAGTCCAAAACCAACAGGGATCGTGCTTGGACTCATGATAACATCTAGCAATTTTTTTCATTATTGTTTAAGAGGTGGCAAAAATCAAGTGAATCAGATAAACGTAGATCGTCCAATTTAACATGGGAGAAAAAACTTAACTAATTTCAGGCTTCATGAAAGGATTTTATAAATATAATCCGAGTTTAATCGCGTAGTTTTTCACATGCTTTCATTCGATGTCAGAAACATTTCAATACAATTAGTGGTTATTTTTTAATTTGTGTAAAACAACAATAGATTTCTTATGGGAATTCAATGATTGTTTTAAACGAATTGAAAAATAACTGTTAACTCTATTAAAATTTATCTTACATCAAATGAAAGCTTGTGAAAAACTACACAATTCAACTCAGATCCTATTTAAAAACTCCATTTATGAAGCCTGTAATCAGTTGAGAAGTTTTTTCTCCAATGTTACATTTGGCGCTCAGCGTTTGGCTGGCAGGCTTGACTCTTGCTGCTTCTTTGGGCCGTATTTATGAAAGTTTCTTATCAAAGAACGACTTGGATAAGTCAGTCTTAGCGGCAATAAGTCTTACTTACACTTATAAGTTCATGACGTGACAAGCCAGCGAGCAGCTGTAACACTAAAAGCCAACCCAGCTCTTTAAACAAAGACCTGACTCCTGATAAATAATTTAACACTAACAATGTACATTAAAAATCTCTAATTTACACCAATAGAAGAATTTACACTACATAAATGTTGCAGGGAAACTGGGTCGGCTTATAACCTCACTTTTCATCTCATAAACTCACCCAGTATAAGCAATGGTTCAACTTAAGTTCATATTTATGAGCCTTACTTAAAGATCTTCTCAACTTAAAAGTCAAGTTCTTAAAATGGGTATATCAAATCCGTTCTTAGCCAAGATAGGTACAGAGCTGACTTGAAGCCGTTCTTAGATTGTTGTATAGTATCATATTTTGGCGTAATTTTTTAGTACAGCATCGGCTCATAAAAATAAAATAAAATCATCATATTCAATTTTTGCACCACTGCAATGTAATTCACTGTATATTTGACTTATTGAAACTATTTTCACTTCCCTTATATAAATCGAATTCTAAACTACACATTTTTCTTATCACTTATGATGAAGAAACCAGTTATTTGGTCTGCTGGCAGATAGCGCTCACTACACTACATCAAAATCCCATTATTTTTTCAAATTCGAAAACATAAAATAATAATTAAAAAGATATTGGTGTGGTAATGATTACGTAATAGTAACGGTATTTTTACATGCAGTCCAGTGTATCTTCATCTTTTCATTTATGTTATTTAATGTTTGTCAGTGTCTGATATGATGACTCATTTAGGTAAGCTTGTGACCACGTTCAATGTAATAGAACCTTTCCAAGTCGTTCTTAGATGAACGTAAGTCACGTTCATAAATATGGCCCTTTATATAAATCGAATTTATGTCTCGATTCTGAACAGCTGATTACCTGATAACTTCAGAGCCTCTAGTGAGCGAATTGGACATTTCAATTGTATCAGAGTTCCACACAGTCAGACTGGATCCAAAGCCCACGGCCAGCACAGAACCATCATAGGAGAATGCCACCGGACCACCCTCCTTATCACGGTAGAAACCCACTCTGTCATTGCTCCATGTGATGGCGTACTCTGAAAACAAATTCGATTAAAATTATTGTAGGATTGTAATAAATAATCTTAAATCTTGTACCCAAGGGTGGGTTAAGGGACACCGAACCGCCAACCCCTTGGCAATTTTTTTTAAATTATTTTTTTTTGCTGATGATGCCCGCATGAGTCCGAGATTTTTGCGTGGGTAATGAGGTGAATTATAAATGCCACACGGAGGAGCGGAATTCGAACCCACGACCGCTTAAACGACAGCAAACTGAAGTTTTGAAGACCCAACCAACTGCGCTAAGCGGCCTGCCAAATCTAATTACATAAGCACTAGATAGAATACACTTTGGGGAAGTTCAAATTTCAAGCCATGATTAAGTGTATAAATGTGCTTATTTCAGATTCTGAAGACTTTATTTGTGTAAATTTACAATGTACATGAATGATAACAGTATTATTAAGATTAGCAAATCTCAGATCCCTGAACATTAATGATCCATTTTTCGGAAACTTCCTGGGGAAGACCCATGGATCCAAGGTTAGCAGAGAGAAAGATTGACACATCGAACCGTAGTCGACTTTTTCAAGCGTTAATACCTGTGTGTGACATCATCTAGTGACCAGCCACATCATTAGGCATATACATTACTAAGTAATGCAATGAAATTATCATTAAAAATTCAAATATTTCAATTTATCAACTCAATTGTCATAATAATACCTAATACAACATAATATCACAAATTAACCATCACAGAACCAACAAATAAATATAAAAACGCAACTCAATACAAGACAAGCCAATGTATCACCTACTTAATGGGCAGATCAAGATGGCGGGTTGTTGAAAATTATAGGTTAACTACCAACTTATCATTGAAAGTAGATTATGTATGATACAATATATATATATGAATATAATAGCAGATCAATTGAAGATATCTAAGCACAAAATTAATAAATTGCATTTCATGTAGATTGTTCAGTTCTCTCACTAATAAGGGTAGACACAATATGGAACAGATAGATAATTGGATAATAGATAATTTTTTCTTCAACATCAGTCAAATTAATAATTGCCATTAATAATAAGATGATAGATCATTTTTCCCTTCAACATCAGTCATATATTATATTTCCTTTTTTTGCTTCTTTTCAACTTGAATTTCTTATTTAACTTCTGACTATTTTTCTTTTTCTCAATAACTATTTTCTTATAAACTGTACTTTATGAACTGATACTCTCACCCAGCGGACAGGGGTTTCCCTTGCTGGGTGGTGCCAAGAAATTGTTTGAAAAATTTTCTTTTGTATATTAAGAATTCGTTTTATAGATTTTTTATTTGTTTTTTATTGGCAATAAACATGTATTCTAATCGAATATATTATCATATTATATTATATTAATATCCTAATATTTTAAACAGTTTTTAGTGTTTCGTTTCAAGTGAACTTTTAAATTAATAGTGGTCAAGTGAGAAAATTCATTTTGTTATTTTTTGAGTGAAGGTTTTTAGCAAATCTTAAATTTTTAGTATGTGTTAACCTCAATGTTTTGGACAATGTAACATATTCAAAATTTGTGAAGGGAGCAGTTTTGGACTTGAGTCTGTAGCACCTTCACATTTGTTGTAAATTTGTCACAATAAATAATTATATTTAGAAAGCAAATAGAGTTCATATATTGTACTGTATTTGGCCCTGTCCGCTGTCCATTTATTACAAATCCGCGTTCTAGGAAACCGAAGCTTTAAATTTGAAATTTGAATTTACCGCCTTTCGATCCAATCAGCATTTTCCCCGACGACCAAACCCTGAACTTCCGGTCTCCACCAGAAGTGACCAGCATGGCTTGGACGCGTTTCTCGCCCGTCAAAGAACGCGTCGGCTGGAATCTCAGAGCTGTCACCTCGTAATCGTAGTGAGGCAAGTTGATGTTGGTATTCATCACAAATCTGCAATATTGAGGAAAACAAATGAATAAATAAAGTTTTACTGTTCAAATTATAGGATGTGGTAAAAATTGAGGTGATGTCCTACCTTACATACGGCAGCATGATGTGAAACGCCATATAATTCAATTAAATTTTGTCTTACACAGGAATTTTCACTTTGGGAATTCCAGTGTAGGACAAAATTTAATTAGATTATAAGGCGTTTTACTTAAGTTTTTGTTGTAAATTTAACGACTTGCAGTCAGTTTTAGATTGTGAATATATAAATAATGCATTGAAGATTTTCGTTCGGCCACGTGTGAGTACATTTTTTATATATTCACAATCTAAAACTGGCTGCAAGTCGTTAAATTTATAACAAAAATTAATATTAACAATGCAGATTGTTATGGAACAAGAAATCTAAGCGTTTTACTTCAGGCTGCCTTATGTAAGGTAGGACACCACCTCTGTTTTATTTATTTATTTATTTATTTATTTATTCATTACATCAATCACATTCAACTTATTAGGTTAAAGAAACAGACATAAAGTCCAAAACTTCTTCTCATCCCAATTTGAATAAAACTGTCCAAATTAAGGTTATGTCTCACTTTTCACTTCTTTAATAATTTACACTATAAATATAAAACATTTACACTAAATACATTTTGAATTTCGTTTTACATGAATAAGTAATGTTATAATTTATCATTAATTATGACAGATATTGTTTTGATTCTCCATAAGAACGTGTGTTATAAATTTGAAAATTTCACCATGGTGACATCAGAAAATTCATCTTCCGATTCAGAAAATTCAACGAGTATTCATCAGAAATATTTATCAGGTCCCGGGTTCGATCCCAGTTCTGATCAAAAGATTTAACCTTGGGCCACTCTCGTTTTTCGGAGGACACGTTAAGCTGTTGGTCCCGGCTGCCTAAAAACAGTCACATCAGAAGCCCTGAATTTATTCAGGTTCCACCTGATAACTCTGACACCAGACCTGAGCTAGCCAGGTCACACGATATTATTATTATTCATCAGAAATAAAAAATGTGAGCGTTCAACCATTTATCTATTAACCTTGATCTACATGCACCTACAATATCAACTAAGAAGTTACATTTTCCTGACAAAGAATTATTTAATTCTGTAAAATGATACAGCAAAGAGGAAGGATGCAAGTTTGGACATGAAAATACTTAGGAAACGAACATTTCTAACAATTTTTGGGTGATTTTCAAAATTTTTATACCCCAAAAATGACGTTTTTTGAAAACTAAGCGAATATTTTCCAGGTTTTTCAAGTAATACATGAACGAAAAAATTGAAAATTATATATTTGTTCGGTTGAAGACCCAGACGCATGATAAGATTTCTAAATTACCCCAAAATACGCCCAACATTGACAATTTTGAAAACTCAGCGTTTGTTGCAAAAACTGTGTTGCCAAAAAATTGAAATTTGGCACAAATGTGCTAGAAAATATATTAAAAATTTTCCTCAAATACGATTTTGAAAATTCAACGTCTCAAAGCAATAGCACATACAATTAACACTTTCAAATTGATTCATAAAAAATACATAGTTGCTAACTGTATATAATACATGCCTACTGTCTAATATGGCAGCCCATAAGGTACTCCTGTGTGGGGCGCCTCATACTTGTACATCAATTCAAGTGAGAAAAAACTATAAAAAGTAATAAATAACTAGTATTTTATAAAAAGTTAATGTAGGTCTAAATAAGAACCTAAGAAAGCCAACAAAAAAAAACTTTAGAATTTAAGTCGAGTATTGTTAGTTATATTCGAAGATTCGAAGTACTAAATTACTAAATAGATACCTCAGATAAGAGAAATAATAATAATTTGATAATATAATAAATTATTTACCTTTTCTGCTTTTCATTGAAGTGCCACATCTTCATGAGAATCTCCTTTGTGGTGTAGTGATCATCCCTCATTTCAACAGTGGCCATCCACCGGCCATCTTGGCTCACGGCTACCCTGACCACTTCCATTTGGTAGACAATGGTATCAGGCTCCCTCACATAGTTACACTCGCACACATCCATGCTGTAGATCAGCTCATTCCTCTCTAGACTGACGAATTGCAGGTGACCGTGTCGGCCGTTCATTATGACGCATCTACAAACAGTAAATGGATGTGTAGTTTTTGTCCTATATAATCACTAGTAGTTTATTTATTACACAAAACACAATTCAGTAAAGATACAACAGGCATAGCCCACTAATGCTTTCTTTACAAATTTTCAACTAAAAAATTCAAATTTTAGGTTATGTCCAAGTTGAAATAGAAATTTCACTTTAAATACAATTATTCATTATTTCCAAAACAGAAATCATCAATTTAGGAACTCAATTAAAAAACGTAGCACTAACACAGTTCAATAGTTCAGAGAAAGTAGACATAATTTAAATTTTGTTTATATTTAAGAGCAAAAATAGTTGTCTGGAGTAGTTGTGTAAACAGTAGACCTCACGCCCAAGAAAAAGGGTGCTTGCACAGAGAAACATACTCCATTTCCTCAATGATAAACACCATCGCAAAATTGAACACAATCATCAAACTTAATTTGGGGAGAAACTGTTGAGGAAGTATAAATACAGTTGGATGCGTGGAGTAGTACCATGGAGGAATACGGTCTGAATATCAGCAAGGAAAAGAGTGAAGTAAACTGATATTAGAATATTTCTAATATTACAATTAAGTATAATAACAAGTGATTTTAAGTAAATGATAATTATACAAATTTAATTCATATTGTTTTATGAAGCTGTATTTTTTATCCACATTCTTTCTCTCATGCTTCCCTCAGAGGACATGAAATTATAGTAATATAGATTATAGAAATTATTATAATAATATAGTGAAATATTGTAATATTTATTTGTGTATCTTCGGCTAATTTAATTTATTGTTTTTCTCATGGTTTCTTTGTGGTACATCATATTTTTATTAGAAAATATGATATTAAAGTAATTAGGTATTTCTGAAAGAAAATGATAATTGAATTCAATTAATTAGTTTTTAGCTTAGGCCTACAATTACTTAATATTTCTAAATCAATTTGTACAATCGTTGTGTTATGGAAGCAATATATGGATAGCCATCTATCTGTTGCTTCCCTGTAATTTGTAAAGAATAAATAATACATTAATTTGAAAAGTGAAATCTGATCAGATTTGAGCAATCAGCTGTCTGGAAAATAGAAACGCAGCCTTGGTGATGTGATTTATTATGGAAAACAGACATGATCTAGACTATGCAAATTGAATCAAGGGTTAGGTCTAATGATTGTGTTCAATTTTGCGATGGTGATTATCATTGAGTACGTGGAGTATGTTCCTTTGTGCAAGTACCGTAATTCTTGGGTGTGTGGTCGGTTGCAGTTCGATATCCCATCCACTGAAATAATCGCAGGAGTTTCGATACAGGATGGAAATATCGATACTGTATTGCTTATCAACATATCTGTTCTGTATCATCTGAATGATACGAAACAGCTGATAACGTGGTACGTTGTGGAATTATTTATGATGCTAAACATCTTACATTTCAGCCTACGTGAGTACATATTTATTATTTTATTCTCTATTAAAACTTTGTTTTATTTTTCTGTTTATAATAATTGTGAAGTTAAATAATAATGAACTACATTTTGTTTAAGATACGATTCCAGACATCAATTGATGCGTTAAAATTGTTGTTTCATACAGACACTTTGATATGCAAACCATTTGCTACACAATTGCAATCGATGGTATGAAGTATCGATATTGTTAAGTATCGAAACTCCTGCAACTATTTCAGCGAATAGGATATCGAACTGCAGCCCGTGAGGTCTACTGTTCACAGAACTACTAGTATGGCAGAATCTTACTGAAACATTCTGTATACGGTCTCTCAAGTCAACTTTGGCGTAACCTAACCCAACTTGACTTACCTTGAATTAGGATCGTAGGACATCTTAGCAGGCAATATCTGTTGTCCCTCGGCGGGCGTCAGATGCCACGTCAACTTCTGTATAGTGGAATAGAGCCTCATGTGTGAAGACACCAATGCAATTCCATTGTCCATTAAAGACACGGCGACTGCGTTGTTGAATGGTGACACAGTTATGTGCTGAATGGGAGACTGAATACGTGGCATAAATTCTCTGATTTTTGGATTTTTCATATTCCATCTCACTAGCACATTCTCAAGACCGCCAGTGTACATTTGGGTGCCTGGAAAAAAGATTTTTCCTACAGTTACCTAATAGCCCAGGCAAATAAAACAAAAAAATGTCGTGGTAGACAAAAATTGAAACAAAGATCGATTTTTTGAATGCACTCAAGGCATCCCAGAAAATATTCCCCCAAGTTGGAAAAAAACCTCGTGCATAACTTTTGGGGAGACAAAAAACAAATTTTGCACTTTCACAATTCTTTGCCTAATACTCATAAACTATCTACCGCGTTGAAAACATTATTCTATTCGAAATTGAAGAATATGAAATTCTACGTCGATTGATGTATAACAATACCAAATCGATTCAGTTGTTCATTCACAATCAATTTTCAAAAATTAGGTATTCTGTGAAAAATGAGTCACCTCCATGTTTCGATGCATTTATCTTGTAAATGCTTACTCCAAAACATAAAAGTTAAAGGAAAGAAGTTTTAGATCATTGAATTTACTATCAGAAGAGTCCTCAATTTGAAAATTTTGCCAATTTTTTTTAAGATATGGAAAAACCCCTGAACCACTGAGTAGCGCTATTAGGCCAGTAACCAAGTTTCATTAGTAAGGGATATCAGGAAATGCATTTAGTAGTTCTTTCTCAAGTACTTTTGGAACCTGAGTCTGAAACTGAACGTAGAAACTCTAAAATGTGGTCAGGGGGTGAAGCACTCAACGTGCGCCAACTGTAGGAAAAATTCAATGTGTAACTCATGCTGAAAGTATCTTTTCCTGCAGTTATCTAACAAAGCGGCTATTTATGAACTCATAGTATTCAAAACAGCTGATTCCTGCACAATTTTACTTTGCCACACTCCAGCTGACTTTGCCGCACTCATTTTACTCTGTTGCACTCAAGGCGCGCCAACTGTAGGGAATAGTTACTTGTGTAACTAGTGTTCAAAGTAGCTCTTTGCTGCACGAGAGGGTCCTCTCTGTAAGGGCGACCGATTGAATTGGCCAGCAAAATAGGACTTTATTCTCTGTGAAAAATCACTTCCCGATGGTTCGGAACCCACCTACAATTGTAGGTGCACCATGTTTCCAATAACATGGCTTAAGCGGCGAGGTGGTATTACCCGTGAGGGTTTCCCACCAATAAAAGCAACACGAATTCACTTTTACTTTACTTCTCAGTTCTCCTCTATCTTCTTCTTGTCTTTATCAGCTTCTTCGTTTTCTATTCTTTCTTCTTCTCCGAACCCACCTAAAACTGTATGGAGGTATGAAAGTGGAACGGATAATGAACCATCATTATGATAGGACGTTTGTGGAATCGGGGGCATAACTTTTAATACACCCCACAACAGAAATGCATACCAGAGCCTACGTTTTTTTTTTAAACAGCACTGGGTTACGGTACATGAGGCTATTCAATTGAATCGGGCAACTTACTAGAAATACATAAAATAGAACACTGCTTACCAATTGGTGAAAATGCAATATCTTGTACTGGATGGAAGTGCCAATGGTAGATAGCCGTAGCCACAAAATGTCTGCTCTTCTTTCTCCTATTTTCGAAAATATTTTGATAAAGATGCACTTTGCCTACCATATCGCCGGCAGCAATGGTATCAGTTGATGGAATTGTGCGTACCACCACCCACTCTTTTGAAGGGTTGGTAAACCTGTGAAAAACACCTCTTTAAGACATTTATTCATTTATCATCTATGTACATCACCAAAGTGCAGTAGAATGAAGAGGAAGGAACATTCTTTACATCCAAAAACTTCTTTAATTTATTTACATCTACGTTATCAAGGAATAGTTTAGAAAGTAAATTAATTAAAACTGATTGAGATTGATAATGGTGTAACAACCGAAACTAGTATCTCACTGTTATGAACAAATGTGGTTGTTGAGACAACTTCGTGTTATTATTCATTATAGATATCTTTCACAATATCACCTTCACCACTACAAAGAAAATCCAAATTCTAGGGAATAAAGTTTATTTTTAAAGGCAATTATTTTTGAGGATGAAGCCCACATAGGTCTGAGACCTGTGCGTGGGTAATGAGTTGGATGATGGCGATTGATGAGTTGGACCTACAGTTTTAGGTGGGTTCCAAAACACCGGGAAGTGATTTTACAGCAGAGAACAGTGTCTTTTTTGTTGGATAATCTAATCAGCCACCCTTACAAAGAGAGCCCAGGAGAACGCAGCTCATCTCTATCTGATTGAACAGATTCCAGCTAAGGCTCATGGCTATCACTATTATTAAGTTGAAATAATTTTAATTGCAATAATTCTTTCCTCATAATCTATATGTTTTTAAGAAACATGTGTTGCTTACAAATTCCAATACAGGTGCCATTATTTGAATCTGGTAAAGCAATAAACTAAGAACTAATCCAACTAACCTAACCTACTAATGTAACCTAACCTAACTTAAACCATAACTTACTTGTAAGCTTGTTTTCTGTCATCTCCCAGATTGTGGACAAACAAATGTCTTCCACGAGCAGTAACAATAAAAAATCTTTCATTCAATGAGCCAAGAGCCAGCAATTTGGGATCCGGACTGCCTTTGAAGATGAACTTCTTCATCGGTTGAAAACTCAAGGAGAACGTCTGGATGTGTACTAAGCCCATTGATTCGCTGTCTTTAATAAAAGCAAGTATTTCAGGCTGACTGATTTGCCCTGACTCGTGGTCATAGTCAACTATTGTTATGTCAAAAACGTGTTGATGGCTGTAGGTGAGAGCGCGTTTCTGAAAAATAGAGAGAGAATAATATAGAAAGAGAAAAAAGTGCAAAAGAAATAAGAGAAGAAAAATTATAGAACACTAAATATAAAATAGTAAGAGAGTGGGGAATGACCTTTTCATTCTGATTCAACCAACGTTAAGCCATTCCAGAGAGAGGTATATTGATCCAAACATTTTTGTAAAGCAAAAAATATTTAAGAATGTGAAGAAGATGAAAAGGAAGAAAATAATGAAGAGGAGGAGAAGAAGAGGAAGAAGTGATAGAAAGAGAAGGAAGATGAGAAGGGGAGAAGACGGCAGAAGAAAAATGGGAAGATGAGCAGGAGGAGAAGAAGACAAAGAAACCGAAAGTGAGAGAAGATGGAAAAAAATAAGGTGGAAGTAGAAGAAGTATAGGATGAGGAGACGAAGTATGGGATAGAGGAGAGAAGAAAGAAGATGAGTAGGAGAAGACATAAGAAGAAAAAAATGCATAGGAAGTGAAGTCAATGAAGTCGGAAAAGAAAACAAAAGTGGAAGAGAAAAAATGGTATAGGAGGAAGACGAAGAGAAAGAAAAAGAAGAATGAGAAAAGAAAGAGAAGAATTAGGAGTTGAAAAGAAGAAAATGAGAAGATGAAGTATAAGAGAAAAATATTAAAAGTGAAGAACAGAGGAAATAAGCAACAAAATTCAACAATAAATTCAGTAAGAAGCAAAAAAAGAACACTTATTTATGAACTTTCCTTCAGTATCTCTTGACTCGAGGGACTCTTGAAATGTAATGTATTCATATAGGCATTTCTATAGTTCCTTGAGTCAAGAGACACTGAAGTAACATTCATAAATTTGGACATAAGAATACACATGACTACTCAATTTTTTTAAATAGATTAGGTTTCCCTTACCGCCTTCAGAATCAATTCTCCTTTTATTGACCATCTCAAAAACGTACAGTTCGACGTACAAGCATAAAGATAGTTTTCATGGAGAGCTATTCCAACAATGTTACTACGCTCCTGTTTATGGCTCTCGCCATCTTGGAAAAAAGAACAGCAACATTCCGAAGTTTCGACACTAAATTCTTTCACATGATCCCTATCAATTACGTAAATGCTTCTGTAAAAGAAAAAAAAACATTATGTTATGTAAGGTCATGATCCCTATCGATTACGTAAAAGCTTCTGTAAAAGAAAAAAAATTAGGTTAGGTATCACAATACAGTATGTTATAAAATTTTGTAATGTTCATGATAGCTCATGAAAAAATCAGTAAAACTGCTGAATAAGGGTAACAATTTGACTTTGCTCCAATATTAAAATTTCAGATACGTCTAAAACATCAAGTAAATTTAAGAGTTCACTTGACTTTTAGAATCTCACAGAAAACGTTTAGAAAATTACATTATTACTCATTTTTTCAACTTGTGCCTTTAAGGAGGCCCTAGACGGTCAATCATTTTGATCAAAAGCTTGAGTCAATCGATTGACTCAAGCGTGATTGACCGTGTAGGAACCCGTTTGATGCTTGAAGCGAGGCTTGATGGTGATTGATAGAAAGTTTGAATGACTCAAGCGGTTGAAGGAGGAGATTGATCGTCTAGGGCAATTTTCGTCAAGCATTGCGTCAGTCACTAGGTGGAAGCCATGGCCTCCACTGCTACTGAATGTGAACTTCCCAAAAACTCTGAGCGGGAATTCATTAGCTTGTTAATCGAATTATATCGCGATTGTCCGGAATTATGGAAAGTGAAGAGTAAGGACTATTTCAACAGAAATAAGTAAAGTACAGCGTTAGAGAAAATCGTGGGGGCGTTGAAAATGCTGAAACCTGATTTTACTGTGAAGCTATTGAATTCAAAAATCAATGTTCTAAGAACAAATTCGTATTCGAAACCATTGCTCACCACCAAAATCAACACAGCAGCTCAAAAAACAACCACTAGCGAACGAACAACAAGTGTGCACTGATCCCATTTCTGGTGAGAAGGTTTTGATCAAAAAATTGAAGGCCTGATTGAGGTTGATTGAAGCGCACGTCAATTGATTGACTCAAACGTTTGATCAAGCCGATTGATCGTTTAGGGCCTCCTTTAATGATGAGCCTTTCTAAGATTGGCTACTCATATGCACAAAAACGCCTAGAAAGAGGAGAAAATCATGATCTTTTGAGGTTATTTGGAACGCTTAGTAAACAACCCAACTTTAGTGACAATTTTGACCCATTTCTAGACGTTTCCGCGCGAATCGATTGAATATTTACAAAAATACTTTGAAAAATAGACGAAAAATGTTGGAAAAATCGATTTTGACCAACTTTTAGGAGTTTCCGCGCGAAATGGTAGTAATTTTCGTCATAAGCGTCAAAAGTACTTTGAAAAAAGACAACGAAATCCATAATTTGGAGGTGTTATTCGACCCCTCCAAAGTTCTCATTATGTTGAATTGGAGAAATGATGATGATGCTGAATTGAAAATTATCATTATTCTGTTTTTATATGAGAATAGGCTTAATTGTGCGATATGTTGATCACAATTCAAAATTCTCGCCAAAAGTTCACTTCAAATTCCTTAAGCCCAACACACACGAACGGCAATCCAGCGGCAATTCGATGAGTTGTCGTCGATACCGATTGCACTTCGACTTCATTTTTGACGTCGGGCTGACGTTGGCTTGCAGTTCTGTTGCCGTCGTGTGTGTCAAGCCGCAAACTGCAAGCCGACAGCATTTTTGTTGAAAATCTTGAAAATTTGCTACAACATGTTGCCTCTAAACATTTAAAAAAGAACGATATGCTGGCATTGGCTGGAGACCTGAATGTTGATCTGTTGGATTAAAGTAGTAAGGAAACTTCAGATGTTTTGAGTGTATTGAAATCTTTTGACCTTTACAGTGCTAGCAATAATCCAACTCGCTTCAATGCCTGCCTGGACACCATTCATACCAACATTCCACAGGACTATTTTGAGATTTATCTTCTGCCTCAGGATATTATTTCTGATCATGCAGGAGTCTGGCTAAAGATAAATATATGTGAATTACACAAAAGTAAGCCTCCTAAAAGAAGACTCAAGAGATTAATGAGTGAGGAAAGAATGAGTAGCTTTGAGAATTGTTTATCACAGATTAACTGGTCTGATCTATACAGTATTGTGGATGTGAATTTTGCTTTCTCTCTCTTTGTTTAGGTATTGTGTTCTCTGTTCAATGATATATGTCCTATTACTTTTATTATGCCAAAGAAACAAAATTCTAGTCATAACTCTGGTTTCAAGAAGTGGTTCACTGTTGATTTACAATCAAAGAGAAGTTATCTCCTTTTATTGTATGACGAATGGAAATGCACAGGTGATTCAGCAGACAAAATGAGTTACTTGAATTGCAAAAAGGTATATAATAAAGAAATAACAAAAGCTAAGAAATTGGCTAATGATAATCTCATTCAAACGGCAGGTAATAAATACAGAATGGCCTGGAAAATCGTGAGAAATGAATCTGGCTCATTTAAACCCAAAACTGAAATTGTAATCACTCCCAAGGATCTCAATGATTATTTTGTGAATGTATCTCAATCCATCAAAACGACTCACTATAAGGATAGCACAAATGCGACAAGTGTGCAGCATTCTTTCTTCTTGGAGAACTTTGATAAATCTATACATATCTCTGGTTTCAAATGGAAATTGGTCAATAATCAGTTAGTTTTATTCATTCTTTGATGTGTGAAACATATAGAAACATGTAGAGGGAGTTGATGACATTCCCATGTATGTACATCATGAATCGCTTACAATAATCCAACCACAGACTAAAGAACCTTCAAAATATGAACTCTACTGCGCACAGAGAGAGCACGTTATGCAGTTTATCTCACTCGCTCACTAGAGTAGTGGAGGGGGTCAGTCAACGCTTGGCTGTCCTACAGTGAACATCGGTACTAATAATGTATGAATTGAAAAGAATGCTCGGTATGATGTCATCGGTCGAGCAAGTGAGTGAGAGGGCAATAAAGCTGTCGCTCTCACTCGCACAGGAGTGGGGGCTGTGGGGGAGTGGTAACTACGGTGATACAATGCGCGAAGGTTCTTTTGTCTGTGGTTTGATTATACATGTAAAATCTAAAATAGAAACCTTTTCTAGTGCTAATCATTGTTACCAAACTAGACATAGAAATGATCTTTCCACCCCTCAAATACGACTGATCAGAACACTTGAGAGTCATATTTACCAACAACTAAAAATGTACAATAATCTTTCTTCATCGGTAAGGGACTTACATATGGAAAATTTAAACATTTTTAAGAGGAGTTGAAGGAAAAAGAATATTATTCAATTAATGATTACTTTGAATCACCTTTGAGAGTGAATCCATGAGAATATTATTTTGTAATTTCTGTAAGTTATGCTTTAAGAAAGTAAACTGTGATATATAGTTATTCTAATAAATTAAATGTTGATTTTTTTGTATTCTGACAACCACATAACTTTTCATATTTTCATATTTGACTTGACTGTGATAATTATCTGTTTTCAAAATTTGTAAAAGTTCCTTATTGTCGATGATATGTTTGTGAATTTTACTATTTTATAATAATTTGTAATGAGGAGCTCAGAAATTATATCAATTTTTCAAAGCTGTGATAATTGAATATTATAATTACATGTAAATTTATTTGTTTTCTGCCAATCAATTTTGCAAAGGATATGACATTTTTTCAAAAATCGATGCATATTATGTTAGTGAATATGATTAATATTCTAAATAGGTACTTTATGACGAGCTTATACATTGTTAAATGTTTCATGGCAATAACATTTTTTGAATTTGTTACATTTCGTATCTAAACCCATTGAATTGTGTTTTTGCAATTTTGCAGTTGAACTTTTTTATGATGCCCACATGAGTTTGAGACTTGTGTGTGGTAATGAGGTGAATGATTACACATAGATGCCAGACGGAGGAGCGGGATTCGAACCCACGACCGCTTAATCGACAGCAAGCAGAAATTTGTGACGCCCCAACCAACTGCGCTAAGCGGCCCGCTAATTGATAGATTGGCGTTCGTTTGTGTTCTTCAACTGTTCCTTCCATTTTTAGGCAATGTTTTTTTTTTCAAAAACAAGCCCACAAATATGAATTCTCTGAAGAATTAAAAGTAAATATTGTAGTAGAAGTGAATTTAATTGTACTTCCAGCAGACTACCAAAACAGCGAACATCATACGTTGAGAAACTGAGATACTCACCTTCCATCTTCAGAGAATAGTGGCCTTCTTTCAACGAGATTTTCATCGATGATACTTTGAATTGCAACGCCGACCGTCATATTTGCAATAAATACAAATGATTAGAATTATTTAGTTAATATAAGACATTACACAAAATAAACAACGCTAACCTATAAATCAGAACCATCAACTTTTTCCGAACATGTGCTCGGCTGCGGCTGCCACTGCCTAGATGATCGCAGACTTAACAACTCATGAGACGTATTAAATATCATTATTCACATTGTATTAGTAATTTGAGATATTTCCAAGTGATAATTTTAAATTTTCAAATATAATTATCATTTTTAGCTTTCATTTTGTTGAGTTTATTTTTTATAAATTGAACAAAAAATATTCGTCAAGTTTCAATGAACAGATGATAATAATAGAAATATCATCTGGGGAAGACACTACTTTCTATTATATTTTTAATTTGTTCATGTTCATAGTTCACGGATCATAACCTACGATAAATAGTATTTATATTTAACGATTGTTCTTCTATTCTAATTGCTATCAGGCTTTTTTTATGATTATTACTTAGTTTTTGAAACCATTTTCATTTCAATTTCGTCTAATGGTGTATCGGTTATTATCCTTATTCACTAAGGTCAAGGATCCATTCTGAATGCTTTGTTTACTATTGATTTGTTACTAGTGTATTATTATTTGATTGAAGATAGTTCTCAGCTTAAGAATGGATTCTTTGAAAGTTTCAACTATGGATGATGATGAAGATGAAGATGGTTTGGATCCTAGAATTCAGGTAACCTATAGTTGAGCCAAATTTACTTTTTCAAGTAGAATCACCCTGCCATTTGATTACAATAGTTCAAGAACTATATCCATCGTATTTTTGTCAATTAATATAAATATAGTGGCTGCATAGAGGATTATCTGATTCTTTTATGGTATCTTGATTCTCAAAAACACAACTAAATCTTGACTAAGACAGTAAGATCTGATGTGACACAATATCAAGTTTGTCTGTTGCATCTTTGCATTCATTGTAATATTATCCCAATAAATGAATATACAGTATCAATGATTCCAAATGACTACATATTGCGAAATAGTGTTGATATTCATGTAAGTTAGTGTATGAATCTCAATAATTTAACATGAATTTCTTTTGTTAACATTTCTTGTGCTGTATCAGTCAATTCTCTGTTCTTACGTGTGAATTATCTTGATGTTTTATTGGTTTTGAGCCTCAATGTTTTTTAAATATTTGTGTCATCTGTTAATATAATACCTGTATGAGTGTATAATTTAATTCAATCCACCCCAACAGCTATTAAACTGTTTTAAATGCTTAGCAACTCTATACTTGAAGAGTCTATTCAATTCTTCTATTAGAGGTCAAATAAGGTAATCAATTATCGGCCACCAGCTAAATATCGGCTACTTACACTTCTAACCTAGAAAATAATCGTCTGCTTCAAGTTTTCAGTAGCTGATTGAAAACTTCAATTCATTCAGATTACTTTGAATAAATGTATTTTTTATTACTAATAAAAACAGAAATTGATTCTAGTTTCTAAAATGTTGATCATTTTTCTTTTGTTTCAGATCGAGTTGGAAAAGCTTAATAGCGCAACAGATGTTATTAATAAATTGGAAATGCAATTGGATGTAAGTTTTATTTATTTAGACTGCCATGCAATCTGTGTTTTAGTTCTCAAAATTACACCTATTTTATTACTAGCTATTTTACCTATATTATTTATATTCGCTATTACTGTTCACTATTTTATATATATTATTACCATTTTATAATTACTGCGAGCTTATTGTTGTAACTTTCAGTTACTAATAACTAATAGATTAAACTATTGAGGTGCTTGCACAGTGGAGCATCCAATAGTCAATGATAATCACCTTTCAAAATTGAACAAAGCTGTGAATCTGTAACGGGCCATCCGCAGCATTTGTTTGATTTTGGGATGGTGATTGTCATCGAGTATTGCATGCTGCACTGTGCATACACCCTGATAGTTCCATACCAATTGCTTCTTGTTTTTCTATCATATTAATTTTTTCTTCCTCCTATCATTATTTTACCTTATTTTATGAACTTTTTTAGAAATATGTTACAATTTTTATTAAATTAACTTACTTTGTTGTTAGTTATTAAAAACTTTACTAATTTCGAAAATTCCTTTTAACATTATAAATTAATTACGCCAAAGACCACTGCTACTACGGACATTGACAACTGAATTAAATAGTACTGGCTAGCCGGTTTGGCTAAATAGCAGAGCCGGCTCTGGTAGCGCAATTGGTTGGAGCGCTTGTTTATGATAAGATAAGGCTCTGGCTGCATTCGTTTCCTGCTGCCTTGGGTTCGAATCTCACTCAGCCATGGATGTTTATCATCATTCACCTCATTACCCACGCACAAGTGTCTAGACTCTGTGGGTCTCACTCGTGACGTTGTCATTGTGGTCTAATGGTTGAGGCGTAATTGGAAGAAGATCTGTGGTTCGATTACCAGCGTTGACAGACTATTTTTGTCTTGTGGCTTTAATCGATTTCTATTAGCAATTTGATGCAGTTGTTAATGTCCGCAGTAGTGGAAGTCTTCGGCATAATTAATTATAATATCGTGTGACCTGGCTGGGTCAGGTCTGGTGTCAGAGTTATCAGGTCGTACCTGAATAAGTTTAGTGACTTAACGACTGTTTTTAGGCAGCCGGGACCGACGGCTTAACGTGTCTTTTGAAAATGAATAATAAGACGATGTTGTCACAACCACATTTATTAAAATAGTGAGATACTAGTTTCGGTTGTTACACCATTATCAATCTCAAACAAACTGGAGATTCCATTTCGTCAATTAATTTATACCATCAAAATGGATTTTCGAAATTAACTACCCATTAATTGGTACTCATTTTTATCACGTTTTCTTTATGCTCTATGCAGGAGGCTAACACGACGTTCAGAATGCTGATGAACGACTCCACGAGGCGTCTGAAGGCGTCCTCGAGTAAATTGGGAGCGAGTATAGTGAGAGCGCGACCCTACTACGAAGCACTGGAGTTGTCTAAACGCGCACAGCAGGAATGCCAACGTGCTGCCGTGAAATTCCAGCGGGCTAATGGTGAGGGGTGCAAACTGTGTTAGTGGATCGGTTAAGAAGTAATTCCTAAACAGCGGCCGTTCTGACGCGACGTTTTTATGCACCACATTTCCATGACGTGACAGGTCAGCGAGCAGCTGTAACACTAAAAGCCAACCCAGCTCCCTCAACAAAGATCTGACTTGGATAAGTCAGACTTAGCGGCAATAAGTCTTACTTAGACTTACAGGTTCATGACGTGACAAGCCAGCGCGCAGCTGTAACACTGAAAGCCAACCCAGCTCCCTCAACAAAGACCTGACTCCTGATAAATAATTTACATTAAACAACTCTAATTTACACCAATATAAGAATTTACACTACATAAATGTTGCAGGGACAACTGGGTCGGCTTATAACCTCACTTTTCAGCTGGTAAACTCACCCAGTAAAAGCAATGCTTCAACTTAAGTTCGTTTTTATGAACCTTACTTAAAGATCTTCTTAACTTAAAAGTCAATTAGTGCTTAAAATCGGTATCTCAAATCTGTTTTCAGACAAGATAGGTACAGAGCTGTCTTAAAGCCGTTCTTAGATTATTGTGTTGTATCATATTTTGGCATCATTTTTTAATAAAGCATCGGCTCATAAAAATGAAATAAAATCATAATATTCAATTTGTGCACCATTGCAATGTCACTGTATATTTGACTTATTGACACTATTTTTACTTTCTTTATATAGATCAACATATAAATTTTTTTTCGCACTTACGATGAAGAAAGTTCTTTGGACTGCTGGTAGATAGCGCTCACTATACTGCATCAAACTCCTATTATTTTTTAATTCGAAAACAGAAAATAATTTATCAGATATTGGTGTGGTAATAATTACGTAACAGTTACTGTAAATTTGCATGCAGTGCAGTATCTTCATCTTTTCATCTATGTAATTTTATGTTTGTCAGTGTCTGATATTACGACTCAATGTTAGGTTAGCTTGTGACCACGTTCAATGTAATGAGCCTTCCCAAGTGATGAACGTAAGTCACGATCATAAATACAGCCCTTAGACTCAACCTCAGATTTAGATTCCTCAGTTGAGATTTTTTGTAAACCAGTTATATTTCACACTAGTGGTTTACCCGTGCTTTGCAACGGGGTTTTAGGGATAGTAATTGTTGTTTCAATTCAATTTATTTATTGTCAACAATAAATAATAAAACATTCATATATTCAAACACAAAAGACATAAATGAAATAATTGTTACACCCTCTTTAAGCAAAGCTTGTGCTGAGGGATGGTGCATCTCTAAAATGCCTATGTCATATAAGACATTGAATTAAAAAACAACATGTATACTACAAGAAACCTGAAAACACATATCTGTTCTGCTCATTATACAAATGTTTGTATATGGGCTATTGGTTTAAAAGATACAATTGAATATTTAAAGCAAAATAATAACAAATTTGATACCCAAAAAACACGTCTAATTTTCTATTATTATTTTAAATGAATGAATCATCATTATAATACAAAATTGTGAAAATATAAATTTTAACACAATAATATTATAGGAATTTATTACAGTATGTACTCTTCCATTACCTGCCTGCACTATAAATCTCGCTATTTATAATTAAAATTGTGTCCACTTTGAACTAGTCTCTTTGATAAAACAATCGAAGGCACTGTCTAAATGATTTGTGAGTGGACAAATAATAATAATCCATAATGGACTGGGGCGTCCCAGAGATTCCAATTAACAGACGGTTAAAAAGTCTAGGGCCATTGTATGCTGCATGGACACTGGCAGCCGTTGTTCTACAACGTGGTTCCAACAGGAATCTCTCAGATTGGCTACGGGTATCATAACCGCGAAGTGGGGCTATGGGGAATTCATTGCGTCGTGAATAGACAAAACTGGCCAGATCAAAATCACACTGTTCAATACTGAGTACATTGAACTCTTTGTATACCAAATCTGTTTGATATCTGACCGGCTTTTTCAAGCATATTTTGATAATTTTCTTGTAAAATAATATTAGAGGCTTGAGAATTGTAATACCACATCCACCCCAGCCAACTACACCATATCGCACAATTTTCTGCACAAGTGCAAAAAACACCATTCTTACTTGCTCAACAGTAAAAATATTTCTCAATTGTACAAACTTATATAACACTTTCCTCAATCTGGAAGATAAATATGAAATCTGCTCCCTCCATTTCAAATGATTATCAATAACTATTCCCAAGTATTTAGTACTGTCTTTAAATTTTATTTTAGGACATTGACATCCATTACCACTGCATCCGGATTCATGAAAAGCTAAATCATCCTCTATACCACCATTGCTATGTGGCAGACCTGCCGAGGTCAACGAAAACGAAATGGCTGAAGTTTTTTCAATGTTTAAACTAAGTTAAAATTAACCAGTTTTTTATAACCTCCAAACTCTCATTCGCTCGACGAAAAACATCATTCCATGTCGCACCCCAAAAACAGCTACATTGTCATTGGCAAAAGAAAACAAAGAACAACTCTCAAGTTGTATATTAATGTAAATTAAAAATAAAATAGGATCCAGAACTGGACCCTGTGGTACACCCATCAACCCCAACTACCTGAGTTCTACAATTAAGATAGCTTTTAAAGAACCCTAAAGCAACACCTCTAATTCCAATATTTTCCAATTTTTTAAACAAAATAGTGTGGTCCACTGTATCTAAGGCTTTTTGTAGATCTAAAAATACTCCTATACATTTTTCTCCATTGTCCAATGATTCCATAATTTTCTTATTTACATTATAGACAGCATCAGAAGTACTTATACCATTTCTAAAACCAAATTGAAGATTAGATAAAATCTCATATTTTTCCAAGTACTCACACATTTTTCAATCACCTTAGACACACATGAAAGGAGGGAGATAGGGCGATAATTCACTGGATCAGTCAAGTTTTACTTGTTTCGTCCTTTTTCACCAGTATGTTGCTGAATCGAATCCACGCAAATTTATATTTCTTATTCACTGCTCATTTTTTCACTTCTCGGAAAAGTTCCATGACAGATGGTGAATGATGTTGAAAAGTGAGCATCCTTCTCTCGGGAAGCGACTGGGAAATGGATTTTGATGATATACCCGGCCTCTGTTGTCTTTATTCGCACATGATCTGAAATTCAAGTGCCACGCCTCCTTGTCTTGTCTACGCAAAAAGCGAATCACAATTGGCTTAATACTGTCTTTAACTCTCCACGGCAGTCTGTGTGCTGTACTAAGGTCTCGTGAGGTAATTATTAATTGCCGAAGAAATGTTATTGAAAATTTGGAAGACAGATTTATTAGGCGTCTCGGTGATCCCAGTTACAACTAAATTTTCTTTACGAGTATATTCTTCCGCATTAGAAATTTCAGATTTTAATTTTTCATTATCAATTTTTAATGCGCTTATTTCACTTTTGAGATGTTGAATTTCTTTCTTATGAGATAGAAGTTATTTTTTTAAATCGTCGAATTCTCTTGAAATGAAATCAATTAAGTCTTTAATTGTTTAAGTAGCCTATTCAATAATATTATCATTCTTGTTCCAAGTGTAAGGTAATAAATTTATGATTTCACAGAAATTCACCAAGCCGCAAAAGAAACAGTTGCGCTGGCAGAAGCCAGGTTCCTGAGTAAACAGCATGAGTGGCAGTTTGACAACGCCTGGCAGGAAATGCTCAACCATGCTACTATCAAAGTGAGTATAATGATCATTATTTAAATAAATAATCAATCTGTTAGTCACAGTATAACTATAAAAATAAGAGTATATAACCTAATTCAAGCATATTAGAGTATTAGATATAACTTACACTAACTTGAAGAATATTTCAATATTAGAAAGATAGAGCAATAAGGTACGGAACAAAATATAGCACAACATCTACTCGAATTAGAATTCCAATAAATAAAAGCAGGTAACAAGCACATAAAATTATCATGAATGTCCCAATTCTTAATATCTTGATCACAGCAGGTGAACCTAAAAACCAAGTATATCAGTCTAAATACCATTCTTTCCACTTCATTTGTGTGCATAGTCTAGCTCAAATACATTTACATATCACAAAAAATAAATTTCAATTGAAAACAGTAATAACTATTGGTACTTACTTACCCATATTCAAAATAAAAGTCCCCAGACATTGAATGGATTCATGAAATAATAAGAAATGATAACATAGAACAAGCTTAAATTTTCTGTGATCGGCCTAATCAAACACATGAAACACGAAAAAATGTAACTGACCTGATCAACTTGCTTCCACCATAATAATATGGTTTTCAGCATTCAAGTAATGTACTTAACAAAATAAATAATGAATAGCTCATATTCCATCCAATTAATATAATTTATGAGATAAATATCTTAGTAATAATCACTACTCAAGATCAGTGCAATATTGATAATTATTTATACCATCATCATTGAAATAATACTTGAAAAAAACATTAATGGGCATTAGGTGAGTGCATAAGAATTCGATAGAATCCATATTTTTTAATAAAGCACAGTCACCATTATTAACGACCCAACAGGGCCTTATTGAAATCGTGCCGTTGTCCGTCCGTCTGTGCCTTAGCGCTTGAAAGGAAGATTCTAGACTTCCTCATAGTCCAAGTGATGACACTATCAATTTTGGATTTTAAGGGGCAAATCTATTTTTTATGAAGAATAGATCGACATTATAACGTTTAGGCTAGCTTTTTTTTGGAGGATGAAGCCCACATAGGCCTGAGACCTGTGCGTGGCTAATGAGTTAGATGATGGTGATTGATGAGTTGGACCTACAGTTTTAGGTGGGTTCCGAACCACCGGGAAGTGATTTTAGCAGAGAAAAGTGTCTCTTTTGCTGGCCAATCTAATCGGTCACCCTTAGAGTGCCCAGGAGAACGCAGCTTATCTCTATCTGATTGAACAGATGCCTGCTACGGCTCACGGCTATCACTTTCCATAACATTAAAAAAATGTATTCTGAAATCATAGCATCACCAACTGGTTCATACCTATCACCCCTATCGCTGTGAGTGCAGTCGATAATAATTTTCTTTTTTTTTGAGGATGAAGCCCACATAGGTCTGAGACCTGTGCGTGGGAAATGAGTTGGATGATGGTGGGTGATGAGCTGGATCTACAGTTTTAGGTGGGTTATGAACCACCGGGAAGTGATTTTCCAGCAGAGAATTATTATTATTAAATTATTATTTAATTTTAGTGTCGAGTTTTTGGTTACTCCATTATATCAGTTTAATATAAACTTATTTATTGAAAGTATATATTTAATAAATTATTCGAATTACAAGTATAGTTCTGTTGCACTGTGATAATTTAGTAAAGTTCGTTAGAGGTACAGTAATAATAATTTTATAATTTTTTTTCCAGGTGACAGAAGCTGAGAATCAGAAGTCTGAGAGTGGAAGAGAACATCAGAAGAGAGCGCTGTTGTTCAATGCAGCAGAACAAAAGGTAAAAAATCCAATTATAAAGTAAACAAATTTTTAAAAATAGAAACAATGTGGAATAGCAAATCTGCCTCAGTTATAGATTTGAATATTGGCAAAAATTGAATAATATGACTTTATTTCATTTTGATGAGCCGATGCTATACTAAAAAATGAAAAATATCATAAAAATATGATACAACACGGCAATCTAAGAACGCCTTCAAGACAGCTCTGTACCTGTCTTGGATAAGAACGGATTTGCGTTACCGATTTTAAGAACGACTTGACTTTTAAGTTGAGATCTTTAATTAAGGTTCATGAATACGAGCTTAAGTTGAAGCATTGCTTATACTGGGCAAGTTTATGAGCTGAAAAGTGAGGTTATAAGCCGACCCAGTTGACCCTGCAACATTTATTTAGTGTGAATTCTTATATTGGTGTAAATTAGAGTTCTTTAATGTAAATTATTAATGTTAAATTATTTATACCAGAAGTCAGGTCTTTATTAAGGGAGCTGGGTTGGCTTTTAGTGTTACAGCTGATCGCTGGCTTGTCACGTCATGAACCTGTAAGTGTAAGTAAGACTTATTGCCGCTGACGTATCCAAGTCGTTCTTTGGTAAGAAACGTTCATAAATACGGCCCTGCATGTCTTCAGATGCGAATAAAAAGTGCCATTATGTGTCTGCTACGTTACGTGTATGATACGTAGGGAGTCTGTAGCTGTGAAAGCAGCTTTAAGGTTTAATTTACAAATGATTCATCGTGTATGATACGTTACCTGACTGTTACGTTACATGTATGACGCGTTACGTGTCTGGTACGTTACGTGTCTGTAGATGTGAAAACAGCTTTAAGGGTTCATGTTCAATTCATCTCTAGCCGCAATCAATCTGTTTTCAGGTCCAGCTACTGGAACAGCGTCTTAAACGTAGCATAGAGAAATCGAGGCCTTATTTCGAGGAGAAGGCTGCACTGCAGACACGTCTGGACTCACAGAAGCAGTGCATCAGCCATTTGGAGGCGGCCGTGCAGAGAGCCAAGGCCGACTATGCCGCGTCGTTGCAGAGGCTGGAGCAGATATCAGAGGAGATACATCAGCGCCGGAAGGATAAGGTCAGCAAATATACACTACACTTCTTTCTTTGCTCTTCTTATTTTCCATCTTTTTATTCTTAATAAGAACTTGAAAAATAACACTTTTAAGTGGTAGTTGTGACTCACGTTATGGCGTGACGGCCGCTCTGTTGTTAAGAGCATCGTCAGACGACCCACAGTACACATGTGTAAAAATTTTGATGTTGAAGATCCATCTTGTTTCCACTAGTATATAATAAGAACTTGAAAAAAAAAACACTTAAGTGGGCATTGTGACTCACGTTATGGCGTGACGGCCATTAGAAAGTGACGAAGAAGAGGGAGGAGTAAAAGAGGAAAATATGATGAACAAAAAGAAAAAGAAAATTGATGATGATGAGGAGAAGGAGGAGGAGGAAGAAGAAGCTAAAGAAGAGAAAAGTACAAGATAAATCTGGCAAAGTAAATGAAAAAGTGGTGAAGAAGAGGAAGGAGAAAAAGAGGGTGAACGAAAAGAAAAAGAAAAATTAGGGAGAAGAGGATGAAGAAGAAAATGAAGGGAAAATAAGCTGTAGAAAATGCAGAAGAAGATAAGAAGAGGTGGAAGAAGAGATGAAAAAGAAAAGAAGAAAAATTGTGATTTTGAAGATCCGTCTTGTTTACACCAATATATTATAATAAGTACTTAAAAAAAACACTATTAAGTGGAAATTGTGATTCACGTTATGGCGTGACGGTCGTTTCACTCTGTTGTTTCTGATGTTGGTATGTTTCTTTGTTATGAAAGATGGATAAATTTGAATTTGAATTTGTTGAGAGCATCGTCAGACGACCCACGGTACACATGTGTATTGTAGGTCGTCTGAAGATGTTTTTAACAACAGAATGAAACGGCCGTCACGCCATAACGTTAGTCACAATTTCCACTTGAAAGTGTTTTTAAGTTCTTATTAGATACTAGTGGAAACAAGATGGACCTTCAACATCATAATTTGTCTTCTTGTTTTCTTCTTCTGCCTCTTCTTATTTTCTGCCTTTTCTTCAACTAATTTTTCCTTCAATTTCTGCTTCATCCTCTTCTCCCTCATTTTTATTTTTCTTTTCGTTCACCCTCTTTTTCTCCTCCCTCTTCTTCCCCACTTTCTCTTTTCCTTTGCCATCTTTTTCTTCCTTTTCTTCTTTTTTTAGCTTCTTCTTCCTCCTCTTCCTCAATTTTCTTTTTCGATTTGTTCATCATATATTTCTCTTTTTCTCCTCTTTCTTCTTCCCCACTTTCTCTTTTTTCTCCTTCTTTTCCTTTTTCTTCCTTTTCTTCTTCTTGTATTTCTTCTCTTCTTCTACCTCATCTTCAGCTTTTTCGTTTTGCTACATCTTCTTCTTCCTTCTCTTCTTCCTCATTTTTATTTTTGATCACCATCTTTTCCTCTTTTTCTACTCCCTCTTCTTCTCACTTTCTCCTTTCTCTTATTCTTCTTCTTTGTCATCTTTTCCTTACTTTTCCTCTTCTGGTATTTTATGTAAAGTCAAGTATTGTGTTATATTTAATGTATTTTTCTTACAGCTGCTCATAAAGAAGTTATGTGCTGAAACTTAATCATAAAATAGCTGTTACTGAAGAGTGAGCAGTAACCTACTTTGTGCTTGGCGATAGTAATCAATGTTGCCAACATTTTTTTCTACAACTATCATCAAAAATGCCAAACCTGACAACATCTAAAGTTATATATTTAGGGCAAAATTATATAAATTCTCGTCTGAATAGGCTACACGTCTGTTTAGATGGTAACTGTTTAGATTTAAATTGCAAATAGCATTGGGCTATTGCAAATTGTATGAAACTGATCTACAAAACAGACTACCGTCTGCGGACAGAGGTTTCATTTCGATTGCAAACTGATTACTGGTTTCGAGTGCCGTAGCAGATATCTGTTCAATCAGAGATAAGCTACGAAACCTCTTTGTAAGGGTGACCGTTTGGATTGACCAGCAAAAAAGACTATTCTCTGCTGTAAAATCACTTTCCGGTGGTTCGGAACCCACCTAAAACTGTAGGTCCAACTTATCAATCACTATCATCCAATTCATTACCCACACACAGGTCTCAGACCTATGTGGGCTTCATCCTAAAATAAAAGTGGAATTGTATTTATTATAAATTTAAATTTTATTGCCAAAAAACAAAAGCTATTTTGATGTTTGGATTTTGAAAGATCTATCTGTGCATAGATCGCATTCAACGTTTATCAATAATTCCTTCTGTATCAAAAAAATTAACTTTGTAAGATTTTTTAATTTTTGTTGTATAATTTATTGATGATTTTATGAGTTAAACGTCTTATGTTTCTTTTTTTGAACGCCCTGACAAAAAATCATCACAGAGCTTAAAAAAAAAAAAAAAAAAAAAAAAAAAAAAAAAACTAACCGTTTTGCAACTGTTGTCGCAAAATAGTAGCTTCGTATGCGCTGGGCCTAAATGATAAATTTGCGTTTTATGCTGTTAACTATGCATAACTAACTATTGTATCTGCTTTCAGTCGGGCACTGCCACACCTCGCGGCCCCCGTGAACCGGGAGTTGGAGCCGAGTTGGAGCCAGTCAATATGGAGCTGCCGCACAGTCGCACATTGCCATTGATTGATTCATTCAAATGTAAGTTCAAATCCAGATAGACTTACATTCCTTACTATCAAGTTTCCCTATTCAATTGAATTGGAACATCTAGAACCTATAGGTTCTAGGCACTGACGTTGGGAGAGTCATGTATCATATTTATGATACTTACATTTATTTACTTACATTCCTTACTATCAAGTTTCCCTATTCAATTGAATTGGAACATCTAGAACCTATAGGTTCTAGGCACTGACGTTGGGAGAGTCATGTATCATATTTATGTTCCAGACTGAGAGGATTGATTTATAAATTTGTTCAGTTGAGAAATATGTTGCCTCTTCACCAATTGAGAATAGTATATTTATTTATTTATTGTAACAAATTTACAACGAATGTGAAGGCGCAACAGACTCAAGTCCAAAACTGCTCGCTTCAAAAATTTTGATTATGTTTCATTGTCCAAAACATTGAGGTTAACACAGACTAAAAATTTAAGATTTGCTAAAAACCTTCACTCGAAAAATAAACAAAATGAACCTTCTCACGTGACCACTATTAATTTGAAAGTTCACTTGAAACGAAACACTAAAAACTGTTAGAAATAGTATATAATATTAAATTTTTATAAAATCATTTATCCGAAAAATGTTATCTTGTTGCTATGGTGATCAACAAACTCTATTTAGCATTGATACAGTCCATTGTGAGCTATGTAATCATTGGCAACTGGGGCAACTGTGGGACAAAGGTTATAGAAAACTAATTATAAAAATAGTAAGAAAATGGGGAATATGAAAGGTGAATAAGATGAGAAGGAGGATGAGAAGAAGACAAAGAAACTGAGTGTGAGAAGGAAAAAAGAAGGTGGAAGTGGAAGAAGTATAGGATAAGGAGAAGAAGAATGGGATGAAGGAGAGAAGAAAGAAGATGAGTAGGAGAAGACAGCAGAAGAAGAATGGGAAGAAGATGAGGAGGAAGAGAAGGAGGATGAGAAGAAGACAAAGAAACCCAAAGTGAGAGAAGATGGAAAAAAGAAAGTGGAAGTGGAAGAAGTATAGGATAAGGAGAAAAATGGGATGAAGGAGAGAAGAAAGAAGATGAGTAGAAGAAGACAGCAGAAGAAGAATGGGAAGAAGATGAGGAGGAGAAGAAGGAGGATGAGAAGAATACGTTGCGTAGGAAATGAAGTCGGAAAAGAAAACGTAATTGTAAGAGTAAAAACGATAGAGGAGGAAGACTGAGAAAAGAAAGAGAAGAATTAGGTGTTGAAAAGAAGAAATGAGTTGAAGAATAAGAGAAAAAATTAAAAGAGAAGAACAGAAGAAATAAGCAACAAAATGAAACACTAAATTCAGTAAGAAGCAAAAAAGAACAGTTATTTAAGAACTTTCCTTCAGTTTCTCTTGACTCGAGGGACTCTTGAAATGTAATGTATTTATTTAGGCATTTCTAGTGTTCCTTGAGTGAAGAGACTAACATAAGTTAAGTGGTTAGTACACAAGACTGCTCAATTTTTTTAAATAGATTAGGTTTCACTTACCGCCTTCAGAATTAATTCCCCTTTTATTGATCATCTTAAAAACGTACAGTTCGACGTACAAGCATAAAGATGGAATCATTGGCTGGGGCAACTGTGGGACATCTATTATGCAGCCGCTTATTTTATTACATAAGAAAATAATAAAAATTTGTCTAATAAACCAATTAGATGATGCCCTTCTGTACAGAGATTTTCAGGTTTTCACCATTTCTAAATTATTTGAATTTGACTTGATAAAATTTATTTATTTGAGACCACATCAATTCAATTTCAATCAATTTATTTCCAAGACAAATACAATTTATACAGTTTAGAAAATTTGTAATAAATTACAACATTTAAACATTTATTGGCAAAACAACATATCCGCAAAGAAAGATCTGTGCGCGGATTTGAGTTGCGCTTATAAGTGATTCAAACAAAGGTCTTTTAATAAACACAAACATGCTTTTCCTGTTGCTCCAATTCACAATCATGCTACTCGAAGACAAATTAGAGAGCCCCTGGAGGAGCCTCGTCTCAGGACTTCTGCAGCTGCAGATCATTCTTTTGCCAGGGGGCCCCGATAATTCAATCGACTTCCTCTATCAATGGTCACATTACCAAACTTTGTTATGTTCAAGAATAGTCTCCGATATTTCCATAAAATGAAACAAAATTGAAGATTCAGCGTGAAAGCCTTTTGTTTGTTTTTTTCTTCTTTGTTATTATTTTTTATATTGTCTTGGGTGCACTGGTTTGTTAAACAGTTGATTTGCAGTGAGTTAGCATACAGTTCAGGTTACACGTTCTGAAAAGTTGTAATGATTCTATAGTTTTTTTTATGTCATATTTGTAGCGAGATTTCGTTTCAATCAAGATGGATGATGTTTTTTTTTAAATCTTATTAATCCACAGTGAAGTATTTTTTATTTTTTTTTGTTTGTTAAATATTGAAAAACATAAATATACGATAACAAATGTGAATAAGGAGATTTTTTTGTTTTTCTAGTTTATTGAGAGATATTTTAGTTTGTTGAAAGATATTTCCAGTCTATGGTAAAGTTATTTGTTTAACTCAGCACAAGTTTGGCTTAGAGAGGGATGAACCATTTTCCTTTTTATTCTAAAATCATTATTAGTTTAATATTGCTAATTTGTTCAATTCTTATTTTCTCAATGTTGTTAATAAAATGAATTCCATATTAAATCAAAGCACATTGCATAGTCGGGAAGAGATTGCAAGAACATCCAAAATTAATTTTCCGAACAAATCACCTATTAATTCAATCTTTCTACATCCAACGAAGCCGGAAGAAATAGCGTGTATAATAAAAGAGTTGAAAAATAAATATTCGCCTGGCTTTGATGGTTTAACAACCAAGATAATTAAGAAAACATACACGAAATATATAAACATTTTAACTGATTTGGCTAATTTAAGTATAGCGACAGGGGAATTTCTAAATATCTTCAAGCATAGTGTAGTTATCCCTATACCTAAAAAGCCAAATTGTAAAAATATTGATCAATTCCGCCCAATTTCACTTTTACCGGTTTTTCCAAGATTTTAGAAAAATTATTCAAAATTAGACTTTAAAATTTTTATAAAAGTAATAATTTTATTAGTAATAATCAATACGGGTTTCGTGAAGGAAGAAGTACGGAAACAGCAATTAAAATGCTTATTTCAAAAGTAAATGACAGTTTTAGTGACAACAATAAATGTGCAGCTCTATTTCTAGATATTTCTAAAGCCTATGATTCTATTGACAAAAATATCCTGTTAAAAAAGCTTGAGATGTCAGGTGTTAGAGGAATAGCCAATAAATGGCTGGAGAGTTACCTAACTCATAGAAGTCAGAGAGTCAAGATAAATTACACATTAAGTGAACCTGGCGACATAACCATAGGTAATTCCCAGGGATTAGAGTGTTATCAACGACTCTATTTTTGGTTTTTATTAACGATTTGACAGATGCTAATTTACAAGGAAAGATTATTTCGTTCGCAGACGACACAGTCATATTTTACTCTGCAAAAACCAACCATGAGCTTGAAAGAAAATTGAAATCGGATCTCAAACACCTTAGATGGTGGTTCTGTGAAAATAAATTAGTCATCAACGCGGATAAATCTAATATTTTAACATTTAACTTGCAAAACTCAGATCCTGATTTTGAAAATATTTATTTTCATACATTAGAATGTAGTCAGAAGGTAGATAATGCATGTAACTGTAAGATAATAAAGCAAACCCGTACGGTCAAGTATCTGGGCGTTGTATTGGATGATAGGCTTACTTGGTCCGATCATGTACAAAAGATAAAGAATGAGCTATTTGTATACATCAGGAAATTTTATTACCTCAAACAGTTATGTCGAAAGGAGGTGTTGTTACAGCTAGATCATGCACTTATTGGTTCTAGAATAAACTATGGATTGATATGTTATGGAAGTGCGTACAATGTTCATATTAAACCTGTGGTTTCTGGCCAGAAACATATAATCAAAATAATTTGTAATAAGCCTAAACAATTCAGTTCAATTACGCTTTTCAGAGAATTATCAATACTGCCAGTTAGTCACTCCTTCCTATACAAATCAATTCTGGATCTAGCTGAAAATAATTTAGGCCTTCATCAGATGAAGAGAAGAATAAACCTTAGGAATTCACTAGACATTAACCTACCAAAACCTAGATTAGAGCATTCCAGGCGCCACTTCAAATTCTTAGCGATAAAACTGTACAATTCAATTCCAAGAGAAATAACGTCATGTCAGTCATTTAGGAAAAGTATTAAAAAAGTAATCGTACAAATAGATAACGCAAATTACTTTTATTCTAAATTAATTTTTTTTTTTTTTTCTAAGGATGAAGCCCACATAGGTCTGAGACCTGTGCGTGGGTAATGGTTGGATGATGGTGATTGATGAGTTGGACCTACAGTTTTAAGGTGGGTTCCGAACCACCGGGAAGTGATTTTACAGCAGAGAACAGTGTCTTTTTTGCTGGCCAATCTAATCGGTCACCGTTACAAACGGGACCTACGAGAACGCAGCTTATCTCTCTGATTGAACAGATACCTGCTACGGCTCGCGGGTATCACTTCCCTTATTTAAAAATACATTAAGTATAAGGTACGGTACCCTACAAATAGATGAAACGAGTGACTTCATTTTTTTCTAAATCAATATAAATGTTAGAATTACTTTCAATTTGTAAAAGACTGGTTAACAGCACTTGAGTATTTCGATAAAAACGATAGCCAAATTTTAATAAATATAACTAATAAGGAAAAAGCAGCCACCACTTCATAGAGATAATCTAGTTTTTTTGTTTGTGTGTGTGAAAGAGTACGAGTGGACGTGTATGAGTGTGTGAATGTGTGTGTATGAGGATTCAGTAAGCTATATGATTTAGTATGTATTTAAGTGTTCCCACACAGGTTTTCCTATAGGGAAACATATATTTGAAGATAAGTTGATTTTGTTTTATTTTGTAATTGATTAATTTGAAATATCCTATACAGTATTTATTTTGTCTTGAATATTCTATAATTTTATTTGTTTTTATCTATTTATGAGATATTTTATATGTTCATTTATTTTATTGCATACTTATATATTATATATTTTGCATCTTGGAATGTCATTGTGTCTTATATGAAAATGTATTGTACATTTTGGTTGGTAAATTAAAAAAAAAAATATTATTATTATTATTTACAAATACACTGTAGTTATCTATTTATTCTTATTTGTATTCTTCTCTCTCTCCATCTCATCCTACTCCTCCTCCTTCTACTCCTCTGCCCTTTAAAGAATTTCTTCACCTTTCTCTACCTTGTTATCTTCTCTTTCTCCTGCTCCTCCTCCCCCCTTTTATTAATTTCTCCTCCTTTCTCTACCTTGCTATCTCCTCTTTCTTCTGCTCCTCCTCCTCCTCCACCCCGTTTTATTAATTTCTTCTCCTTTCTCTTCCTTGTTATCTTCTCTTTCTCCTGCTCCTCCTCCTCTTTCTTCTCCTTCTACATTTTCTCCTCATACTTCTACCCCTTTTCCTCATCCTGTTCTTCTTCTTTCATTTCTTATTAGCACTTTGCCCGATTCAGTTGATTAGGAACATCTAGAAAATTTCATGCCTATTAAAAAATTCAGTTCAGTAATCTATTTATCATTCCCATATTTTTCATTTTCTTCTTCCTCAGCAAGAAAAAATTTTTTTGTTGCAAAAAATCGTGAAAGTGTAGTTACAATGATACATAATTATATTGATAAAGAGGTTGTGCAAATCTTCACTAAAATCTGTCAACTCTAAAAAATATGATAATCAAATAAATTAGCATGGCCGTTCCATTTGATTGAAATATGGTTTGACATGTATCAGTTATTATAAGTTTCTCTCTGCTATAATAAATAATTAGCTGGTAGGCCAAAATATACAAGACGTAAGTAAATATCAATATGTAATCAGCTATATTTGCATTGAAAACGTCACAAAGCTTCCTCACTCTCTCTTTCAAAAATTCTCTCTCACTCAAATCCACACTCACCCATTCATTCTTGAAAATATAGAAATATTTAAAAAACAATTGAAAACATATTTAGTTGATATTTAGAGTACAAGAGTTCCATTCACATCAAAATGAAGCATCACCTAAACTAATTGAGATAGTAATGATGGTAACGAGTGTATATTGTATAATATTGTTGGTCTGACTTGACTTGTCTTGTCCTTAACTGGAGTCTCTGAGTCGTAATCTACAAAAATTTCATCATCTGCCTTCAATAATAAGTTATAATTTCCAACAACACGCCATCTTGATCTGTCCAGCAAGTAGGTGAGACATTGGGATCGTAGCCTACAACATTGCAACAGTGGAAATACACTCAAGATGAAAAGCTTCATCTCCAGCATTTTTCCACCTTTGTTATGTTAATAGGTTATCAGCCTGATATCTCGCGGGACAGATCAAGAATCAAGATGGTTTGTTGGAAATTATTTGTTAACTTCCAACTTATTATTGAAAGCAGATCATGTATGATGGAATGTATATAAATTTCTTTCATTTCTGAACCTCTATATACTGTATTACATATCCCTCTCAATTTTTGAAGAAACTATCAATTCAATCATAACCTCTTTTTGTATTATTGCATGACATTCTTGCACATACATGTACTATTGACTTGAAATTATCGTTTTATTCATCATTAATGGATTTTTCTCCAATATATCTTTGGTATAATTTATGTTTATTTTCTGTTGAATGCAATTTATGTTAATCTTCTATCATGATTTATGTTTATTCTCTTTTGCAGATGATGGTAAACAACCTGCTTGCATCAAAGACAACCTGAGCTTTGATTTCGATTTGGATAGTTGTGATGTACGAAGTGTTGACAGTGTTTCAAGAGCTACATCGTCAGCTGTATCAGAAGCTGATGATTTAGAGACTGATCCTCTTGAAGAGGTAATTATTAAGGACCTGTTAGGGCCTGATTGAAATAATGCCTTAGTCCTCTGTGCCCTAGTGCTTGAATGGAAGATTCTAATAAATTAATTCTTTTCATAAATTAAATTCATAGCACTTTAAGGAATTCGAAATTCATAAATTCTGTTTCTGATAATTATTATTTTATGTAAATTTGTTGGGTCCTTGGATACTCTGTTGCATTGGTTTGTTGATTACCAGATTCAAAATTTAATCACCATAAACAAAACTATTGTAAGGCTTTCACCCTTGTAGAGAAGTCTGATGTCACTAGTAGAAACCAATCTGTAAAACCAAAACAATTTTGCATCAACGTTTTGTAAACTATTGAATTTTTACTTTGTTTTTGGCAGTTTGATAAATTGTCAGTTCCTTCAAAACCAACTTGTCAGATTCATTTTTTGCATTTTGTTTCATTTTCAGGATCTGGAAGAACTCAAACAGCGTGTGCGTGAATTGGCTGTAAGAGACAATGTGAGCCACTCAAGTGACTCATGGGAGAATGAGCTAACTGCAACCATCGACAAACTGGACAACGCACTTCTGATGCATGAATGTGAGATGGAATTGCGTGAATCATGTGGAGTTGGCAGTGTGGGAGCAGTTTCTGGTGATGCAGGGTTTTTCAGTGGCAGCTCCAGTGCAATTAATAGCATCTGTGGTGTCAGTGGTCAGTGTGATGTTGACAAAAGTAGTGATGTTGTTGACACTAGAAGCAGTGATAACTGTGGTGATGTTGCCAACAACAGTAACAGTGATGATGCTGCCACTAGAAGCAGTAGTAACAGTAGAAATGTTGATGAGGAAAGTAGTGATGTTGTCACTAGCACTAATGACTGTGGTGATGTTGTCACTAGCAGCAGTGATAACTGTGTCAATGTTGTCAACAACAGTAGCAGTGATGATGTTGTCACTAGAAGCAGTAACAACAGTTGTGATGTTTTCAACAGATGTAGTGATGTTGACAAACAGGGTGATGTTGTCACTAGAAGCAGTAATAACAGTGGTGATGCTACTAGAAGCAGTAATATTGTCAACAGATTTAGTGATGTTGTCAACAGAAGAAGTGGCATTGGCAATGATGGAGATATTGTTAACAACAGTAGCACTGATGATGTTGTGACTGGAAGCTTTAATAACAGTGATAACATTGTCAACAAGGGTGATTTTGTTGACAGAAGTATTGATGTTTGCAAAGAGAGTGATGTTATCAATAAGGATGATGATGTTGTCAACAGATGTAGTGATGTTGTTGAAAGAAGTAGTGATGTTGTGAACAAGAGTGATGTTTTCAGCAGAAGTAGAGATGTTGTCAATGAAGGTGATGTTGTTGAAAAGGATGTTGTCAGCAGAAGTAGAGATGTTGTCAACAAGGATGTTGTCAATGAAGGAAGATGTTGTCAGCAGAAGTAGAGATGTTGTCAACAAGGATGATGTCGACTAGTGATGTTGGAAAATAAAGTTATGTTGTAAACAACTTTAGCAATCATCCTGTCACCTGAATATCAGTGATGATGTCAACAAGGGTGATGTGAGCCAAGGTAATGTTATCAACAGAAGTAGTGATATTGTCAATTAGGACGATTTTGTCAACATGGTGAAGATGGCAAATAAAGTGATGCTGTCAGCAGAAGTAGTAATATCAGTGTTAATGTCGTGAGCCAGGTATGTTATCAACAAAGTAAGTGTTGTCCAGTAATTTACGTAAACAAGGTGATGTTGACAATAGCTGCAGTGATGTTAGCATGAGTGATACCATAGCTCTATCAATGATATTGATGTTGTTAATGGGATGATGTTGTCAACCAAAGTAATTATTCTTAGGCCTGTATTTATAAACTGATCTTGAGGCTCCCTTGACTCAAGGGGAACTTGAAAACTGCTTGAATGAATTCTGCCTTTGAAGTTTCCTTTGAGTCAAGGATTCCTCAAGGCAGCCTTGAGGTAGGTGCATAGATATTTGTCTTTAAACTATTCTCATTTTCTAACAAGAAAATTTGTCTATCTCTAGTTATTTACATATCTAATTTCGATTGTCTTCAAGAATTCTTCTATAGGTTGGGCAACTAAAAAAAACAAGACATATGAAAAATATATCAGAAGAATAAGAAGGTTGAACATAAAAGGAAACGGTTATCCTTCTAAAAACTTCCAGATCAAAAATTATTTAAAATAATCAGGTTACAATCTTCCGTGATCTAGTCTTCATATAATTATTAGATTCTAGAATCGATGACACAAAAATTTGCCTTCTTTGTAACAGGTTTATAATTTTTTGTAATTATTTTTTCTACAGTGATATCTAGTAGGTTGTATTCTAATGTAACAGTATTAGGTTCATTATTACTGATTATTAAATAGCATTGATTTTAGTTGATTGTAGTTTCTTGTTAACAGAATTACATTATTTATAATTATTTATTTATTTATTGTTTAAAATATTTTAGTTAGCAGTTTTCTAAATGTAATCAGTGTTAATATTAATGTGAATGCTTATTATGATGTATATTAAGACTGTGCATGTTAATAATTTTAGTCATAATTTGATTTATAGTTTTTTTTGGAACAGGGCTTGATGTCTATTAAGGTATTAGTCATGAAATTAGACGGGTCTTAGTAGAATTTTAAAGCAGCTGGGTGTTTAGAAACGGACTGGCACGTTTTAAAATAATATGTTGACATGATTAATTTTATGTAAAATCTAATAAAGAAAATTTGTACTGATTTATTTGCCATGATATGTGATACTTCACTCAAAATCAATAGGATTGATTTAGAAATATGTTATTTCAATTCTTCAAATATTTTGAAGGATTTTCATTATGTTTAGTCATATTTATGTAAATAAATAAGCATAATTTGTTGATGGTAATTGATTTTACATGACTTACTCTCATATACTAATGTAGATGTTACAGTGTAATGCATAATTCTTGATCAATTGTTTAAGAATAATGATATTTTACTAATAAATCAGTTAATATTGTTCATTGTCAGTTTTATTGCCTCTAAAACTACTTTACTAATGCCCATTCCCATACTGTAGCCTCAGTTTCATACTTGCGAGATTCAATCTGACACAATAATTATGAAACTTCTAATCTGTTATGTTTGATGGCAAGCTGATGAAGCTTCTCTTTAGTAGCGAAATGCATCCTTCAAGCATAAGTGAGTGAAAGTTATAATTTTTATTTAAATAGAAATACAGTGTCAGTTTTGATATTAAAACTTCTAATTGACTTTAACCCATCACAGAAGAGTTACTACCAAATATATTTTGCTAGTATGGTAGGTACCTCGTCGCCCATCATTAAATTTGTAGCAAATTTTATTTCTTCAGTACACAAAAAATTAGTGACTTGTGATCCCTTGATTGGTGTGGTGGAATTTTTGTGAGGGACCCAAACATTTTTGAAAGTTTGTGTGGGTGAGGATGGTGCCCCAAAATGTTGTACATATTGCCAGAACCCAATTTTTTCCAATTTCTAGATTTTTCAAATTCCTATGGGGGGCTTAGGCTCCCTGACTTGCCTCGCCCCCACAATTAGATTTATTTTTAGACTTATTTTTCAAACTTTCCCCAAACTGTTTTGAATTTAGAGGCAGTGCTGTGCGTGTTTATGTGATGGCATTTCTACATCCGTCTATTCAGTTATCCGTCATGGTCCCTGTCCCAAGGATGACGGTTAATAGAGGTTCCACTGTACACCTTTGTAATTTGATAGAATGATAGAATGAAAAATTAAAATCTTTGCAAATAGAAAAAAGTACAGCATTTTTTGATAAAGCATCTTTCTACTACCATTTTGCAACTTTTAGACCGTTTTTATCAATTTTGGGCCTCAGCCCAACCCCCACAACACTAACGAGACATAATTTGTTGGTGTAAAAATTTAGCTTAAATAGTTTCTTGAGTAGAGTATGGCTCATCAAACATGAAGGGATGCCTTGATACATCAAATCGGGGGGTTACCACATGACAGAAAATCCATCTGACCGAAAGCTAGGTCGTGACTTTACAATAAACTAAGGCAATCTAAAGATTTTTTCTCCACACTAGGACGTAATGAGCGAGCCCCTACCATCCCTATAGCACTATACAGTCTGTAATTCTGCAAATTGAGAATCTGTGTCGGCGCCATTTTAGGGGAGCTTTTGAGCGGCAATTCAAAAACCGTAATTTTTTTTTTTTTTTGTAGATTACGTCTTGGAGACTCCAGTTAAGGAGTATAAGACAAGTCAGATCAACAATATTATACACTAGATACCATAATTACTTCAATTAGTTGAGGTGAGGCTTAATTTTGATGTGAAAGGAACTCTTGTACACTATAAAAAGCTTTATCAACTAAATATTTCTTCAATTGTTTTTTAAATATTTCTATATTTTCAAGACTCTTCAAAAACTGCGGTAGCTTGTTGTAGAATTTCCTACCAATATAACTAGGTTTTTGTTTGAATAAGCTACTATTGTGACTCACCAAGTGATAATCTCCTCGGCTTCTTGTATTATAATCATGTACATCAAGATTTTGGTTAATATCATTCGTTTTTACATATAAAGTAGCTTCATACACATATAAGCAGGGTACAGTTAGGAGACCAAGTCTCTTGAACAACGGCCTACATGAATCTAATCTATTTACTCTTTCTATACACCTAACCGCTTTCTTTTGGATCTTAAACACCCTATCAAGATTTTGTTTTGATGAATTACCCCATACTAAGATAGCATACCTAATATGTGACAGTAAGAGCCCATGGTAAGCTGTAAAAAGTAACTTTTTGTCATTCAATCTAGCGAGCTGTCGCAGGACAAATACCCCAGATGAAATTTTACTACATATTTTCTCAATGTATGGAGTCCAGGTCAATCGTCTATCCAACATAACTCCTAGAAATGCAATTTTTTCTTCCTGGTCTAATTGATTATCGTTTACAAACACGTTTATCATCATTTATATCATAATTTATCTTCATTTAAATTATGTTTGTTTTTGAATTGAAGGTATAATGCAAGAAATGAGAAAAAGTATGGTTTGTTGATTCGAATTATAATCTTAACAACCTATAACTCATTTCAAATTCACCACTGTAATGTTCCCAAAGGTTCGTATCCCAATAAAATGGGCAAATAATATCAATATTATAAATCAGGAATGAGCCATTACAGGTTCCACATTGTTGCTTGACCCACAGGCTGATAGACTTTTTGAACTACAATCTTAGGTTTGTTTCAACAATCAAAATAATAATAGTTCTAGAGCCTACTTTAGGAACTCCCGCCAGAATTTATTATTGGATTAATTATAAAATGAATCAACACTCTTATTTGAGAAATTCTATTTCCCAGATCATTCCACATCTGAGAAAAGTACCATCTATTCAATCAGATAGAGATAAGCTGCGTTCTCGTAGGTCCTGTTTGTATCTGTGACCGATTAGATTGGCCAGCCAAAAAGACACTGTTCTCTGCTGTAATATCACTTCCCAGTGGTTCGGAACCCACCTAAAACTGTAGGTCTAACTCATTAATCACGATCATCAAACTCATTACCCACGCACAGGTCTCAGACCTATGTGGGCTTCATCCTAAAAAAAACATCGACTCACTAGATAGCTTGCTTACAACAGCAGTCTGTATCTAATAATATAACTTAATATTAATACAATTGGGTGATCATGTGAAGAATGTTATCATCTGATGATAAATTTATTCTAACAGCAAGCGCATACCGTAATATATAAATATATTGATGCAGCTTGCTAGAGAAGCTCATTAAAAAAATACAAGTGAAGGATTTTTGGAAGCCTTTTCAGGTTCTTTCTCAACTTTTTAGCCACCTACTCAAATATTTTTTTGGTTAGTAAAACAAATGATGGTTTTTAACTACAAAATTTCATAACTTTACACCCACCCACTCATATATTTCTAAGATTAATTTTACACCTGGACATATCTCAAGTCTTGGCATACTTATCTCCAGTACGATTTCTTCAAAGGTAGCACAGTATTACACTATTATCATAATTGTACAAGCCAAGTAGACTAATAATATGATCACTGAATGCGTCTAATTTGTAGGTTCTGCTTTGAGATCATCCTGATTACCATTAAGTTCTTATGGTTCTACCATTATGATGGAAAATTTCAACCATTGCAGTATTTCATATTGAGGTAGAAGTAGATAAACCCCATCTCTGAGTTAGATGCATGGCACATCTATTCAGCTATTGATGTTGAGTAGTTGGAAGAGAAATAATAGTTTTTCAGCCCAAAACTGTTCCTCTTCCAAAATTCAACAAGTAGTTAAAAATTAGAGAACATGTGTATCAATCTACTATTGAAATACATTTTGCATTGATAGGCCTATATATATATTTCTTGTAGATTATGTCTTGGAGACTCCAGTTATTATGGAGTAACTTATAAGACAAGTCAGATTAACAATAAATTATACTATCTTATACACTAATTCCCATAATTACTATATTAATTAATTCAGGTGAGGCTTAAATTTTATTTGAAAGGAAATCTTGTACACTATAAAAAGCTCTATCAACTAAATATTTTTTCAGTTGTTTTTTAAATATTTCTATAATTTCAAGACTCTTTAAAATGTTCTAAATTCTATAATTTATAAGGAAATACTGTCATCTTTGAAAGCCAGTAATATCACTTCATCAGCAGCATATATTCAAAAGAAATCAGATGAAATGAGATGCCAAGCTACTGAAGAATCTACTGAAGATTGACATATCAATTTGTAATATGCCCAAAATATCTTGGATGGATGGAGTATCTGGATGTAGTAAAACACACTATAGGCCTATACTCCAACAACATATACCAGGTAGAAATGGAATTAGCAAACTCAGGCAAGAAGTGAATAGAGTCTACAAGAATAAACATGAAAAGATAATAAAACAGGACTATAGAACAGTTTCATCTTGTGTAATGAATGGCTCAAAAAACAATACAAATGTGTGTTCATAGATGAAACAGTCAGTATTAATGCATGCAGGTTTTGTGGAGTTCGCCTCAACTCTTTCTAATGATCTAATATTAAAACTTACACTGTATTTCACTTTTAAATAATTTTACTCACATATATTGGAGATGTTTGAAGAAGGCTGACAAAGATGATGAATTTTGTAAAACGTGTTTAACACTAAATTAGAATATATTTATGACTTTTAGAGTTGAATATCTGGTTATCTTGTTAGAAGCCTTGAATAACGGACTCAAAACGCATGGCTGCACAGGAATAGTCTCTAGCAAAGCATAGTGCAAGTTGACACGAAAAATTACTTATAACCAATGAGACAACTCTGACAAACCGTCCGATTGCTTTGAGCGATAACTGATGCATTTCACTTCTGAAAAGAAGCTTTGTCAGCCTTCTTTTCAGAAGTGAAATGCATCCCTCAAGCATCTCCAATATATGTGAGTAAAACATTATATAAAAGTGAAGTACAGTGTCAGTTTTAATATTAAATTGTTCATTAAGTATTTTGTCATGGAAAACATCACAGATTTGTATTTTTAATTACTGCTGCTAGTGTGTTGCGATATTGTCAGTAGTATTGAGCAAGTACAGTGTCATTAGGGTGCCTCTTTCTTCTTCTGTTAAGCAGATCCCTTTTCCTTATAGCTGAGACTAGTCCTCTTGTTATGGCTTGATAGGCTTTAGACGTTTTCGTTGGTGGTAGTGGTTGGTATTTTCTTCAATATACCCTTTGAAAATGACCATAAACTTCTCATAGGATACATTGGTGTTTTGAGCATTTAATACCTCTTCCCAGTCTTCCATTGAAAGTTGCCACTTCAATCCAATTAAATCTATAGATTTCCAGAGAGTGCTTTGGTCATTGTTCACATTTGTACTAGAAATTTCTTTCAAACCCAAGATTATGCTGAAGTGATCTATGGTACTGGATTTGTAAAGAAAACTGACACTGTATTTCAGTAAAAGTGAGTGTAAATCACATTTAATTGAAATACAGTGTTAGTTTTGATATTAGATCGAATTTCTTATCAATTACTATGTATTTCAGTAAAAGTGAGTGTAAATCACATATTTAATTGGAATAAAGTGTTAGTTTCGATATTGGATAGAATCTCTTATCAATCACTTCCCGGTGGTTCGGAACCCACCTAAAACTGTAGGTCCAACTCAACAATCTCCATCATCCAATTCATTACCCATGCAAAGGTCTCAGACCTATGTGGGCTTCATCCTCCAAAAAAATACATTGTTAGTTTTGATATTAGATAGAATTTCTTATCAACTACATAAAATATTTGGCACCGACTTCAAAAGATTACTTGTATGAAATTTAAAATTTTCTCAGTTTAAAGTAAATACTTTATTTTAAACTTTTTAGTACGTGAGTATTTAATCATTTCACTGAAGTCGGTTTCTTTTTTTGTTTTAAAATATGTTTTTTAGTATGTGCCGTGAAAATGGTATTAGACTTAAATGGGAAAAATGTGAAGTACTGAAATCTGAAATTACTTATTTAGGATTTAAAATTGACAAAGATTGCATACATAAAACTGATGATAAGATTGCAGTTGTTAAGAATGCAAAACGTCCTACAAATGTATCAGAGTTGAAATCTTTTCTAGGGTTTGTTACATATTACTCAAGGTTTATACAGGGCATGGCTAATTCTCTCTCACCTTTATACAACTTACTCAGGAAAAATGTTGTTTTTTCGTGGTCACAAGAGTGTGAAACTGCATTTCAAACAATTAAGAAAGATATTGAAACAAAACTTACTCTTGCGGATTTTGATGTCACTAAACCTATAATTGTTGCTACTGATGCTAGTAAATGCTATTGGTGCGGTTCTTTCATGTTTAGATGAAAAAGGTGTGGAAAGGCCCATAATTTTTGCTAGTAGATGTCTCACTGCAGCTGAGCGAAATTATTCCCAGATAGACAAGGAAGCATTGTCAATTTATTGGGGAGTTAAGAAATTTTTCAATTACTTGTTTGGTCGTCATTTTACTTTACTGACTGACCACAAACCATTACAAAGCATCTTAAATGCTCATGCTGCTACTCCATCCATCAGTGCTACACGTTTATTACATTATTCATTATTTTTACAAGGTTTTGATTACACCATACAATACCGTAAGACCACTGAACATATGAATGCTGATTTTTGCTCAAGATTTCCTATGGAAATAGTTAATGACAATACTATTGATGAGGTTCAAATTGTACAAATGAATCAAATTAATATTTTACCGGTTACAAGGGAACAAATAGCTCATGAAACTAGAAAAGATCCAGATATGTGTAAATTACTTCGACAAATTTTAGGTACTGAAAATGGTGAAAATACAAACAATATTGCTGAATATTCAGTTGAACAAGGTTGTATTATGAAAGGCTTACGAGTTATGATTCCAAAATCTTTACAATCTAAAGTACTTGAGGAACTACACCAAGGACACTTAGGAATTGTAAAAATGAAAGGCCTTGCACGAAGTTATGTCTATTGGCCAAATATTGATTCTGATATTGAGCTTGTTACAAAGAATTGTATACATTGTGTGCGACATTCTAGACAACAGTCTAATGTGAATTTACATCCATGGCAATTTCCTTCAGGACCATGGCAAAGATTACATATAGATTTTGCTAATCCTTCTCCAGGATTATGGCTGTTAATAATTGTTGATAGTTACAGTAAGTGGGTTGAAACTTACATAATGAAAACTCTTTCAAGCAAAGAAACAGTTGAAAATTTGCGTGAATGTTTTGCTAGATTTGGTTTACCAGTTACACTAGTATCAGATAATGGTACTCAGTTTACCTCTAGTGAATTTCAAACCTTTTGTACTAATAATGGTATAAAGCATATTACCAGTGCTCCTTTCTTTCCTGCATCCAATGGTCAGGCAGAACGTTTTGTACAAACTGTGAAGTCAGGATTAATTAAATGTTGCGAAGGTATGATTGTAAATTCTACTTTACGGTTCAAATTAAATAATTTTTTAATGAACTACAGAAAAGCACCACATGCTACTACTGGTGAAAGTCCATGTAATTTACTCATGAAAAGAAATATTCGAACTAGACTAGATTTGATGCTACCCAATATTACTGACAAAGTGTTAGATACTCAAAGAAAGGAAATGCAAAAACAGACAATTAAAGATAAATGTTTCAATATCAATGATAGAGTTATGTACCGAATTTACAATAATAAGGGTAAATGGAATACAGGTATTGTAGCTGATAAAATTGGTTCTTCTATGTACAATATCATTACTGATGATAATCTTTCTATTAGGAGACATGCTAATCGATTGTAAAATTAATTTAAAGGATTTTTCAACTGATATACCTAATGTTCATTATGATACTGATGTAATTGTGCCTAAATCAACAGTACTTTCTGAACAATCGAAAGCTATTACAAGCAATGATGTTGATGATTCTACTTTCTTTTCTAATTCTTTCAAGAATGTTTTACATTCAACGCCAGTTTCTACAAAATTACCGATTGTGACAGATACTATTTACCATACGCCACAGGCTAGACCTGTTAGGTTCAGAAAACCTCCTGAAAGGTATTCACCCTAGGTTTCATTACGGGGGGAGGTGTCATATATCCTTGTACAACATGAAATTTATTTTTATTTTATGCAGTTGGCAAGACTGTGCCACACCAGAGAGACAACGCCTACTGTACTATGTCTCTATTGTCGATTGAATTTTCATGATGTAATGAGTTTACTTACGCTATTCGTTCTTTTAATAAAATGTATTTCATCAATTACAATGAGTTTGTGATTACTTCTACCACCTACGTTACAGAATTGAATACTATAAAATACATAGCACAACAGAATGGTTACAAACACACACTAATAGACAAACTACTGCACAGAATATCAACAAAACCAATCACTCACACCAGCAACAAACAGAATGACAACCCCCATACATTCATCACACTTACCTACCTCAACAAAAAAAAACTCATAAAATAGCAGCTTCATTCAGGAAACTCATAAAATAGCTTACAGAACAAATAATTCACTCAAAAAACACCTGCATTTTCAGACAACATCTCAAAACAAGTACAACAGATCTGGAATTTACAAATTGAAATGTGATGACTGCAACAAGTTCTATATAGGACAAACTGGCAGGACATTCACCACTAGATTCAAAGAACACACAAGAGCCATCTCACACCCAAACACACATTCCACTTTTGCTGAACACATCATTTCAACAGGCCACAGTTATACAGACATTGACACTAATTTAGACACACTACACTTCACTTACAAAAGCCATAAACTCAATGTTTTAGAACAATATGAGATTTACAAACATGCAAAGCAGGAACCTGACAACATTTTAAATGATCAACTTAACTTCTTCTCACACACTCTATTTGACAAAATAATCCCAATTTCAAACCTCCCGCCTACTCATCTCCCCACCCCAGCACCATTCCAACATACATAACCCTCAAACTCATACCTTAAGTCAGTGTACTGTGGGTTGTCTGACGATGCTCTAGACAACAGAGCGAAACGGCCGTCACGCCATAACGTGAGTTAATTTCCATTTAAAAGTGGTTTTTTAAAGTTTATATTACATATTATAAACAAGATGGATCTTCAACATCATAAATAAAATTACTTCCAATTCAATGACGAATATACTACAGCCATCCTGCCGACCTCCCTATGTGATCACCCATTTCTAGCATAATGGTCGAAATGTGTCTCCAACACTAAGAGAAAATCCAAATATTAAAAAATAATTTAATTTCTGTGGAATAATTTAATATAAGAGTCCTTCACCAAAATTTTTGATTGCCGGCCGCCACTGCAGTGCTCAGTGAGTAAAATATTTTAATTTTCTACTCAAATATTTGACTTCATAGTCGTGCAATTATTCATAAAGTCAAATACTGTAATTATTATTAGTAATACGCGCAGTTCGTCATGTATACCAAATTTCAAGATTTCAAAACCAGTAAATGTTACCAGTGTCATTTTTTGGAGGATGAAGCCCACATAGGTCTGAGGCCTGTGTGTGGGTAATGAGTTGAATGATGATGATGATGATGATTGATGAGCTGGACCTACAGTTTTAGAATAGAATGACTTTTTTATTTGTTGACGTGGCGAAGTTTGGACAGTTATGTCCAATCTACCACTTAACCAGTTTTCGGTGGGTTCAGAACCACCGGGAAGTGATTTTACAGCAGAGAACAGTGTCTTTTTGCTGGCCGATCTAATCGGTCACCCTTACAAAGAGTGCCCAGTAGAACGCAGCTTATCCCTATCTGATTGAACAGATACCTGCTTCGGCTCACGGCTATCACTTCCCTGTCGTCTGGTCTATTAAAATTCAAAGATGTTGAAGAATTTGAATAGACCAATCAGACTCCACCAGTAACATTTACCAGTAAATGAGAAGGCTCCCATAAACTCAACCAATAATCTACTTTTCAACCTGATTTTACAAATTGTTTGGGGGGGGGCTTGAAAACGCTTTTGGCACAAAATGGGCAATCAAGAAGTGGAAGGGCGACGACTGTATTACTAGTAACAATACTATTTGATCTAAAACTGTTATTTTTCTAAGAAAAATTTTGAAAATCCAAAAATATATAGTTTTAAAAAGTACAATAATTATTATAGTTATTGTAGATTAGGACAATATTGTCGATTTGAGAGCGTTAATATGGTAACATCAGCTGATGAACCGGGTCCACTTTGATTCGGTCTCCTGTAAACAAAAACAGTCCCAGTAATACCAACTAGAACCACATGATAATCAAGTTGGCATTGCTACCAGTTACCAGCTTTCATAATCAGCTGACTGCCTCCATTTTCTTCAACATCATCATCAAACCTCAAACCTTCATCAGTTGATGTCTAGCACTGATTGAGAGAAGAGCTGTTTTGTGCTCCAGTAGATTTTTCAACACACATCACTGGAATGTTACCTTAAATTTGCTATTTAAACAGTGCCTACTGATTAAATACTGAAGTGCTCAAATGATTTAGTGATGAATAAATGGAAAATCAATTCTGGATATCTTTCACAAGGTAAGCAGTTTCATATCAATTTTTGCAATTTAGTCTATTTTAAGACACCCTTAAATACCATAGTTTCTTAATTGCATAGCTTTGCTCCATTATTTTGAAGTGAGAAATAACTAAAATGAAATGGCTAAAATTTAACCTAAAAAGTTCATCATCACTAACTCTTTGAAATCTGTCTAGTCATTTTCAGTTACCAACTCTAATTCAATAACTATGTTTCAATACTCGGGTAGGGTAAACTCTACTAGTTTTCCCCTTTATTAACTTATTTCAAAGCCAAGCTAAGAAACTATTTAATAACTACAGTTTTTAATATAAAAACCAAGAAAGAATTGTTATTCATTTTTAGGTAGAATTCTCGCTATTCATTATTATACATTGACCTTGACTACGGTACCAATTTATTTTATAGATCATTAGAATTTATAAATTTTATTGGGACATTCTCAGTGAACATGCATTTTCTCATTTTGTTAGTTTTAATCTACCAATGCTGCTTGATTTCAAATTTCTCATGAATTTATTTTTATTATTGCTTCTATTTTCCCTTGGACATTATTTTCCAGACAGTGTGCTTCAAAAGTCAATCTTAAAACTATCCATCAATTGAAACGTCCTTCAAAAATCAAAAGCAGAGAATTTAAATTGTTTTTGACTGAAAAAAGAAATAATTCATTGTTTGAAAAATAAGTTCAGAACTGGTCGTCGCCTACATTATAATTATTATAAATTGATAGTGATATTATATAATCAAATTAAAATTAGTTATCACACTAGTAGCCTCTTAGTGGAATTTCAATGAGCTTTTATATCATGATGATCATCCAAGTAACTAGTAACTATATTGATAAACCTCTTATTAGAACTTGTATGCATACTGGGCTAATTTAATTTTATGATTTCAAGAAATGTTTCTTACAAGCCAGCAGCTACCGTACTGATTTGAACCATGATCTACCAATAATTGATTCAAACTATTCCAATCCTTATTAATTAATCCATATTCTTTTCAATGAGAAAATGTTTTTCAGTCTCATTTAATTATTATCTTTAATCTCTGTCCTTTTGCTCAAACTCCACTTACTCACTACTCAAATATATACACATCCCACTTGCAATTTGACATGTTCAGTGACTATAGATAGGCCTACTGTACTAATCCAACATTTTCTCAAAATTATGTTGCTGCAACCCAAATTGACCAATTTCTTTGATTATTTCACAATTATTTTTAGGATATTATAAAATTGGGTTCCACTATTTGACGTCGTTTCAGGCATTGCTGAATATAGTTAGCAAGATTATTAACTTGAAGCTAGTTTGTAAAATATTTTTTCAAGTTTGGTTTCTCAGTCGTTTAGTAAATTATTCAGTAGCTATTGATTCATTAGCGGCCCTAAGGCTTGTTTCACACACACCCGGCAGTCGGGTAACTGGTGTTGTTTGCCCAGCTGTACGAACATTGCATTATATGGGACTATGTAATCATACCGGATAAAAAATAATGGTTACCTAACTGCTGGGTATGTGTGAAACAAGCCTTAGGGCCTCTAATGAATCAATAGCTTTTGAATGATTTTCTAAACGACTACGAAACCAGGCATGAACCATATATTAAATTGATCATGATGTTATTTCCATGCCAGTGAATCGAAATGACTCATTCTAAATTCAATTCCATTGGATCACCAATTAATTCTAATATATACTAATGATAGTCTTATTGGGATTGAATAGGAAATTTTAATTCATTCCAAGTATCCTCCAACATTATTCTCAAGGGCAGAGATTGTTCATTGATATACTTGATGAATGAAGTGGCTGTTTTACCCTATCAAAATTTCAATATAATTAAACAAATGTAAATAGGGATTTGCTGTTAGGTCCCTGTCAGGATTCTCATGTCACATTCATTGTGCATGGACTGTGTTACCCTGTGATCAAGAGATGCCGGTTGCCAGGTGAAAACCCTGGAGTAATGATGTCTCCGACATATGTTGAGTGCAGGTGTTAGCACCTTTATGTTTGGTAATTGTGATAAGAGATTAGATTAGACATTGATTATGCAAAAATTGTGGGAGTGGCTCTCACTTTAGCTTCGGCTACTGGCTTTGTGCTTAGAGCTTATGCCGTATTTACTGTTGCCAGTGAAAATGCCATAAGCTCCAACACACTGAGAATAGAGTTCACTAAATCAAATCATTTATATATCCTCCTCAACAAAAATAGAAACATAAAAATATAAAAAATACATCTGAATAATATAAAATAAAATTGCACTAAATCAACAAATATATAACTAGTTTATATGGTATTTATATACCAGTTTCAAAAGTACAAATCATGATTTGAAAGAATCAAAAAATTTTCTGGGGCTCTTATACACATGCTAGGAAGTGGAAATATGTGATACTATTTATCAATTGCTTAGAGGCGCTTGCCTACAGATGGTAGGAATGCAAATATTTGAAACTATTTATTGATAGATTATTGGCGCTTGCCTACAGATGTAGGAGTGCAAAAATATTTGATACTATTTATTGATAGATTATTGGCGCTTGCCTACAGATGTAGGAGTGCAAAAATATTTGATACTATTTATTGATAGATTATTGGCGCTTGCCTACAGATGTAGGAGTGCAAAAGTATTTGATACTATTTATTGATAGATTATTGGCGCTTGCCTACAGATGTAGGAGTGCAAAAATATTTGATACTATTTATTGAAATATTATTGGCGCTTGCCTACAGACGTAGGGGTGCAAAGATATTTGATACTATTTATTGATAGACTATTGGCGCTTGCCTACAGATGTAGGAGTGCAAAAATATTTGATACTATTTATTGAAATATTATTGGCGCTTGCCTACAGACGTAGGGGTGCAAAGATATTTGATACTATTTATTGATAGACTATTGGCGCTTGCCTACAGATGTAGGAGAGCAAAAGTATTTGATACTATTTATTGATAGATTATTGGCGCTTGCCTACAGATGTAGGAGTGCAAAAGTATTTGATACTATTTATTGATAGATTATTGGCGCTTGCCTACAGATGTAGGAGTGCAAAAATATTGGATACTATTTATTGATAGATTATTGGCGCTTGCCTACAGACATAGGGGTGCAAAAATATTTGATACTATTTATTGATAGATTATTGGCGCTTGCCTATAGATATAGGAGTGCAAAAATATTCGATACTATTTATTGATAGATTATTGGCGCTTGCCTACAGACATAGGGGTGCAAAAATATTTGATACTATTTATTGATAGATTATTGGCGCTTGCCTATAGATGTAGGAGTGCAAAAATATTTGATACTTTTTATTGATAGATTATTGGCACTTGCCTACAGATGTAGGAGTGCAAAATAATATATTATACTGTTTATTTATAGATTATTAGCGCTTGCCTACAGATGGTAGGAGTGCAAAAATATGTGATACCATATTTATTGATAGATTATTGGCTCTTGCCTATTCATGTACGGTGAATGTGATAAGAAATTAGATTAGACATTGATTATTCAAAATTTGGGGAAGTGGCTCTCACTTTAGCTTCAGCTACTGGCTTTGTGCTTAGAGTTTATGCCATTCTCTCTGGCAATGCTTTGGCAGTGAAAATGTCATAAGCTCTACCACACTGAGAATAGAGTTCACTTGGGTACATTCAAGCATGGAAGCAATAATTCAAGGGTAGTTTAAGGGTGCTGTCCTATACTTGCTAGGAAATGAAAATATGTGATACTATTTATTGATAGATTACTGGCGCTTGCCTACAGATGTAGGGGTGCAAAAATATTTGAAATCATTCATTGATAGATTATTGGCGCTTGCCTACTGATGTAGGGGTGCAAAAAATTTGATACTATTTATTGATAGATTATTGGCGCTTGCCTGCAGATGGTAGGAGTGCAAATATGTGATACTATCTATTGTTAAATAAGGAATTTTCCCCATTTAATCACTCTTGCTCAAGTCTGTTTCAGCCACACTGTGTTGTTGTCATCACCACTTCTTCTCGGGTATTCTTCTCAAACAGATTCAACTCCATTCGTGCTACAGTCTTTTTTTAAGCTTCATCTACTAGGTAATTAACTGTTTTTCTTTTCTTGTAGAATCTATTCTAAATAACTGAAGAAATCACAATAGCCTTCATAGCTAAACAGATTCGGTTTCAGAGCAATTCAAATATCTAATCCAGTGCTGAGTTTCAAGCATTGCATTTTGAGATTTGTCCAGATATCTCAACGCAGTAATAATTGAATGTTTCCATGAGTGATGATTCTGAATCTCCATCAATAAATCAGATAATAAATCCAGCCAATCCGACTTAGCTTTTTTAAATGCTATCCAATTCTAAACTATTCTTGATTATTTGAATTAAAAATTAAATTATGTTGTTTTAAAACTATTTAGTGGACTTTATGCTTTGAAAATTTATTTTATCTCTGATTGTTTTCTAGGCTAGTTTGCCAGCAGAAGTGTTCATCTAATTGCTATCAAAGAGGATGGAAACTCCAAAACTAAAACTGATAAGATATATAGTAGTACCGGTAGCTTACCTGAACAGAATTTTTGTTTGAAGCTTGGTATTTGATGATCCAGACAAACTGCTAGCTGGACAGTTACTTGAAAAAATATTATTGTTGAAAATGATAGAATAATATTCTTCAAAAGATTATATTGTTTTCATATTGATGCAGGAAATTTGATGAAAATTTCTGTAAACATGATTAGGCTACCAATACACAGTTTCAGTAGTTCGTTGGTATTATAAACCTTTTAATCAGAATTGAAATGCAATAATTTTTGTTTAATGTTGAAATAATAATTGTTTTTTGCTTTTCTACTGGTGGGGAAGGAATTATGCACAAATTCTGGAACGCAGATTTCAGGGTTATACCGGAACGTTTTTCTAAGTATGTCGGGAATTAAAAAAATATTTTTTAGCAACTTTTTATATTGTACTTGTAATTGGGCATGCATTTATGTTGTTACAATTCTTTGTTATATTGTGTTTTTCATGGCATTGATTTAAAAAACGTTATGTATTAATAATAGCAAAAAAATCATTTTCTATTTAAATTCAAACAATGAAAATATATATAGTTGATAAAGTTTCTATAGAGTACAAGTGACCTTTTCAGATTATTTCAAGTCTCAACTTTTGTAATTTTATCGATTGTGGCTATTGTAATTTGTGAATACTGTTTGTATTGACTAGTCTTAATACTTCAAGGCATGATTTTGAAACACAGTTTGTACAATCCACTACTAGGTAGGGCATGCAGTTCTCTGTTACTTCGTTTATTTGTTTTATTGTGTATTTCTTGTCATTGATTTTACCAGACACTTTGTATCAATCATTGTTAAAAAATGTCAGCTCCCACTTCAAACAATTGAAGATATGTCTAGTTGATAATGATTTATAATTTAAGTATAATTTCAAGTTTCAACTGCTGTAATTTTATCGATGGTGACTAATGTAATGTGAGAATACTGTTGGTATTGACTTGTCTTGTACTCCATGTGTGGAGTTTTCAAGGCTTAATCTTTAAAAAATTCAAATAATAATAAATAAAAATACAGGATGAAAAGGGCAGAAGAAGGAAGAAGCGAGAAGGGTGGGAGGTCTAGGCCACGGGCTTCTCCATCTTTCTTTTAGTATATTATATTGAATGATCAACATTTAATTTAATTTCCACTTTTAATAATATTTTATTGTTATATAGATAGGAAACATTGTTTTTTAAATGTTATGATTTATTCAAAATTATTTTCTCTTTTGTATGAATTTCATTTATAAAATCTTATACTGGGTTCTCTGCTGTACAAACCGATGGAGAATTTTGAGAGGCTCTTTTTGTCCATCTTGAATTACATCTGAAGTTCTGCTCTTCTGGTGTATTTTGATGATGTTCTCTTTTTGGTGTTTAGGGAGGGGAGTATTGTTTTCTGGAGGGGGGTATTGTTTGCGGTACTGGTTCTATTGTGTTGCTACGTTGTCAGTTTGTAGAATAGCTTTTGATGTCTATTTGTTGTATCAGAGGAGTACTGCAGAAAACCCAGCAAATGAGATTTATATTAAAATATATTCTTTTTAAAACAATTATTATTTATTAATAGAAAATGTGGTCAGGGGATACTGTTTGGTTGGCAGGACAGAGGTGATCTCTGGAGGTACCCCAGGGATTGCCTCTCAACTCCAACACTACTTCCCTCCGTTAATGGGTTGTAGTTAGGAGCAGTATCCACCTCGCGTGGCCCACAAGGCCCCTCCCGGAAGGGGGGCAAGTCAACCTTACGTCCTCGAATGGTGTTGATGCCACACCTCGTGTGGGCTGGGAAACGTACGTCCTGGGTGCCCTCGGTTTGGTTCATCTCTTGACTGGAGGCAGTGTTGAGATGTCCCCTGACGGTGGGATACCACAGTGACTGCGGCCGACAAGGCTCTGGCGATTGGCGAAGTTAGGGACACCCAAAGTTAGTAGACAGATCTATCTGCTACTAATCTTGGTGGTCTCTCACTACCGCTTTTCATGAATTTTTACTATTCTTCCTTTCTGTTCTCAATTCCCTTTTGGGGCCAAGTAATAGGTGTTGTTAATTTTAATTTTTTTATTTTCTCATGTAGGCATCTATTATTTTATCATCCTATCATTCGCAGTTCTTATTTAGATTGTTGTGTAATTTAATTTATTTTAAATTATGTGAAAAAATTGAATTAAACTTAATATTTTGAGCTAGTATTCATGCGAGCAGCAGAACATATAGGACGTCTAAAGAATAGTAACTTTAAATTCTTGTAATGATGTGAAAATTCTTTAGAGTAGAATTTGATGTGGAAATAGTGCGTGATTTGGATTTCTGCTTTCCATTTTCAGGTATCTGTTCAATCAGAGATAAGCTACGAAACTCCTGGGCACTCTTTGTAAGGGTGACCGATTGGCCAGCAAAAGAGACTCTGTTCTCTGCTGTATAATCACTTCCCGGTGGTTCGGAAACCACCTAAAACTGTAAGTCCAACTCAGCAATCACCATCATCCAATTCACTACCCACGCACAGGTCTTTCCTCATAAGGGTGCTTGCAAAGAGGAACTTACTCTATGTACTCAATGATAATCACCAGTGGCGGTCCCAGGGGGGGATGGGAGGTATATATCCCCCCGAAATATCAAGATGGATCCCCCCTAAAAAAGAATTTATTCATAATTATGTATGTATAGCTTTTGCGAGAATCTGTGTCATTGTTACTTGTTAGCTAGAAGAATAAACACCCAACCAACGTTTATTTAACTGAACTTTGTCATCATGCTCATTAGCTCATTAAATAATCATATTGACTTTTAATCAATTTTCTTTGTGTAGCTATAGGAAATCAAAGGAAAAACACGGCCCAAGGGCTATCTATATAGCTCCGTGAACTTGTAGTGCACATGTTTCAAAAAATTATGAAAAAAATTGACAATAATCTACGATTTTTGTGTCGCCAGAATATATATAATTAATTTAATCTATTTGTAAACTATAACAATTACCAGTAGCAAGTTTATCAATAACATTACAAATAAATTATTCCTATTTGAGAAATCTATAGAGACATGTGGAGCTCATAAATAACTCCTGCATAGCAAGAGTATCGAGTGAAATTTAATTATAGCACAAAATTGTGTAAACTTGTAAATGCATCATATTTTACGGATAACAAAAAAATGTTAGATTTGTTTTTTTATCAATTTTTTAATAAAAATACTCGTAGTTTTTTTTTTTAGTTATCAAAGCTACAAATTTATTAAAATATTGAGATACCGGTTTTGGTTTAACACCATTATCAATCTCTGGTAAGCTTCACACAAGACTAAAATAATAACAGCTGTAAGAAGCCTTTTATTGACGTGGGACGAGGCAACTATTTTTACCTATGATGAACAATTTGCGAGAGGTTTTGGTTGACGGTCAAAGCCACTGACCCCGTTTGCTCATTCAAACCCTGAGACATACGGTCTCTCTCACTCTCTCCGTCATCGGGATGTCCTTACCTTACTATGTCCACAAGTGGACACCATGGAAAAAAAATAATATACATGATATATAATTATAATTTGATGGTGGATACAGGCTGTAGTGTGACTTATTTTTGTATTGACGAATAAAAATGCTGCTCAATAATAATAGCTTATCTTGGCATATATATTTGTGCATATATATATATATTGCAGTATTCTAGTACAATATTTAGAAATTCGTCTCATAGGGGTTCTGAGCTTTGAGCGTGAAAAATTTGCTAAATCGGTGTTTTCAGACCGAAATATAGGGTTAATACTATGTAAGATATGGTTTGCTTTTACATTGAGTTATGTACGTTCTAAGGGGATTCGAAATAAATACAAATAAATAAATAAATTTCGAAATAAATAAATCTGGGTTCATAAAACCGAGGTCCCACTGTAGTGGAGGAAATTTGTTTCTGAATTTATGGAAATATAATCATAAATTACTTGTTTTTACTGTACAATAAATACATTTAGTACTATACACGTTTTTACAGTTCATCTCACTTATTTTACTGTAATAAATGACCTTATATAATTATGCTAAGTAGTGGTTATTGGATTTTTTGGATAATCCAATCTTTTTTGTGTTCCGACAATGCCCCCTCCCGCACACTCTCGAAGGTGCTGGGTTACAGGGGCTCTGCTGTTATTTTTTTACTCTTCTTTTCAAAACTTGAAAAAATCTGTACGGTGAGAAAATAGTCTTCATACTTTATCATGTGAAATAAGGTATATGTGTCAGAGGTCCTTGCGTGCAGGACAAATTTGAAACACTGAGGAAGGTAAAGTCGACAGGAAGGTAAAGTTCCAGTTCCACATTGAACAGAAAAGAACTGCCTTCTATTGAATTTTAAATATAGAACTTGTTAATCGGTTCTCAGAATTGTCAGGTTTTAGGCCCTTAGTAGAACGCCGATAACTCGGAAGTTGAAAATCTGGACTGTCAATAATCTTGATTCGTCTCTAGTAAGAAATAAAATTATTGAAAATTATGTCTTTAATGTTCACTGTAAACATTTTGCCATAAATAAAATACAATATTATAGCCTAGTTCTTGAACATAATTTTTTGAAATTCATCTCTCTTTTAGACCATATAAAGGGTACGTCTTTATTGGAAAATATACAATTTAACGAATTATTCACGGTAATTTCGATAATTTGATAATCCAGATGAAGTCTGGTCCCAATTAATCCAGATTATTGACGTTCTAGTGAATTTCAATTATTTATTTATTATTGCCACTACAGCTTTCTACTATGTCCAAGTGTATAAGATTTAACCCTCTATACAATATCAATATAGCTGCATAATAATCGAAGAATTCTTATACATTTTCATCATTTTAAAAAGCTGCAATGAGGTAATTCATTGTCTGTCGATGTGACTTAGCAGAGTAACCGCTATTGTAATTGGTATTTCAAAGTTCCCTCTTCAACAAACTTTACTATTCTAGCGCGGACCCTCGGCGAATCATCGAACTACTACAACCAGTTGCCGAACAACGTATTGCAGGCTTTTATAAAAGTATTTTTTAAACAACTTTTAAAAATAAAATCAATAAACTCGTCAAAAATACAAATTAGATACACATTAATAAAATTATGAGCTTTACGATGCATTTTCTTATTTTACAATCCTTTCAAGTACAGCTTTATAATCTTGATAATAGTTTTCACGAAATTTGCGATTTTCTTATGGGAATACAACGATTGTTTTGAACAAATAGAAAAAGAACAAACTATTTCATTGAGTCGATTCTAACATCAAATGAAAGCGTATGAAAAACTGCGTGTTATGCCAGAGACCGTTTTTAAAAAGATCTCTTATGATGCTTTTAATCGATCGATAAGTTTTTCGCCCCATGCTAAATTGGGTGCTCAGCATTCGGCTGGCAGAGCTGACTCCGGCCGCCTCTTAATTGCCAACAAACCAATAATTCTATCATACCAGAATTGTAGAGAATTTTATTTAGAAAATAAATGTTGAATAATCCAATAGTCTAAGTTGCACCAAATACAATTATATTATAATTGTCTTTGGTTGCACCCAAAGTTCATAAAATTAGAACAAGATGACTGATTTTGTGTGGCTGCTTTCAATGTTCTATTTTTGTGTGTTTTTATTAGAGTATTTTGAACTTAACCGCCATAGAGCCTATGTTGACTTGATCTATGTATCTGTGTGTGTGATCAATAAACCAACACTTCTCAGCGTAACCGCGCTTTGTCTACTTCATTTTTAGGTTATGGGCCCAGGAAGCTCTAAAAATGAGTTATTTTATTGATTTTAATCAGTATGGTTGCTTTTTATAAGTGTAAAAATGTCAAAGTGAGTTATTCTCAGTGAAAACCGGACTGGAAAAGGATTTACAATCGAAAACTTCTGTGTGAAAATTCGACGTCGCTGTGTGCCACATGATGTGCTTTGTGCTAACATAAATGAACTTGAAATTGGTAAATGTACAATTTATTTCGGACAATTTAAGCCTGCAAAATGAATTCTTCCGACTTAATAACGAGATTCAACGGGACAAACTACAAACAATGGTTATTCCAAATGAAGTGTGCTCTTAGAGCTAAAGGTTGTTTGGACGTTGCCTTTGGCAAGGAAACAAAGCCACTTGCTGATAAAGAACTAGCGGATTGGAATAAAAAGGACGCGAATGCAATGTTTACTCTATCAACGGCTATGGACCAGAAACAAATAGTGTTAATTGAAAATTGTGAAACATCGTTTGAAATAATACAAAAACTTGATTCGATTTACTGCCACAAATCTGAAATAAACAAAATGCTAATAATAGACAAATTTCATCAGTATAAAATGAACTCTTCTGATAATGTAGCTACACATATCAACAAAATTGAAGGACTGGCCAAGGAAGCTAGGGATATAGGTGAAACTATAAGTGAACTTTCAATAATTACAAAAGTTTTGAGCACCCTACCATCCAAGTACAGGACGGTAAGACAAGCGTGGTTTTCTATGCCGGATGATAAACAGACAATTGCCAATTTAACTTCAAGACTTCTGGATGAAGAACGAGCTTTAGCGGAAGAAGAGACCAACGATCAAGCCCTTGCAACTTCCATTCAAAATAAGAAACCGTTTCCAAATAAACGAACTTTAATCTGTTATAACTGCCGTGGAACAAATCATATCGCAAGAAACTGCAAAAAGCCTAAGACTTTTCAATCTACTCGTGAAAATCATGAACCAAGTGACAGCAGATTTAGATCTATGCGTGAAAATGACAGCAGATTTCGATCTACACGTGAAAATCATGACCAAAGAGACTACAGATTTCGATCTACACATGAAAATCACGACCCAGGAGACAAAAGGAAGCAGAATGAAGGAAATTTTTCAGCATTCAATGCAACTGAAGAAACCAACCTAGACTCAGAAGTTTGGATACTCGACAGTGGAGCCTCTTCTCACATGACGGGGAACGGCAAATACTTTGAAGAAATTCAAGAGTTCAACAATGCAAAGACAGTCATACTTGGAAGTAATCTCCGCCTTCCTATTAAAGGTCAAGGTACTGTAAAAATCCAAAAATTGATTGAAGGTGAGTGGTTCGACTCCATTATTACCAATGTTCTCTATGTACCGAGTTTAAAAAGAAATCTCTTTTCAGAAGGTCAATTAACTAAAAAGGGTATGACTATTATTAAGGAAAATGATACAGCAAAAATTTATCACGAAAAAAAACTTGTAGCTGAAGGAATTCGTACTAAAAATAATTTGTATAATATGTTGTTTAAAACTGTATTGCCAAAAAATATTGAGCTTCTTTTAACAAGTAATAAATCTGTAGCAAATCTTAAACTGTGGCATGAAAGATTAGGACACTTGAATTGCAGAGTAATTAAAGAAATGGTTTCTAAAGGATTAATTAACGGTATTGAAATTAATGACACTGAGAAATTTTTCTGTGAAGGCTGTACGTTAGGAAAACAACATAGATTACCTTTTACTGTAGGAAATTCATGGAAATCTTCCAAGCCAGGTGAAAGAATTTTTAGTGATGTCTGTGGACCCATGTCAGTACCTTCTATTGGAGGAGCCAATTATTTTATTTGTTTTAAAGATGATTGCTCAGGATACAGAGTTGTATTTTTTATTAAGAATAAATCTGATGCATTTGATGCTTTCAAGACTTATGTAAATAAACTTCAGAACATGTATGGACGTACACCAAAGTATTTGCATACAGACAATGGAACTGAATATGTCAATAAAACGTTTGAAAATTACTTGCATGCAAATGGTATTGAGATTGAAAGAACAGCAAGGTATACTCCACAACAAAATGCTAGGGTTGAAAGGGATAACAGAACATTTATGGAAATGACTCGTTGTATGTTATTGTCAAAAAATTTACCTAAAAATCTATGGGCTGAAGCAGTGAATACTAGTGTATACATTTTGAATAGATCAGGGACATGTCAAACCCCAAACTCTACTCCCTTTGAGGTATGGACAGGTAAAAAACCTTCATTGAAACACTTGAAAATATTTGGTTCAGAAGCCTATGCATTGATACCGGATTGTAGAAGAAAGAAATTGGATCCTAAATCAAAGAAAATGATACTAGTTGGCTATGACAGAAATTCAAATAATTATAGACTAATGGACCCCATAACACACAAAATAGTAGTTACTAGAGATGCATTATTTAATGAAAATGAATTCCCAGAATATGACAATGTAGATTTTGACAAAAGTAGATTTTATATTGATATAAATCAAGAACAAAAATCACAGGATAGTGAGAGAGAATTATGTAATGAAGATGTAAGTAGAAATCAAGAACAAATCGAGAACAATGAAGAAGAGTTGAATAATGAAATTTTGGTTAATGACAACAATTCTAATGAGAATGAACAAGGCTATGAGCAAGAAGGAGAAGGAAATAAACTGAATCTGAGACCAAGAGAAATTTTAAGAAAACCAAAGAGGTTCATTACTGAGTGTAATGAAGCAATTGCTTTGTATGTAGAGTCAGATGAAGTACCTATAACGTTCACAGAAGCAATGAAACAAGTAGAATGGAAAAAGGCAATTGAAAAAGAAATTGATGGACTAGAAAAATTGAATACGTGGACACCAGTAGAATTGCCAAGAGGGAAGACAGCCATAGAAACAAAATGGGTTTTTAGGAATAAAGATAATGGTATTAAAAAGGCCCGATTAGTAGCTAAGGGATTTCAAGTTGAGGATAAAGGAAATAATATTTATGCTCCTGTAGCTAAGATGAGTTGTATTAGGATGTTTTTAACTGTAGCCTTGTTGAGAAAACAAAATATAATTCATATGGACATTCCATCAGCTTTTCTGAATGGAAAACTCAATTCTGAAGTTTACATTTTGCCGCCAGAAGGAATTAAATGTGACAAAAATAAAGTTTTGAAATTGAATAGAGCCTTGTATGGACTCAGAGAGTCGCCTAAATGCTGGAATGATGAATTTAACAATTTTGCTAATGAACTTGATTTCAAACGTTCCAATCATGATTTTTGTTTATATATTGGTAATGGTGTAAACATGTTAGTCTATGTAGATGACATTTTAATTGCTGGTGAATCTGAGAATGTAATTATAAATTTGCAAAAGAAATTCAATGCTAAGTATATGGGTGAAATATCACATTTCTTAGGCATAGAATTCAGGAGGAGCATTAATGATTTGAAATTGTATCAATCTAAATTCATAAAGAAACTTCTTGGAAAATTTCAGATGATTGAATGTAAAGGTATGAAGACTCCTATGGAAAAAGGATTAGATTTGTCAAATAATAATGAGATGATTGATGTTCCTTTTCGTGAATTAATTGGAAGTCTTATGTATATTGCAACTAGTACAAGACCTGACATAGCATTTAGTGTTAGTTACTTGAGTAGATTTCTGGACAAACCTAGTGAAAAAGTATGGAAAGCAGGAAAAAGAATCTTAAGATATCTGAAAGAAACACAGAATTGTAATCTCACATTTCAATCAAATTCACCTGAGTTATTGCAGGGTTTTAGTGATGCAGATTGGGCAGGTGATAAACTTGATAGGAAGAGTACAAGTGGTTGCTTAGTTCTATTTGCTGGAAATCCTGTGTCATGGTTTTCAAGAAAACAAAATTGCGTTGCACTGTCAACCGCAGAAGCTGAATATTTGGCTGCTGCATCCACAGCCACAGAATTAATGAATTTGAAGGGAATTGCTAATGACTTAGGTTACAATGGTAAAACTTATCTATCTATAGACAATCAATCTGCCATACAAATGACAAAAAATTTTGAAAACAGCAAAAGAAGCAAACACATTGATATAAAGGCTCATTTCATTAAAGACATTATAAATAAAGGTATATTAAGTATTGATTATGTTAGAAGTGAGGAAAACTTGAGCGACATTTTGACTAAAGCACTGTCATATGACAAATTTTTCAAATTGAGACAAGAGTTGAAAATTGTATGATTTCTTTTAATAACTTTTTGTATTCAATATTTGCTTTGTATTATCTATACTTGCATTGTAATCATTCTATTTGCACTATAATCGTTCTATTTGCATTGTGTTCATTATTTTATTTGAATTGTACTTGACGATTTTCTATTTTTGTAAGCACATAAAAATGAAATCGAGGAGGAGTATTAGAGTATTTTGAACTTAACCGCCATAGAGCCTATGTTGACTTGATCTATGTATCTGTGTGTGTGATCAATAAACCAACACTTCTCAGCGTAACCGCGCTTTGTCTACTTCATTTATAGTTTTGATACAACAAAACATGATTTTATTAGCTTTGACTAAATTTTAGGCTATGGGTCTATTAATCATTTAATTTTTAAATTAAATCCTCTTTAAGCCTGATATGTTAAAATTGTTGTTTTTTTGGCAATCAACAACCTCGAACATGAGAAACGCGATTTTTGCATATTTTGTACAATACAAAAGTAAAGTTATTATATTGGAAAAGATAAGTTATAAAATCGGAAAAATATACTGTTACGGGTTATAAAGCTAAAATAAGGCTGGCAACACTAAAGTTCACACTTGCACTTTATTTACACAAATAATTAGTCTATTTACACAAATTAATTGTAAGTTCAATTAATAAAGAAAAAAACAACAAATGACAAGCAATACTTATTTTCAGTACGGTAATTAGTTACAAGAATTAATGAATAATTAATTACAGCAGAGGCTGATCAATAATAAAAGATTAAATAATCCCCATAATAAAATTGGGATTAGTACCGAAGTTTGTTTCAATAAAATCCAATAACAAGTCCATAATTGCGCAAAAAAGTATTGAACAAGCACAAAAATTTTGGATAAAGAAGGAAATTAGCTGGTGGTACAAAAGAAGGGATAGCTTATCGTTCTACATTTTCATCTTACATTCGCAACTGACGAAAAAAACTACACAAAATTGAATGGGATTTCTTAGACAATAAGTGCAGGGACGAAATCTATAAGAAATTTAAAGAAAAAACCGTTACACAGAACTTGAAATTACAGAAACTTGTTGAAGAACAACGTCCAAAACCGAATAATACAAATCATCACCATAAGTTTGCAGATAGAGTTAAAAATTTCACTAACATCGCGTTTTCACCTTCAGAACAAGAATTGCTAGGACAAGGTACTGTACTAAATTCAACAATTATTATTATTTTTTTTTTTTGTAGATTACGTCTTGGAGACTCCAGTTAAGGAGTATAAGACAAGTCAGAACATTGTAGTAGTTTATGGAGCAAACAAGCAGAACTTCTGGCATGCAGCATTGATAGGAATTGGAGAGTGTCACAGAATCGTATTTTAACCAACAGATGTGCAGATATAATTTTACAAGAACAGGCAAGACAAGTTTTAACCAATATTCAACGTACAGAGGACATCGTGAAGAAGATTAAGAAGAAAGTCAAAGACAACGATTTGATCATAGTAAAAGCAGACAAAGGAGGCACCACGGTTATATTAGAGAAAACTGAATACATAGGTAAAGTTAACGAATTCATTTCAGATAATAATTTCATTGAGATTAACTCCAATCCAACCAACAACATTAATAAATTTGTGATGTTTTCCATGACGAAATACTTAATGAACAATCTAATATTAAAACTGACACTGTATTTCACTTTTAAATAATGTTTTACTCACATATATTTGAGATGCTTGAGGAATGCATTTCACTTCTGAAAAGGCTGACGAAGCTTCTTTTCAGAAGTGAAATGCATTCCTCAAGCATCTCAAATATATGTGAGTAAAACATTATTTAAAAGTGAAATACAGTGTCAGTTTTAATATTAGATTAATAAATTAGTTATAGTAAGCTGGCAGGTATCACAAAGTTAATTGATAAACAGGAAATCAAATATTTAACAGTTATGAACCCATACCCACCCAGATTATTTGTTCAGCCCAAACTTCACAAGAATAATATTCCGATAAGACCAGTAGTGTCATTTATTAATTCTCCATGTTCGAAATTGGCCCACAAACTCAAACTCAAACTTCAGCTTCAGATCATTAACGGGATTCCAACCCAAATTTGGAATCAAAAATATTCCTGTTCATTCATCTTATAAACTTGTTTCTTTTGATGTAACTAATCTCTTTACAAATATACCAACTGAAGAAAGTCTTAACAGAGCTGAAGAGATCATGGAAACTACAATTAATGATCCTATATTATTAGAACTGAGCTGTTAGGATTGATGAAGTTATGTACTGAATATAACTATTTCAAGTTCGACAATAACTTTTCATGTGAAATTTAACGACTTGCAGTCAAATATTTGTTAAGAATAAGTATAATAACTCACTTAATCTGGCCGAGTACTTTCGAATCTATGAGATCCATCTTCAGAGGCGTGGGTTCCTATAGATGGATCTCATAGATTCGAAAGTACTCGGCCAGATTAAGTGAGTTATTATACTTATTTTTAACAAATATTTGACTGCAAGTCGTTAAATTTCACATAAAAAATTAATATTAACAACGCAGTTCGTCATGGAACAAGAAATCCAGGAATTCGACAATAAATTTTATGAACAGAAAGATGGGTTAGCGATGGGTTCACCCCTTTCACCACTACTAGCTGAATTATTTATGGATAGCCTTGAACATAGAATTTTTGAAAATAATAATTTTAAGGATAGGATTGCTTATTGGTACAGATATGTAGATGATATTATTTGTTTGTGGAAGGGTAGTAATAGACAATTAGATAATTTCCTTAGCTATTTGAATCGTTTACACCATAAGATTAAATTCACCATAGAGTTAGAAGAGAATAGTGTTTTAAATTTTCTAGATTTAAGAATTGACCATAGCACAGGAACCCACAACTTCTCTATTTTTAGAAAAGTAACTCATACCGATGTAATCATACCTCATCACTCATGTCACCCAATATCGCACAAACTTGCAGCTTTCAATAGTATGTTTATAGAGCTTTAACCATTCCAATGAGCAATCATCACTTTGAAAAAGATTAGTACGATTAAACAGATAGCTATTACAAATGGATATGAGGAAATCATTGTCAATAAAATCTTAAATAAAATAAGTAAGAGACTAGCAGTCAGTGCTAGCATTGCTGTAACTGAAACTGGGGAAAGGTCATGGATGACAGTGCCTTACCTTGGCCCAGTTTCTGATGAATTAGGAAAACAACTAAAAAAGAACGGTTTTGATGTAGCTTTTCAAACCAAACCAATTTTAAAGAGCTTATTTGGGCGTAGTAAAGACAAAATTGATATCTGGGATAAAAGTGGGGTTTATAAATTGAATTGCGGTGATTGTAATGCTTGTTATGTGGGTCAGACTGGTAGAAGTTTCAAATGTAGAGTAAATGAACATATCAGGGATTGGAAAACCCAAAAATAAGATTCAAATTTTGCAGAACATCTCATTAATAATGGACACAAGTTCAAGGCTGAAGAAAATGTTGAATTTCTCCATTTGATTGGCAAAGGCAGACAATTGAACATTTTAGAAGCTTTGGAGATAACTAAGTTGGTAAAAAACGATTCCATAACTAATTTAAATTACCAAATTTATTTTAACCAATTCAATACAACTAACTTGGTTTCATTATAATTCCAGCCTATTTAAAAAAAAAAAAACAGTTCTTATGTGTATTTCTCAGTTGACCTGATTGCACTCAGTGAGCTTCTAATTTAAAAAAAAATTTAATTTTAATTTGATTAAATTCTAGCCGCCTTATTACAATTTTTTGTTAATTTCTTGATGTTCGCAGTGTTTAGTTATTGATTTGACTTGTATTTTTGCTTGTTACTCCTCCCACCAGGGGGCGTGACTTGACAACCAATCACAACGTCCGATTAAGTTCAGCCTCTTTCCCTCTTAGCCAATAGTATCATTCCATGTACAGTATATATAAGGCCTCTCTGTACTTCAGTTTTCAGTTTGATTGAGATAGATAATGGTGTAACAACCGAAACTAGTTTCTCGAAGTTTTAATAAATGTGGTTGTGACAATTTCGTCTTTTCATTCATTATGGATACCTTCCACAATATCACCTTCGCCATTACTAAGAAAAAAAAAATAATAATAAAAGAAACAAGAGTCCAATAAACTGTACAGTAATGTAGAAAGAAATGACAAAAAGAGCAACTAATCACTTACAAAACACAGTCCAATTCGTTATTCGACAGTCCCAAATAATATCACTTAACACAACGTCTTTAAACTATTAGTAAGCTGCACAAATAGTAAACACTTGTCTCTGCACTTTACACTGGAATCTAGCACTGTTTACTCCAATGGCACAAGATCTGTAACACAATCTGACACATGAGCTTTTGTAAGACTGACTAGCTTGTTCATGTTGACTTCTTTATATAGCTGTATAATTCCAAGAATTGGCGGCTTCTTGATGCCTCAAGAATGCCGTGGAAGGTCACAGAACATGACCTCGATTGTTCAGGAAGTCTGAAGAAATCTCGAGAAATACAATTGAGTGCAAGGGACACAGATATAAAGAATAGGAGTGAGAAAGACATCTGATGAGAGAGAATGAGAGGAATTGGATTGCAAATCACGTTTGTCCATGAAAACAATAGAACAATCTAAATAGAACAAGTGCGTGAATAACTGCTTTGTTTGCTTTTGTAACAATACTAACTAAGCATCCTCTAATCTCTATTTCATAGACGGTTGTTTGGCAATGTTGTCTCATATAAAATTGTATAAAAAGCATTAAATTAAAAAAAGAGGGATTGGAAAATGGTCAATTTCTATTTCTAATGAATATTAAAGTCATATAAAATGATCACGATAATTATCTATAAATTGAATACACTCATGATTACAGAAAACGAAAGTAAAAGTGTGAAGGAATATTTATATTATACTGAGAATAGAGAGGCTAAACGCTCTGGAATGATTCAAAGTTCTCTAACTCAGTAGCAGTGCACATCCCCTTCCTTGCCTTTCATTCAGTAAGTTGATTTATAATATTGTTATTATCTGTTACCACATAATATGAAGAATGAGTGTCCAGTGCTAAAATTTAATGGAGGGATGAAGGATTTAAATAATTTTGCAACTGCAGCCATAGAACCGCTTTGGCTACTGAATTAAGTTTGTAAACTATGTAAGAATGTAAACTATTGTATCTTGAAACCCTTTTTTTTATATGTTTGAACTTTGAGGTAAGAAAACCACTGGGAGCGGCTGAGCTTGGAGCTGCCCCACCAAGTAACTCTGCTGTTTTCAAGGTCAAGGAGTTGAGCACATTTTTTTAAAACTAAATTTTCTGAAAGCACATTTTTTTGGTATATGTATGGTGTTGGAAATCCACTGGGTAGGGCTAGGTGTAAAGCTAGCCTCACCCATAAACTCTACTGTTTTCTAGGTCAAGGAGTTGAGCACATTTTTTTAATTACATTTTCTGAAAGCACATTTTAAGCACATTTTTTGGCACTAGTTTTGAAAAATGTGCTTTACTGGGTGGGACCAGCTTCACGGAGCCTTATTTTCGGGCTTCTGGATTTTCGTTCAAGTGGCCTAGGCGATCTGGAGATCGACCGACAGCGCTCTGAGCGGAGGATCTTGCTCTAACATGACGAAATCTATCCAGCATGACGGCTGGTCAAGATTGACTAATTGAATTGAATTGAATTAACTTAGTGAGTCAAAATCTGATCGCCATTAAATCGTGTGCTAAATTGTCTCACTTCAAATACGTTTTTTCAAAAAAATATTTCTTAAGACAAACAAACAAAGAATGCCCAAGAGCCGTATTATGTGTTGTGTATATGGGTGCAGTAATACCTATGAGAATACAGAAGGAAAAGGTGTTTCATTTTATTAATTTCCTGGTTGACCTTACAAAAAGGATAGATGGGAGAAATGGATCTCTAATGTTCAAAGGACTAAGTGAGTTATATCATATTTACAAATTATTTTATGTGTAAAAGATTTCTGATTGATGAAAATTAGACGTTTTCTATGCACTTGTGTGATTGATATTTGTAATTAAAGAAATCAATCCTAATAACAGCGTTGAGGTTATGTTTTTGTTATTGTTGCAAAATATCAATTTATTGTAAGCAGAGGCGGATTTGGGCAGTTGCCACCTCTAGGTTGACGTTTGATAAGCAAAGTGGAAATTTTTTGACAAAGAGATTTTAAAACAACATTGATGCTAGTTTGTCTCATCACTTTTCCACATATAATACCATTGCACTCCTCCACATCAAAAACATGATTACTCTCTACAAGGTTCTTCCCTTCTCCTAGATTAGATTTCATTAAAAAATCGTAATTGACTTCTTTAAATCCTGTTTTTATGATAATTTTCCCATGTTAGCCATTATAAACAATGCAACTAACTCACTACACTGCTGCCGATTTATGCCGCCCAGAGTTCGCGACGATCGATCTTTCAGCCAACTTCTGATCGCCTATACACCCCATCAAATCTATCATTTATAATTATGTCGTACCTCTATATCTCTACTGTCAACCGTCTATGACTCTATGCTCTGAGCTGATTTCTCATTCTGATTAGTGATGGAAATATCAGTTACTTTGCTCTATCGGTGATCACTGATACCGTGATTCTTAGATATCAGTGATTAACGGTGATTACTGCTACCGGCTACTTTGTCTTAAGGGTTGATTACATTGGGATAGTTACTCGCTAAGCGAGTAGCGAGTAGGACGCTACTGGCCGACCGTGCTACAGCAGCTCAGCATACCAAGCCTAATTATATTAAAAAAATTATTTCTAGAATCACCCCCATACTATGGAATTTCTAAGACAATAAATAATATCGCAACACAAAATTAAAAGATGAAGTTTACCAACAATTATTCAATAGAATTTCATCAAAACAATATACAATATATCTCATCTGAAGTGTTATGCTGGCAGCCTGCGTGATTAAGTATCGGCTTTGGCCACAATAATATTGTATTTTGGTGTTGGCTACTCTGCCAGCGAGTACAAATGTGACCAAATTCAAAGTTGAGAGTCTGTCTACTTTGAATTTGGTCACATTTGTACTCTTTGAAAATCCACATTTGAAAATCCAGAAGCCCGAAAATAAGGCTCCGTGAAGCTGGTCCCACCCAGTAAAGCACATTTTTCAAAACTAGTGCCAAAAAATGTGCTTAAAATGTGCTTTCAGAAAATGTAATTAAAAAAATGTGCTCAACTCCTTGACCTAGAAAACAGTAGAGTTTATGGGTGAGGCTAGCTTCACACCTAGCCCTACCCAGTGGATTTCCGACACCATACATATACCAAAAAAATGTGCTTTCAGAAAATTTAGTTTTAAAAAAATGTGCTCAACTCCTTGACCTTGAAAACAGCAGAGTTACTTGGTGGGGCAGCTCCAAGCTTAGCCGCTCCCAGTGGTTTTCTTACCTCACGCAGGCTGCCAGCATACCACTTCAGATGAGATATATTGTATATTGTTTTGATGAAATTTTATTGAATAATTGTTAGGAAACTTCATCTTTTAATTTTGTGTTGCGATATTATTTATTATCTTAGAAATTCCATAGTATGGGGGTGATTCTAGAAATAATTTTTTCAATATAATTTGGCTTGGTATGTCGAGCTGCTGTAGCACGGTCGGTTAGTAACGTCCTACTCGCTACTCGCTTAGCGAGTAACTATCCCAATGTAATCAACCCTTTACCATGGTAATATATATATCATCGTGTGACCTGGCTGGCTCAGGTCTGGTGTCAGAGTTATCAGGTCGCACCTGAACAAAGTTCAGGGCCTCTGACGTGACTTAACGACTGTTTTTTAGGCAGCCGGGAACGACAGCTTAACGTGTCCTCCGAAACACGGGAGTGGCCCGAGGTAAAAACAGTATGGTATAGAGTACGAACATCACGCTTGCTTGACAAGGTGTTGATTGATTCATTTACTAGGAAATGTGTCAGGTTTATTTTGTTTAAAGGAAGTAAAGTTAAATAAATCAATAATATCAATATGCACAACATGAGAAAGCATTAAATTGCAAAAGCATTAAATATTAAAAATTTCTTCATCAATAAAAAGTAGGCCTACTCTACCATCTTTAGGCGTTACTTTGAATAAAAAAGTAGGTCTATGCTTGAATTATTAAACATTTGACTAGCTTTAAACTGGGAATAATTCAAATACAACTAACTCAAGATCAGATAGCAGAAGCCAGTAATAACTGCGTGCGCAGCTGCATATCAGTGATATCACCCATAATCCGTCACCGTTAATCACTGATATCAGACGCCTTGGAGTATCAGTTACCACGGTGATTTTCAAATATTAGTGAAAAATATCAGTGACGTGATTTCGATCCCATCACTAATTCTGATATTCTGATGCGAAAGTGGAAGCATAAAGATATTATTGTTTGTTGATAGATTTATTTTAAAATTATCCTGCTGTACGAATTGTTAATTTTTATTTTGAATTCAAACTTTATTCAACCGTAACCATTATCATTGGTTACCAAAAACATCGTTTGGTTTTATCATAAAATTTAATGAAGTTGGGTATCCGTATTCGGTGACTCAAAGCGATTATGGAATCTACTAATAAAGTGAGTAACTAGACAAGTTTCTATTCTATATATTCATCTTAAATTCATGAAATTTGAAAATACTATTCACTTTTTTTAATCTGTGCAATTGAAAAGTAGTATTTTATCACAAACATTTCTAGTTTCAGAGATATTTAAACTAGTTACAACTCACGGATCTTAACCTACAAAGCTGCAAATGTTTAACGTAATTCGTGTGATATTTACAAATTTTGTTTGTTTAAAAGAAACTTTCAACTCATTTTCAAGTTCATTACTTGATTTTACAGATCATTCTCACGTTTTTCAATTTTCGATACAGTTTTTGATATTTCATTCACATCCAGTACGTATTATATTGCTGTAGTTATTTGACCTAAACTGGTTACGATATGAACTCGAAAAATAATTGAACTATTGCCAAATCCTTTCCTAATGGCTTTAACATGTATACTACTCTCTAAATATACAAGCTGAAGTTGTTTTGAAATATATGAAACAACTATAGTCTACTAACAACTATTCAAAGAAATATTTATACTTATGCATGTTGTTTTTCAATTCGCTATTCTGGTGTCTTGACCCAATAAAACCAAGTTTTATGAATTTTGGGGGAAAATTTGGTCATTGGGCTATTCCACATTATTTACAAAATTTAATTCTTTACAAGTTCTGTGGGTCAAAATGATCGCTTCATCGGAAACTAACAAACTTAATTTAAGGTAACTTAAACATAGTCTACCAATTAACTTATCACCACTTGCGAAATACCGGCCCCTCTTCTTACCTAACAAATAAGTGTCTGCTTCAAGTTCTCAACAGCTGATTAACAGGAAATTATTCATTGGTCTTTATCTTCAAAATAACATGAAGTTGAAAGTCGATGAGAAAGTACGGACTTGCTAGTTTCTGATATCCCGGGGTGTATGAAAGTTTGCCGTTTTCTTGAGAATTCTGACTTTTCGGCGATTTTCTGTTAAAATGACATTGGGGGCCGATATTAGGAAGTTCATCATTAGTTGAGTTGGGCATGAGTTTCAAAAATGACAATTTATGAAAAAACACATTGTGTTGATGTCTACATGTGTCAAAGACTTGATTTGACTTGAAAGTTAATGAAGACTTACCTACTACAAGTAGTGGGTAATGAGTGGATGATGATGATGATATGGAGGGTGGACCTACAGTTTTAGGTGTGCTCTGAACCACCAGGTAAGTGATAATGAAGCCAATAACGTCATGCTATAATTGCCCTCCATTTTCTATCATTTTTGTATCTATTGCTCACCTTGATATCTCTAATTCGAAACACTGTAAACTAATAGTTCTGTGAACAGTAACCCTCACGCCCAAGAATAAGGGGCGTTCTCAATGATAATCACCATCGAAAAATTAAAAACAATCATCAGACCTGACCCATGATTCTATTAGCGTAGTCTATTTCATGTATGTTTCACACAAAATATCACGGTAACAAGGCTGCGTTTCTATTTTAATCGAGCCTGTACTTGTTTCAGACTGCTGATTGCTCATATCAGATCAGATTTTACATGTCTGATGAATGAAACGACTAACGTCGTTACCTATAAGGCTTACCATGGGCTCTTACTGTCACATATTAGGTATGCTATCTTAGTATGGGGTAATTCATCAAAACAAAACCTTGACAGGGTGATTAAGACCCAAAATAAAGCGGTTAGGTGTATGTAAAGAGTAAATAGATTAGATTCATGTAGGCCGTTGTTCAAGAGACTTGGGTCTCCTAGCTGTACCCTGCTTGTATGTGTATGAAGCTACTTTATATGTAAAAACGAATAGTATTAACCAAAATCTTTGACGTACACGATTATAATACAAGAAGCCGAGGAGATTATCACTTGATGAGTCAAGCTTATTCAAACAAAAACCTTGTTATATTGGTAGGAAACTCTACAACAAGCTACCACAGTTTTTAAAGTCTTGAAAATATAGAAATATTTAAAAAATAATTGAAAAAATCTTTCGTTGATAGAGCTTTTTATAGTGTACAAGAGTTCCTTTCAAATCAAATTTAAGGCTCACCAGAATTAATTAATATCGTAATTATGGTAACTAGTGTATAGGACAGGATAATTGTTAATTTGACTTGTCTTATACTCCATAACTGTAGACTCCAAGACGTAATCTACAAAAAAAAAGAATCTTGTTCGAATAGTAAGTTAGTAATCACAAAAAACCCGTATATTTTTGTAGCCTACATTTACTAGAATAAATTGTTCACTTGCTCAAATAAACATGGCTGACGAATGTTTCAAGTGTTAAGTCGAGTTCGACAACAATAAAGAGGGCATTCAGTGTTCCGAGTGCAACGAATTTTATCATCCTTCCTGCACTAGAATACAGTCTCTTAAACGTTTTAGGAAACTTGGTTCGCGTAAAGCTATTTGGATGTGCGACGACGGTATGCCGGAAACTCAAAGCAGCAAGGGCTCCTCACAACAATGGATGCGCTGAAGAACTCTCTCATGAAGTGCATTGATAGGAAATTTGATGAACTAAAGAGTAGCGTCACCGCTTTGACCAGCACAGTTGAAATTCTAAAGGACTCATTGGAACAGGTACGTGGCGAAAACTACTCACTTACTAAGAAATGTGAAAACCTGTAACACTGTAAACTAGTAGTTCTGTGAACAGTAGTCCTCACGCCCAAGAATGAGGGGGCTTGAGCAGAAGAACATAATCGATGTTCTCAATGATAATCACCATCGCAAAATTAAAAACAATCATCAGACAAAACTGATGCAGAGCATGAATGACCTCAAACAGCATTCCTATTCGGATAACCTGGAGATACAAGGGATACCCGAGAGGAAAGAAGAGGACGCCTATTCTGTTTTACAATCCGTGGCTCTCTTGATTGGCGTTCCATACAAAAAGGAAAATATCTTCATTGCGCATAGGGTTCCTACATTATTAAAGCAAAAGCTAAACCAATTATAGTGCGATTCACATCCAGATCTATTAAATTGCTATGGAGAGATATTTGATATTCATTTATTACATCTTACGTTGCCAGGTCTAGTAAGACCTATGGTAAACACTAATAAATATAACCAAAAATATATATTACATTACATTAAAACTATTTATAGTTGAAATAAAGTATAAAGATTAATTAAAAGAAGAAAAAAAAGATTTGCTAATGATAAAACATAACTCAAGAAAAAAAAGAGAATTATGGTGAAGTTCAGATTGATGAGATTAAAAGCATCAAAGAGCGCAATAGCAAGGAGCAAGTAATTAAATTAGTAGAAAGTGGTCAAATGAAATGAGTAGAAACAAATTGGAAGAAAGAAATAGACGAGGGAGAAAAATATATCAATAAAGAAGAAAAAACAAGAATAATTATTAAAGAAAGAAAATAAATGGGAGAGAGTTATCTAAGAGGAAGAAAAATCTGTGCGTTTCTTAATTAAAATTGAACTTTTCTCTTACTAAGATGTACATCAATGATCACTTGACATCCTTCAATAAATTTCTGCTAGGGAAAGCTAGGAGCCTGAAGAGTTTGACTTATGCGTGGTACAAGGATGGAAAAATTTTAGTCAGAAAAAACAGGACTCTCCCGTGAAAAGAATCACATGTGAAGAGGATCTCGCGGCAATATGTCACATTATCTCAGTCCCGTGCCGAGTACGGTCACCGATCCCGTTATGCAGGAATGAATAAAAAATTTCTGAACTTATTAGCAGAGCTTAGTTTCTTTTGAGGAATAAACAATCTTCAACTTTTTGTTGTAAATTTAACGACTTGAAGTCAGTTTTTGATTGTGAATATATAAAAAATGTTCTCACACTTGGCCGAACGTTTTCGAGTTGTTGAAACCCATCTTCAAGACATCCTAGGTAGCGATGTTGGTTTGTTGGTTAGAAGAATTGTGGTTTTTGTATAATGTGATCAAAAGGTTTGTGTGATTTTATTTTGCTGATGAAGCCCACATGAGTCTGAGACTTGTGCGTGGGTAATGAGGTGAATGATTACACATAAATGCCTGACGATGGAGTGGGACTCGAACCCACGACCACTTAAACGACAGCAAGCTGAAGTTGCGACGCCCCAACCAACTGCGCTAAGCGGCCTGTTCACAAACTGATTGTAACAAATTTTACATAGGACAAACAGGCCGCGCATTCAAACAACGCTACAAAGACCATTTTCAAGCCTTACGTACAAAAACAGAATCGACTTTTGCAGACCATATAATTCAAACTGGACACACTTTTACTGACATCACTACCAACCTACACATTCTACATATAAAATCTAAAGGACACGAACTCAACACCTCGGAACAATTTGAAATTTACAAACACACCACACACAATAAACAAAACATCCTCAATGAACAGTTAAATTTTAAATCACACAAACGTTTTGACCACATTATACAAAAACCACAATTCTTCTAACCAACAAACCAACATCGCTATCTAGGATGCCTTGATGATTGGTTTCAACAACTCGAAAACGTTCGGCCACGTGTGAGAACGTTTTTTATATATTCACAATATAAAAGTGACTGCAAGTCGTTAAATTTACAACAAAAGTTAATATTAACAACGCAGATCGTTATGGAACAAGAAATTCAAGAAAAAGGTCTTCTCGTTTAGTTTATTTCCACTGTTTTTTCATCGGCTTTTCCAGATTGGTGATTTTGTTTTCTCCTTTAATGATGATTTGTTTCTGCTTTTATTTATTAACTTGAAATGTTATTATTCACGCTTTTTTTTTACTGCAAAACTCATGATCACTCTGAGACTTATAAGTATTTACTAAATTATTAGCTTCAGTTTTTACGATATTTCTTTCATTATTTTTTGTATGAGTGATAATTTCGTGATTCATTTTTTTAAATTTTTATTTTAGTGAAATTATACTGGACGTTTGCGTAATGGAGCTGGTCAGTCCATATCATCTTTTTTTTCTCTTAGATCGTTCTCATTCTCTTCGTTTCTTTTAGATACTTTCTCTCCTACATTTCTTCTTATCACCATCCAATTTTCTTTCCTTTTCCTTCTGAAAACTCGTTTTTTCAGATTAAACATATTTTTTATTATTAGTTGATTTTTCCATTAACGATAATTGTAAAGTGTTTTTTTTTTTGTTTCATTCAATGTTTGTATTTAATGATTTTGAACAAGAGATTATCAATGAATGCTATGACACTGCTATGAAGATATTTTCCGAATTTTAACCGACAAACTTGTCAGGTTCCACTTCCGAGTATTCAATTAATATAATTCATTTGAATATCCATAGCTTAAACAAAAAATTCGATGAATTTTCATATGTAATTCAAAATTTTAAAGTTCAGTTTAAGGTTATAGAGTTATCTGAAATATGGGTGACAGCACATCACGATTTCAACTACTGTTTGAATGGGTATTCGGTGTTCAATTCACCAGCCCTCTTGAATAAATGTAATGGTTTATGCGTTTTTGTTAAGAATGATTTGAAGATTTTGTTAAGAATGATTTGGAAAAATTAATTCACAATTTGGTCGAAGTGAATTTGAAAACTTTGGAATTTCAGTTACCGAATATTGATAAGAGCATCACAGTTATCTTTCTTAACATATCTTAATCCGTACCGTAGTGTATTTTTGTTTTTCATACAATTTTTACAACTAATGCCCACGCTCAGACTTTGTGTGGGTATTTTTTTATCTTTCCATTGAAATGAATTGGGCCACATCCTCGCTTCAAATTGCGGCTTTTATTCAAGTGCTTCACAATAATTTATGCTTTGGCTATGCAGTGCAGCGCAGGCTGGGTTCTATTTGCGCCAGTCTTTATAGTACAAAAATGTTCATTCAAGAACAAGTTTTATTCAGCTAGAAGATACAAGTAGTACATGTAGCCAAGTCAAGTAGATTAAAAAACAAAAAACAATTATAAGGTTAACATAACATTGTAGCTAGAGTTCATAAAATAGACTCGACTACTAAATAGATTACTACCATATGATAAGTTAGATAAATAGTATTGTATTGAATTTGTAAAACAATTATTATTTACTTGGTAATCACTTGTTATTATACGTCATTGAAATATTAGAAATGATTTGTTTCTCTCAAACAAATACGTTATTCTTGTGAAGTCTCAACCAGATGAATAAGAGGGTTGAGTAAGATCTTGAACTCGGATTCCAACTGCATATAATTATGATAGAGTAGCTCAATCCAACAAGGTTCCTATAGAAGAAGGCCTGAGTGCCTTCCTTTTTTTCCTTTTCAAATATCCTATAAATCGAAGCAAATTTCGAAATTTTTTACACACGTCGCTGGGCATTCCTTAAAGGAAGATCCATGCAAAATTTAATTGAATTTGGTCCACGCGTTCAGATGTAAATGCGTTAATAAATGAATGAATTTTTTTATTGCCAATAAAATTAGATTTCAATAAAAAACAAATAATAACAAACAATAATAACAAACAAATGCAAAGCGGTCGACTTGAAATAGAGACCACTCTTGGCTGGGTCAATTAATAAATGGCTGGCGTTATGTCTTCCTCCACCTTATTTTGTAATTTCGTTCCCAGGTGATGGAACCATCAGCTGCAGACGTGCAGCAGCCGGGAGGAGCTGCGCAGCCCTCAGTGGAGCAGCAGTGGACGCTTCAGTCAACTACAAATACGGTGGGATGCAGTTTCTGGCAAGAGGCAGCCGCCGCATCCGGATCGGACAGTCGTGGCAGTGTGGCAGAGGCCGTCCCGGTACCTAGCAATGCTATTGAGGCGCTGCAAACGACAAATAACGAAGGTAAAGGCCCGCTTCACACTTGCTGAATTTCTGTTGCGTGCATCACAAATTATTATTTTCATATATTTTTCCTACAACTGCTCTTAAAGAAGTCAGTTGCTGAAAACTGATCATAAAACTGCTTATACTGCTCCGTAATGGAACAATGAACTTACTAATAAAATTATTTAAAAAAAAAAAACTACTTGAAAAATCAAATTATACCTATACTGCAAGCTACTGTACAAGCACAAACATAACGAATTGTTAATCACAATGTAGGACTTCCGTATGCTCGATGTCAAACAGTGAAGCACAAACTGGAAGTGCGACAACAGCTGTTTTAAGAACGAACTGTAGGTGGCAATGAGTGTGAATAGGCCAACCGACCGATGCCAGGCCCTTTTCAGTACAATTCTCGGAATTCCTCACTCGCACACATGCAAAGTTTGTTTGGGTCACTCCGTAGGCTCGCTGAACAGACTATAGTATTGGCCATTATAATATAAGGCTTGTTTTAAGTTATGTTGAGCTATAACAATGGCACATGTGCGTGAATGATGTTACTACCTTCATAGATTTTATACTAGGTGTGTGCTCCATCATTCCATATATATAGATGATACGAATGTTAGTTAGCATGTATATAGGTATAATAAAATGCTTTTACTGGTATTTGTTTTTGAGGATGAAGCCCACATATGTATGAGACCTGTGCGTGGGTAATGAATTGGATGATGGTGATTGATGAGTTGGACCTACAGTTTTAGGTGGGTTCCTAACCACCGGGAAGTGATTTTACAGCAGAGAATAGTCTTTTTTGCTGGCCAATCCAATCGGTCACCGTTACAAAGATGGCCCAGGAGTTGAGTGGAATGAATATTCATTTATTTATTCATTTAACTAGCATACAATCAACGTGAATAAAACAGGGTATTGCCCAAAACTGCTTTTCGTAAAATTTTAAAGTAGGATCAAAATCTTAGATTAGGTTGCTGTTTCACTTGAAATTTCATCTTGAAGCACAATAATTCACAAGTCTTTTGCAGATAAAGAATATTAAATTTATCATTTCAAACTAACACTATCACAGTCCGAAAAAAGATGAATGATATAATTTGGAATTTTTACAATATAAAAGTGGAATGAATAATGAACCATCATAATGATATAAAGATCCTGGACGTCTGTGCAACCAGGAGCAAGACTCTTAATGGATCACTCTGTGAGCTTTTGTATTTAAATAAATAAATGAATTAATATAATTCAATCTATTTCAGGCACCTTCCTCTGTCTCGACTGCGACATGCCACTGAATATCGAAATGAAAAAAGACCATCTACTTGTGTGCAAGACTCGTCAACAATTGGATGACACCTTCAAAAACGAACCAAATGGCCACGAAATAGTTACAACCACAATTTCAGCCCCAAATCTTTTGGCAACAGTCACGGGAGACTCTAGACCAGCCCTAATAACAAGTGTCACCGACGAAAATCTAGCTAGACCTGCTCTACTAGCAACTGTAACAGAGGATGGAATAGTTGTCACAACATCCGCTAACGGATCGTTACAGTTGGTGGAGTCTGTCATTACCCAGGAACCTGTCACAGATCATTACATTACATCAACAGTTATAAGTTCTAATGTTAGAAGTTTACCCACTGTTCAAGTTATCTGTCAACCTAACGGGAGGCAATGTAAGGTGTATACAGATGAGGTGGAGAATTATAAATGTCCCGTTTGTAAATTTACAACAACCACGTCAGCAAATTTGAACTCACACAAATGTGTATCACCGGCTGATAAGTTGAAATGTGTTGAATGTGATTTTGTGGCAGAAGCTCCGAACTCGCTTAGTCGACATATGGTGATTCATCGGAAAACAAGATTCCGTAACGATTTTTCATTACAATGCCCCAAGGAATTGGATAAGTTTGTCGAGATACGCACAACAGAAAATGGGGGAGAAGTGTTTGGGTGTACGGAGTGCAATTTTACGAGTACTTTATACTTGTCGATAAAACACCACACACAAACTCATAGCATTGAAAAGCCGTTACGGTGTGACCAATGCAGTTTCAGTTGTAAGCTGGAGGTGAACTTGAAAAATCATAAACTATCTCACGAGAGTAAGGAAGTAGGTAAAAAGTCTTCAGGTTCGTCCCCTAAGATTGCTGGTATAGTTTGTAAAGTATGTAACCATGTATATAGGGGTCAAAATGAAGACCCCAATGAACATATCGACATGCATTTAAAAATGGATACTGACAAGTTGGCTTTTCGATGTACTGTATGTGATTTGTCCTGTGACACTTTGCAGGAAATGAGGGGACATGTAAGGACGTGCCATGTACGTAACTGGCCATTAAAATGTTCGCAATGTGATTTCAAATGTCACAAAGTAACGAGGTTGAGGTTACACGATAAATCACATAAAAAAGTACTTCTAGAGTGTAGTTATTGTGATTACAAGTGTAAACTGAACAGTAATATGAAGCTGCACATGAAAACTGAACATCCCCGCAAAGGTCGTATAAGGAGATCGTCATTGATAGCCGCTAATAAACCTGTGAGTAATGAAAAATCGTCGGTAACTACACGTAAAAAGTCGTCGAAATCGTCTATACAGTGTACAAAGTGTGATTTCACAACAGATACAAGGGTGGCTTTGGAAGAACATTTGAAGACGCATCGTAGTGTAACAAGGTATGAGTGTAGTCAATGTGATTACACGTGTAAACTTTTGAGGAATTTAGAGCATCATAAACTGACTCATGAACAGAGGGATGAAAGCTAAAGGGTGGAGGTGGTAATAGAGAGGTTGTGTAAATCTACTCTAAAAAATACGATAATCGGTTTCAAGCCTCTTGTACATTTATGTGCAAAAATGAGATACAATTGTTCCACAAAGAGGTTAGAATTATTGAATTGATTAATTTATTGCAAATTCAGAGGGATATTCTGTATATATGTGTCAGTTACTTCAAACTAACTTGCTATATATATTGTGTTATATAGGGTGGAGCAGAGGAGATGTTTTTTAAACCGCTAGTACTTGGGTCATTTTAATGACAGAAAAATAATATTGACTAAATAATAACAATTTTATTGCATTTTTGAAATCTGTATACCGTAACTATGTTTTAAAAATAATGTCCTTTAGATGACGTTCTTCTTGTCAGATACAAATTTGGATCCTCTTCTGAAAGTTATGCATGGCTCTCCAACATTTCTTGACAAATGGTAATCTTGTCATGTATTGTGTCGGGCTTATTACATACACTTTTGATTTCAAGTAGCCTCACAAAAAGAAGTTACAGATCAATAAATTGGGTGAGTTTGGGGGCCAGTTAACATCACTGAAATGACATGTCCTGGAAACATTTTCCAAACCACTTCCATGTATGCTCTTGCAGTGTAAGCTGCGGCTCCTTCCTGTTGGAAGGACATTTCTCTCATGTTCACTCAACGCCGCAACCTGGTCATTTCAGTGTGAGACTGCACCTCGACGTTCCACATTGAACTTTTGCCAAAAAAGACATTGAACAGTGACTACAGAATCGTTATTTCTAAAAAGCATCTTGACTGTGAACACACGATGCTCTATGGTCCAATGTGGTGACTGATATTTTTGCACAGAAGCATTCATTGATTTCCATCAGCTATTCAATGCTGTTATCAATATTCGCCATTGCGGAAGTCTTCAGTATAAATTAATAGCATCCAAGCTATCATTTGACAGAGACGTTTGGAAAGCAACTGTAATGAAAAACCTCTGGTAACTAGGCTTTATTATCCAAAACTAAAGTGAAACATTTTTAAAAGTTTGAACATGTGATATCTATAGAAAATATGATATTATAAAATTGTATGTATCATCACATTCTTCCTTCCTTTTAAAAATTTAGTGAAAAGTCCTTTAAGTTAGAAGGCATTTTGCGCACTCTATTAGAGCATCGCAGAGGCTGTGAATCTGCATGCTGGTTGTCTTGATTTTCTTGATCTTGATTGAAGGGTGTTGAAGGTCCAGGCTCTTGTGGCTGGGGACTGCTTTCTGGTTGCCAATTAGCAAATATATCATTTATTGATTTTACTTATGCCACCTTCAGTGCATCAATAGCTGATGTATATGTGTTCTTGTCAGCAATTAAAAGGTAAACGGAATGAGATACATGGTTGGTAAGCAGACGCAACTTACTTTGGTCATCAATCTCCTCAAAAGATGCAATAAAATTTTCGAAAGTCTTCAGCCAGTAATTCCATTCTTGAGTAGCTGTAGGAAAGTGCTGATATCCATCAAACTTGAATGGTTTCAGTAATTTATCCATTTTTCATACTATACTTGGAGTTTTGGATAATAAATTGTAATGAAAAACCTCTGGTAACTAGGCTTTATTATCCAAAACTAAAGTGAATTTATCCATTTTTCATACTATACTTAGAGTCTTTGATAATAAATTGTAATGAAAAACCTCTGGTAAAGTCGGCGCACCATGAGAATAGCTTTTGCTAGAAGTGGGTGGAGAAATGTAGGGGGAGGCGGCTGCAGTGCTACCAACGATGCGTACGTTTACAATACTGTATGGTACTCGATACATTGTGTAGCCTAGCAATTACTTGTATTAAAGGAGCAAAAACAAAATAACATATTTTAGGTCTATAATAATTATTCAACACGTCAACTTGAAAGAATTAAAATTCATCACATACCTTAAATAGGAGCGAAACCTTCCATAAACGAATCATCATTAGCATCATCTTCTTCATTGTCACTAACACCACCATTGTCTTCAAAATCATTTTCCGTTTCACTATCAACAGAACCACCCAACTCAATAATTAAATTATCTACTGCATCTTCCATTATTCCGTCGGTAGACCAGTACTTATTTTCGATTGTTTCTACATGTTTACAGTAGCCAACCCAGTCCTCTGACGTTATCTCTTTCAGCCCTTTTCCTATCAACTCACGTAGAAATTGCATACTCAAGGCCCCTGTTGTGTTATTTTCACAAACATAATGTTTTAATTTGCTCCAAGCCAACTCTATCGGGTTGAGCTCACACATGTATGGAGGTAGCCTCAAAACTGTATGTCCATAATACTCAAATAATTTGTCCACTTCATAAGTTTTTTCTCGCGGTTGAACAGTGAGAATCAGGTCATACAGAGTGCACTTTCTCATTTTTTTGTCACACAACACACCTTTTTTTCGTAGATATTCAATCATATCTTTTTTAATAGAAGATTTAGTTTGTGGTTTGTCTACTATTCTGCTGTGATAACTTGCATTATCCATTACAATGACTGAAGGTGAAGTTAACTTTGGTATGACTATCTCTTTAATCCACCTTTCAAAATTGTCACTATTCATTTGACCGTGATAATCACCCTTTGCGGTTCCTGCCTGAAATATCAATTCACAACCATCTAAAAAGCCTGTCTTTGATCCTATGTGAACAATTATGAATCTATTTGACCCACTAACACTTGTTGTAATGCCAGCAACCTGTTCATTTTGCCAACACTTTTTGAAAGTAAGATTATTATCTACCCAAGTTTCATCAAGATAAAATATCTGTCTATTATCCCCTCTGAAAGCTTTCAACATTTGAAGATATTTACAGCGTTTATTTACAATGTCCTGCCTTTCAACTAATATATTTCTTTGTGACTTGCATTGCTTCCATTTGAACCCCATTTGTTTTAAAAGTTTCCTTAAAGTTGACAGTTTCCAATTGAAATTTATCCTTTCCTTTAAAACAGGGAGCAGCTTTTGACAGGTTGGAACTATCTTTTTATTGATATAAAAGTCCTCCATAATTTCAACGATTACTCATCTGTCAAAGCTATCGAGGGTCGCATTTCTGTACTCCAGTCGTTGTCAGTTTTTGCCGGGCATTGACAAACGATCAGAAGATGATGTGCTTGCTTCATTAATTCTTACTTCTTTCTTAATGTTTTTAATTGTCGACACCGAAACACTACAGTAGTTTGCTGCTCGTTCAATACTTTTATTTATTGGTACTGCTTGTTGTTTTTGCTTTGCCTCACTTTCACAACATTTTATAACATGAGAAATCAAATTCCTTTTGTCACTATGAACAGTACAACCGCGTTTTCTAATAACAGACATCTTCTAATATATAACACTTACTTTAAACTTATTCTAAAGTTATTTTGAATTAGCACAACACATTCATTACAAAATTTATTTACTGCAAATTCTCTAACAAATAATAAACTGGAAATATCTAACCTCAATAAATAACCAAACACCTATCACGTCTAGCACAAACGACTGGGAGTTGGCAACTCTGCTATTCCACTAGTATGGAAGCAAGTGCGCATGCGTTCTAACTATTTCCCCCTTCATGCCACTGACAATCCAGAGACATTCTCGTGGTGAGCCAACAATAACTAGGTTTTATTATCCAAAACTAAAGTGAAACATTTTTAAAAGTTTGAACATGTGATATCTATAGAACATATGATATTATAAAATTGTATGTATCATCACATTCTTCCTTCCTTTTAAAAATTTAGTGAAAAGTCCTTTAAGTTAGAAGGCATTTTGTGCACTCTATTAGAGCATTGCAGAGGCTGTGAATCTGCATGCTGGTTGTCTTGATTTTCTTGATCATGATTGAAGGGTGTTGAAGGTCCAGGCTCTTGTGGCTGGGGACTGCTTTCTGGTTGCCAATTAGCAAATATATCATTTATTGATTTTACTTATGCCACCTTCAGTGCATCAATAGCTGATGTATATGTGTTCTTGTCAGCAATTAAAAGGTAAACGGAATGAGATACATGGTTGGTAAGCAGACGCAACTTACTTTGGTCATCAATCTCCTCAAAAGATGCAATAAAATTTTCGAAAGTCTTCAGCCAGTAATTCCATTCTTGAGTAGCTGTAGGAAAGTGCTGATATCCATCAAACTTGAATGGTTTCAGTAATTTATCCATTTTTCATACTATACTTGGAGTTTTGGATAATAAATTGTAATGAAAAACCTCTGGTAACTAGGCTTTATTATCCAAAACTAAAGTGAATTTATCCATTTTTCATACTATACTTGGAGTTTTTGATAATAAATTGTAATGAAAAACCTCTGGTAACTAGGCTTTATTATCCAAAACTAAAGTGAATTTATCCATTTTTCATACTATACTTAGAGTCTTTGATAATAAATTGTAATGAAAAACCTCTGGTAAAGTCGGCGCACCATGAGAATAGCTTTTGCTAGAAGTGGGTGGAGAAATGTAGGGGGAGGCGGCTGCAGTGCTACCAACGATGCGTACGTTTACAATACTGTATGGTACTCGATACATTGTGTAGCCTAGCAATTACTTGTATTAAAGCAGCAAAAACAAAATAACTTATTTTAGGTCTATAATAATTATTCAACACGTCAACTTGAAAGAATTAAAATTCATCATATACCTTAAATAGGAGCGAAACCTTCCATAAACGAATCATCATTAGCATCATCTTCTTCATTGTCACTAACACCACCATTGTCTTCAAAATCATTTTCCGTTTCACTATCAACAGAACCACCCAACTCAATAATTAAATTATCTACTGCATCTTCCATTATTCCGTCGGTAGACCAGTACTTATTTTCGATTGTTTCTACATGTTTACAGTAGCCAACCCAGTCCTCTGACGTTATCTCTTTCAGCCCTTTTCCTATCAACTCACGTAGAAATTGCATACTCAAGGCCCCTGTTGTGTTATTTTCACAAACATAATGTTTTAATTTGCTCCAAGCCAACTCTATCGGGTTGAGCTCACACATGTATGGAGGTAGCCTCAAAACTGTATGTCCATAATACTCAAATAATTTGTCCACTTCATAAGTTTTTTCTCGCGGTTGAACAGTGAGAATCAGGTCATACAGAGTGCACTTTCTCATTTTTTTGTCACACAACACACCTTTTTTTCGTAGATATTCAATCATATCTTTTTTAATAGAAGATTTAGTTTGTGGTTTGTCTACTATTCTGCTGTGATAACTTGCATTATCCATTACAATGACTGAAGGTGAAGTTAACTTTGGTATGACTATCTCTTTAATCCACCTTTCAAAATTGTCACTATTCATTTGACCGTGATAATCACCCTTTGCGGTTCCTGCCTGAAATATCAATTCACAACCATCTAAAAAGCCTGTCTTTGATCCTATGTGAACAATTATGAATCTATTTGACCCACTAACACTTGTTGTAATGCCAGCAACCTGTTCATTTTGCCAACACTTTTTGAAAGTAAGATTATTATCTACCCAAGTTTCATCAAGATAAAATATCTGTCTATTATCCCCTCTGAAAGCTTTCAACATTTGAAGATATTTACAGCGTTTATTTACAATGTCCTGCCTTTCAACTAATATATTTCTTTGTGACTTGCATTGCTTCCATTTGAACCCCATTTGTTTTAAAAGTTTCCTTAAAGTTGACAGTTTCCAATTGAAATTTATCCTTTCCTTTAAAACAGGGAGCAGCTTTTGACAGGTTGGAACTATCTTTTTATTGATATAAAAGTCCTCCATAATTTCAACGATTACTCATCTGTCAAAGCTATCGAGGGTCGCATTTCTGTACTCCAGTCGTTGTCAGTTTTTGCCGGGCATTGACAAACGATCAGAAGATGATGTGCTTGCTTCATTAATTCTTACTTCTTTCTTAATGTTTTTAATTGTCGACACCGAAACACTACAGTAGTTTGCTGCTCGTTCAATACTTTTATTTATTGGTACTGCTTGTTGTTTTTGCTTTGCCTCACTTTCACAACATTTTATAACATGAGAAATCAAATTCCTTTTGTCACTATGAACAGTACAACCGCGTTTTCTAATAACAGACATCTTCTAATATATAACACTTACTTTAAACTTATTCTAAAGTTATTTTGAATTAGCACAACACATTCATTACAAAATTTATTTACTGCAAATTCTCTAACAAATAATAAACTGGAAATATCTAACCTCAATAAATAACCAAACACCTATCACGTCTAGCACAAACGACTGGGAGTTGGCAACTCTGCTATTCCACTAGTATGGAAGCAAGTGCGCATGCGTTCTAACTATTTCCCCCTTCATGCCACTGACAATCCAGAGACATTCTCATGGTGAGCCAACAATAACTAGGTTTTATTATCCAAAACTAAAGTGAAACATTTTTAAAAGTTTGAACATGTGATATCTATAGAACATATGATATTATAAAATTGTATGTATCATCACATTCTTCCTTCCTTTTAAAAATTTAGTGAAAAGTCCTTTAAGTTAGAAGGCATTTTGTGCACTCTATTAGAGCATTGCAGAGGCTGTGAATCTGCATGCTGGTTGTCTTGATTTTCTTGATCATGATTGAAGGGTGTTGAAGGTCCAGGCTCTTGTGGCTGGGGACTGCTTTCTGGTTGCCAATTAGCAAATATATCATTTATTGATTTTACTTATGCCACCTTCAGTGCATCAATAGCTGATGTATATGTGTTCTTGTCAGCAATTAAAAGGTAAACGGAATGAGATACATGGTTGGTAAGCAGACGCAACTTACTTTGGTCATCAATCTCCTCAAAAGATGCAATAAAATTTTCGAAAGTCTTCAGCCAGTAATTCCATTCTTGAGTAGCTGTAGGAAAGTGCTGATATCCATCAAACTTGAATGGTTTCAGTAATTTATCCATTTTTCATACTATACTTGGAGTTTTGGATAATAAATTGTAATGAAAAACCTCTGGTAACTAGGCTTTATTATCCAAAACTAAAGTGAATTTATCCATTTTTCATACTATACTTGGAGTTTTTGATAATAAATTGTAATGAAAAACCTCTGGTAACTAGGCTTTATTATCCAAAACTAAAGTGAATTTATCCATTTTTCATACTATACTTAGAGTCTTTGATAATAAATTGTAATGAAAAACCTCTGGTAAAGTCGGCGCACCATGAGAATAGCTTTTGCTAGAAGTGGGTGGAGAAATGTAGGGGGAGGCGGCTGCAGTGCTACCAACGATGCGTACGTTTACAATACTGTATGGTACTCGATACATTGTGTAGCCTAGCAATTACTTGTATTAAAGCAGCAAAAACAAAATAACTTATTTTAGGTCTATAATAATTATTCAACACGTCAACTTGAAAGAATTAAAATTCATCACATACCTTAAATAGGAGCGAAACCTTCCATAAACGAATCATCATTAGCATCATCTTCTTCATTGTCACTAACACCACCATTGTCTTCAAAATCATTTTCCGTTTCACTATCAACAGAACCACCCAACTCAATAATTAAATTATCTACTGCATCTTCCATTATTCCATTATTCTTGTGGCCTAATTGGCTCTGGCTCTGTCTCATGTACTTCTATTTCTGGCTCTGTCTCATGTGTGTCTATTTCTGGATCAGTCATCACCTCACCCGGAGGTGCTAGGTGTTGTAGTGAAACTGTCATCTCTCCCCCATCTTCAAGGCGTACCTTGGCATACTGTGGGTTGACTTCAATGATGTCAACTTCCTCCACCAATGGATCAAATTTGCTTTTTCAAACATGTACTTTCATTAGCGCTGGAAGTGAAATACCATTGGATATTGCCTGTTGTGCCTGAACATTCTTTCATGGGGCATCTCATTGGTTGCTGTGCACAACAGTAACTGAATTGAATGGAGGAGAGCATCAGGGAGTACTGATTCCCAATCTGATGGATCCAACTTTCTGTATTTGAGTGCAAGAGATATTGTGCACTAAATTGTGCCATTTTCTTGTTCAATTTGGCCATTACATGTAGGGTTGTAAGGCGCTGACATGGAAGTGGCTACTCCTCGATTATGAAGGAATTCTTGCAGCTCTCTGGATGTGAAAGATGTTCCTTGGTCAGTGTGTATGTAAGAAGGTAAACCAAATGTGGTGAATAGGTCTACAAGACATTAAATTACAGATGATGAGTTCATATTGGGACAAGGGTAGGCAATTGGAAACTGGGAGTATTCATCAATTATTGTTAAAAGATATTTATTCCTTGTTTTTGATGGAAGAGGGCCCTTGAAGTCCATGCTAATTCTTTCAAATGGATGTGTTGCTTTTATGAGAGTTGACTTCAATTCTTTAAAAAATTGAGGTTTTATGACATTACAGGATGGACATGATGAAGTCATCTTTTTGACATCCTCAACTGAATAGGGTAAATTATGAGTTCTTACCCAATGGAACATTCTAGTCACTCCAGGGTGGCATAAGTCACAATGTAAGGAGTACAATTTATCAATTTGGGTCGCATTACACACCCTGGAGAATGTATCTGCTACTTGATTATGTTTCCCTGGTCTGTAAATTATTTCATAATTGTAACATGACATCTCCAATCGCCACCTCTGTATCTTTTCATTCTTTATTTTGTTTTGATGAGTCATATTGAACATGAATGAAACGGAGCACTGGTCTGTGATAATCTTGAAGAATCTTCCAAGTAAGAAATGTAGGCTATTTTTTTAAATTATACATTTATATCTCAGTGCTTTGCTGAAAACTGCAATCTGAAAATGTCTCCACTTTTTCAGAGCACTAACTACAGCATACACCTCTTTCTCAATGGCTGAATGTTTATGCTCACTGTCATTCAGTTTTTGTGAAAAGAATGCTACTGGCCGTCCACACTGTGATAAGACAGCTGAAATAGAGAAATCAGAGGCATCTGTTTCAACTACAAATGGTTCCAAGTCATCTATTGTACTTACTACTGCCTTAGAAATCTCAGCTTTGAGTTGGTTAAAGTCGGATTTAGCTTCAGGAGTCAAGGGAAAAGTTTTTGAATTAAGAAGCCATTTGACTTTGTCTGAATAGTTGGGGATCCATTTTTAATAGTGCACAAACATTCCAATTGTCCTCAAACATTCCAAGACCCTTTTTATTGTCTGGAGGTAGAAGATTGAACAGTGGTTTTAGACATTCAGGGTCGGGAGATATGGTTCCATTTTCAATTTTGTAGCCAAGCAAGTTTATTGAAGTTAGTGAGTATTTGCTTTTTTCTTCATTAATTGTGAAATCATATTTTAGCACTACATCCAAGAAGTGTTTGAGATTTTTATCATTTTCCTCCTGATCCTTACCACAAACTGTCACATCATCCAGATATGCATACGTTTTTTTTTCAAGTTTTTCATGAGTAATAACATCATCAATAACCCACTGGAAGGTGGGTACACCATCTGTCAAACCAAAAGCTAGCCTTCGAAACTGGAATGTAGTAAGAATGTTGTCTGATGAGTTTCAGCATCAACCTCTGCAAACTCGCAGTTTTTACTCAATTGTTGCAAAGCTTGGTTATATTGGTCAATAGTCTCATCTGGGGACTGCTTTCTGGTAGCCAATTAGCAAATATATCATTTATTGATTTTACTTATGCCACCTTCAGTGCATCAATAGCCGATGTATATGTGTTCTTGTCAGCAATTAAAAGGTAAATGGAATGAGATACATGGTTGGTAAGCAAACGCAACTTTGGTCATCAATCTCCTCAAAAGATGCAATAAAATTTTCGAAAGTCTTCAGCCAGTAATTCCATTCTTGAGTAGCTGTAGGAAAGTGCTGATATCCATCAAACTTGTCTGGTTTCAGTAATTTATCCATTTTTCATACTATACTTGGAGTTTTGGATGATAAATTGTAATGAAAAACCTCTGGTAACTAGGCTTTATTATCCAAAACTAAAGTGAATTTATCCATTTTTCATACTATACTTAGAGTTTTTGATAATAAATTGTAATGAAAAACCTGTTGTAATCTAAAAACGATAAACCAGACCATGGCTTTTATTCACTATAAACACAAGTCAACTAAAAGCAAAAATAGGAAACCAAATAACAAACACAGTAACTGAACATTCAATCATGTGTCCAAGTCCATATGATTATCATACCACATTCTTCCCCACTAATTTTTAAAATGGGTATAACAAGCATAGTCCTTCAAGTAAGCCAGGGGCTTCACTTGTCTTCTAGGTCATTGATTTTGATTCTTCCTTGGTTGTCAATCTTGTATTATTGGTTCTTGTGGATCTTGTATTATTGGTTCTTGTGGATATTTTATTATTGGTTCTTCCATTTGTTCTTCGATATTGACATCATTGTTTTTGTATTTTTTTATATTTTCTTTTTTTAGTTCTTCACTTGAAAGTCCAGCAGGTGCTAGATGCCTTAATGCTACTTGAGACTCAGAGCCATCTTTCCTTCTTATTAAAGCATATTGTGGGTTTGACTCTAAAAGATCAACGTGCTCAACAATGTCATCATATTTACTCAAACACATTTTTTTTGAGAAGTACTGGACCCGGAGTGGTCAACCAAGATGGTAGGGACTCTCCATTTACAGTCCGTCGACTATAAGTGAAAAATCTCTCATGAGGTGTACAGTTAGTTGCAGTACACAATAGTGACCTTACAGAATGAAGCGCCTCTCTTAATACTTCTTCCCAGGCAGTAACAGGCAGGTTGCAAGTCTTTAGTGCCAGTAGAATGGTCCTCCATATACAGGGTGCGGCAGCATAACTTCCTTTTTTTAAAACTTAATAAAATGCATTGTATGAATCAGAAAATTTTTATTCGTTTTTTATAATATAGGCACATACATAAAGTTTAGTTTTACCCAGTTTTGAAGATCAAATCAGGTAGGTGACGTCCCCCATTCTCCATACACTGAGTAAACCGATTTCTGGCATTTGTCATGACTCCAGCCAGTATAGCAGGCATTATGTTGGCAATTTCTTCCTGGATGTTGTTCTTCAAATCTTGTAGGGTCCTTGGACGGTTCACATGAACACGAGATTTCAAAAAACCCCATAGAAAAAAAGTCACAAGGGTTCAAATTGGGAGAGCGGGCCAGCCACTCCAAATCGCCCCTAATTGAGATAAGGCGCTCTGGGAAGTGTTCCCTCAAAACAGCCATCGATGCTCTTGAAGTGTGTGCCATAGCACCATCTTGTTGGAACCAAATGTCCCCTAAGTCCAACTCATCTAGCCGTGGGAAAAAAATTCCTGTAGCATGTTTACATACTGGTCCAAATTCACTGTCACTGTGACTTCATTTTCCTCAAAGAACCACGGACCAATAATTCCACTTTAGGAAATTGCACACCACACTGTGACTTTAGGTGAATGCAAAGGCCTTTGATGCAATTGTCGAGGATTGGTGTCAGCCCAGTAGCGCATGTTTTGTTTGTTCACGGATCCACACAAATGAAAATGGGCTTTTCATCACTAAAAAAAACAATAGCGTCCTCAGGAACGACTTCCAGAAGAACCTCACATGCGTTCCTCCGAGAATTGAAGTCACGTTCAGAAAGTTCCTGCACAATTGCCATCTCGTATGGATGGAAGTGAAGATCATCATGAAGTATTCTCCTCATGGAACGATTGGAAAGTCCAAGGGCAGACACATGTTTGCGCGCAGAATGCTGTGGTGATTGCAACATTGAAGCTCTCACTACCTCAATGTTCTCAGGTGATCTAATTGGCCATGGGACTCCAGTTCTTCGTCTTGTCACACTTGCAGTTTGTCTGAACGTAGTGACCCACATAACAATTGATTTCCGGTCCGGGACAGGGGCCAATGGGGCTAAATTAAAGCGATTCCGAAAGGCACGCTGGGTTGCGATCACAGAACATCTGCTCGAAAAGTAGGCCTCGATGGCAAAGGCACGCTCCTCACTGTTCCAACGCATGATGGTGACTGAACTGTGTCGGAACAAAACTTTATAGTCCCACCTCTCGAATGAGAACACTAGTGCTCCACTACGACATCAACCGACTAAATGGCGCACATTTAAAAAAAGGAAGTTATGCTGCTGCACCTTGTAGTACCATTAAAACGTTCAATCTGGGAATTCCCTCTGGGATTGTAAGGGGTCGTATGACTTGTGGCAACTCCATAGTTATGGAGAAAATCAGCCAACTTTCTGGACATAAAGGAAGTCCCACTGTCCGAATGTACAAATGCAGGTGCCCCAAACATTGAAAATAAGTCTGATAAGCAATCAATAACTGATAAAGAACTCACATCTTTACAGGGATTTGCAAACACAAAACGAGAATATTCATCAACCATAGTCAGTAGGTATCGATTCTTGGTCCTTGATGGAAGGGGGCCCTTGAAGTCAATGTTCAGTCATTCAATAGGTGCAGTTGCCTTGATGAGTCTTCCTTGAAATTGATGGAACCTTGGCTTCACTTCTGCACATGTTTGGCAAGCCAAGGTCATTCTTTTAACACTTTGCGTGCCGGCCGTTTTTCGGCAGGTCATTCCAAGCATGCCAGCTGTTTTCATGCTGGTCATTCCAAGCGTGCCGGCCGTTTTTGCTACTTTTTGAACATTCATAGCAAAATAACTATTCAACTCACTTCAATGACACTTACCTCATTTGAAAGCTCCTTTCTTTCTCTTTCTTGTGATACCATTTTCCATGTGATAAATTCCCATATGAAATGCATTATGATAGTTTGAAAAAGATCATTTTTTGAAATTTCAAAAAATTGAACCAAATGTAAATGTCTTTCAATTTGGGTTAGAATTGAAAAAAAACTGTACACAATCATATAGAAACACATTATTTATTGTGAAAATGCATAAATTCACCTACAATGGAACAGAAAAATTTCTTTTTGTATGAAATATTTTGAAACATGGCTCTGCACAATGAGCTATTTTATATTCAGAACACCAATAAGCAGTGTCTTTTCTTTTTGCTTTCCCTGTTTCTTTTTTACCTGTAGCAGAGCAAACTTTGCATGCTCTCTGCACTCTCTTTTTTCCGGGAGGGACTGGAATTTTTTCTAAAAAATGTTTGCCAGTAGCAAGCCTACCTAACTGGCCATCACTAGGACCTGGGTGTGGACCCTGTTGTGGAGAATCTTCCTCACATACTGGAAGTTCAGCAGAAAGAGATTTCATTAACTGAGATATTGACAACTTGTTCCTTTTCACCTTATTGTGCAAAATACAAGCATTCACTACGCACATAAGGAGACAGTGAAAAGTTAGTTTTTTCCACCATTTTACAGTTCGATGTTCAAATGCCCCATATGACATCATTTGATCTGTGAGGTCAACACCAGCCTTGTTTTGGTTATAGTCTAAGACACAAGCAGGCTTGGTTTTTTCATTGCCTCTTTTTGTTTGGTATGTTACCATTTCAGCAGTGTGTCTAGTACTCAACATATACACTGGGCGTTTGTCTTTCCAGCATATAGCTAGAAGATTTCCACTCCTACGAGACATTTGCTCCCCTTTTTGAAGAATTGGATTTCTCAAATCTCTAGGCAAACCCCTTCGATTTTTCATCACTGTTCCTACAATAGCAGTTTCAATTTTTTCAAGTTCTCTTGCAAGTTCAGGACTTGTGTAGAACATGTCTGTGTACAGAGTATGACCAACTCCTGATAAGCTACCTAATAATGTGGTGACAATATTTACAGTAACATTACTCTGGCCACAAAATATCCTAAAATTCCAAATATAACCAGAGGTGGCCTCAGAAAGCATGTATAGTTTTATACCATACTTATTGGGTTTTTGAGGCATATATTGCTTAAAATATATCCTACCTCTGAATGCACACATACCCTCATCTACAGTAATTTTTTCTCCAGGCACATATGCCTGCTGAAAACTGTGTTGAATGTGATCAATAAATTTTATGGAGAGGATCATGACCTGGCTGACCTTTCTTTATAAATGTCGAATTATCATTCAGATGTAAATTGGAAAGAATGAGAAGAAATCTGTTCTTGCTCATCACATTGGGACAGAAGTTACAAGAAACAGTGGGTTCCTTACTCCAGTGATCAATCATCTGGGGCCTAGTGCTGATGCTTTGATGAAAAATTATACCAAAGAATTATTTTATGTCTGCTATTGTCACAGTCTTCCACTCATTCATTCGAGATTTTTCTGTTAGAGTTCCACTACTTCTCATTCTTCTCAACCTTTGTCATGCATAAAGATTGGTCTGTTGCTTGAACATGTCAATCACTTGGTTGTCTACAAAGTAATCAAAAAAATCTACCACTGAATTACTATCATCCAAATTGAAATTGTCAGTCACACCACTCATCTCATTGAATACTTCCAAAGTTGGAACAGCATCCTCGTCATCCCATTCTGGAGTATTCAGCTGCTGGTTTTGAACTCTTCCATGTGCTGCAGGAATAGTTGCTGGTTGAAGTTGATCATTGGTTTGGCTCTCGTCCATCTCCATTTCCGATTGTGAATCTAAACAAATAAAATGACAAAATTGTCATTAGAAACTACAAAAGCATTGGAGAATACTGTCAGTAGAAAATATTAGTAATGATTGGGATGATGGGAAGGGTAGGAAGTTGTATTATGAATAATAAAAAATCTACTAACCTTCATTATTTCCAATTCCTGCTGAACATAATCCGGATCATCATCAGAATTGTCTAGAAAATCTTCATCAATATTGTCTTCACTTGAATCACCTTCTAATAAATAATTAATGTCAGACTCATTTAGTTTGTTAGCGGCCATTGTTCTAGACTGAATGATTCAAACAGATGTCAAAGAAGATGACTAGAGAATGTTGTATTTCTGCATGACTATGCCATCTAGTGGATGCTATTGTAACTAGGAGAATCAGGCTTTCATTAGAGACAGTGTTTCCCCATCTAGTGACGGGGAAACACATTTAAAGGCAATGGAAAGAGCACCCCGTCAATTGACGGGCTGTGCACTCTTCAAATGACTTGCCAGCCTGTCATATGATGGGCTGAGCAGACTTCAAATGATTCAGCAGCCCGTCATATGACGGGTGTTAACTTCATCTAGGGTGTAATTCAAGTTCTCAGTCCTAATCCAGTGGTACATTCTAGTTATACCTGGATGGCAGAGAGATTTGTGAAGCTCAAAAAGCTTAGCACCATCCCAGCATACTGCATTGACACGAGATAGAGTGTCTGCTTTGTCATTATCCTTCCCTGGTCGGTACATAAGTTCATATTGATATGGTGCAAGCTCTAATCGCCACCTCATTACTTTATCATTTTTTATCTTACTTTATGTTTTTTGTCAAATACAAATGAGAGAGCTTGTTGATCAGTGTATAATTTGAATTCCTTTCCAATAAGAAAATGTTTCCATTTTCTGAGAGCTTCAACAATGGCAGCAGCTTCTTTCTCTACCACAGAGTACAGTTTCTCAGACTTGTTCAAGGTTCTTGAGAAGAAGGCAACTGGTTGATTATTTTGACTCAAGGTAGCTGCCACAGCTATGTCTGATGCATCAGTCTCCACCACCAGTGGTTCTTGTCCATTTCTTGGGGTAATAAGTGAGTTTGCTATGTCACATTTAAGACTTTCAAAGTCTTTGATAGCTCCAGATGACAATGGAAACGATTCCGCTTGTGTTAAACTCCTAATCCTATCTGAGAATCTATGTATCCATTTTGAATAGTGAGCAAAAAATCCTAGTACTCGCTTTAATGAAGCCCGATCCTTGGGCACAGGGAGCGAAAGCAGTGATTGCAGCTGATCAGGATCAGGACGGATGGATTTGTGTGAAACTAAATGTCCCAATAAGGTAATTGAAGTTTGATTGAACTTGCTCTTATCTTTATTAATTACCAGACCGTATTTGGTTAAGGCACTTAAGAATTTCTCTAGGTTTTTGTCATGATCCTCTTGATCCTTTCCACAGACAGTCAGATCATCCAAATAAGCATAGACTCCTTTAAGGTTTTCCTTTTTGATTATACTGTCCAATGTTTTTTGAAAACAGGCCACTCCATTAGTTACACCAAATGGGATTCTTTTGAACTGGAAGAGCCGTCCAGCAGCCTCAAATGCAGTGTATTTCTTTTCTTCATCACAAATTGGAATTTGGTGATATGCATGTTTCAGGTCTACAGCACTAAACACTGTATGTAGCCACAGTAGACACAAGTTCATCTATGTTAGGTAATGGGTAGGCATCAAGAAGGGTATATTTGTTTATTGTTTGTGAATAGTCCATTACCAAACGCTTCTTACCTCTATCATTTGTCACAACCAGCACTTGAGCTCTCCAAGGCAATGAGCTTGGCTCAATAATCTCTTCAGCCAATAATCTGTCAATGTCTTGTTTTATAAACGTCATATCTTCTTCTGAATATCTTCGTGACTTAGTAGCTATTGGTTTGCAATCTGTGGTTAAATTACTGAATAGTCTTGGTGGTTCAACATTGGCACAAGAGCACACCATCAGAGTTGGTTTCTCACCCCCAAACCAAACTTGTACATTTGAATGATGTCTCATTACATCATGTCCAATAAGTACATCAGTACATAGGTCTTCAAGAACTGATAGCTTCAAGTCATTGTAATTGTGACCCAGTAAACTTAAATTAATCTTAACAAACCCATGTACATGAGATTTCAAAACAGAAGCAGCTAGCGATACTTGACCACTTTCTCTAAACATTTTAATTTTGTTTGTTTGAACAAAACCCAAATTGATGAAGCTTGATGTACTTCCAGTATCTATTAGGCTGTTTGCAGTCAGACCATTCACTTTTGCCTCAACTAAAGAGTTCTTTAATAATGGTTTGTTAGTTGTAGTAGCTAACAAAGCTGCTGATGTTCCAGAGCTCTTTGAATTTGTTTTGAGTTGTCTTGGATTAGAACTCTTGCACATTCTTGCATAGTGGCCTTTCTTATTGCATTTTCTACACATTTCTTCTTTGGCTGGACAAACATCTCTAGAATGTTTATCATATCCTCAAAAATAACACTTACTTAGAATGTTCTTTCTAACAGCTGAAACCCTCTCTTCCTCACGTTTCTCTAAGTAGGATTCACACTTACTAACCTGCTTTGCAGTCTCATTGACTGCACATGTTTGGTCTCTGTAGTCAGATTGGGAATAACGCTCAACTTGTTTTTGAGCCATTTCAAGAGCTCTAGATTTTTTAACAGCTTCTCCTAGGTCTAAAGTCTTGTTCTCAAATAGTCTTTGACGTATGTATGATGAGGATATGCCATTGATAAATGCATCACGGATATATTGATCTCTGTACTGAGTCGCATTTACAACTTCAAACACACAATCCTTACTCAGTGTTTTAAGTTGTGATATGTATTGATCTATTGTCTCTCCTTGATGTTGTTTTCTATTTATTATCAAGTATTGAGAAAATATTTCATTTTTCTGTTTGATATAGATTGATTTAAGAACTTCTATTGCATCTTCATAAGTTCTTGAATCCTGAACAAGTTTGTATACCTTAAATGATAGTCTATTAGTAAGGATTTTTAGTTTGTCACCTGTGTTAGTAAATTCTGTTGTGGAAAGAAAGTCTTCAAACGTTTGTAACCAGTGCGTCCATTCATCTGCAGCATTTGGAGATTCTGGATCTATTTCAAATCTGTCCGGTCTTAAGAATTTCTCCATTTTATGTAGCACTGGTGTGAAAGTTTATAGTGTTTTATTCACTATAAACACAAGTCAACTAAAAGCGAAAATAGCAAACCAAATAACAAACACAGTAACTGAACATTCAATCATATGTGTCCAAGTCCATATGATTATCATACCACAAAACCTCTGGTAACTAGGCTTTATTATCCAAAACTAAAGTGAATTTATCCATTTTTCACAAAGTTAATAGAAAAAAGGTTGAACGGTCGATAGTTGATTTTAAATCCGACAGGGGATTTCTTCATGGATGACGTCACTTGAATCAGTTCTCCAGAATCAATTTCCCTGTGTTTTTTTCATTAGTTATAAGAGATTGAATACATATCTCCCATAAGAGAGCATGTTAAAAATCTGAAAAACTGATTCACGTGACGTCATCCATGAAGCAATCCCCTGTCGGATTTAGAAAGAACTAACGACCGTTCAACCTTTTATCTATTAATCTTGCATTTTTCATACTATACTTGATAATAAATTGTAATGAAAACCCTCTGGTAACTAGGCTTTATTATCCAAAACTAAAGTGAAACATTTTTAAAAGTTTGAACATGTGATATCTATAGAACATATGATATTATAAAATTGTATGTATCATCACAGCAACACAATAATAAATTGATGTAGCATTTTTTTGTATCTGTGATGAGCAAAACTCAATTCACAATTGAGTTAAATATATCACAAAGGTACCTACTGAATGTAGGTGAAGTATAACAGTTTATTTGCAATGACATATATATTATGGCTGATCCCGGCAAACAGATTGAAAACAGAAGCTGCCTTCCAAAGATGTTGCACAGAAATATTATTTTTCATAGTTAGTTTTGAATATCTCATTTATTAATTGAATTAACTGCATCATTTATCAACCTATAGATACTGTATTACATATCCCTCTGAATTTGTAATAAATCAATCAATTCAATCATTCTAACCTCTTTGTCGTACGATTGTACCACATTCTTGCAAATAAATGGTTTGAAACTGATTATCGTATTTTTTAGCGTTAGCGGATTTTTAGTGTAGATTTGTGTAACTTTAACCTGACCCGGGGGGGGGGGGGGGGGGGGGGGGGGAATTGGGAATTTTCAGACCTCTTTTTACAATATTGCCTGATAAAGTTCCTCCAATCAATCAAATCATATTTATTCAGTTAGTTGCACGTATAAGCAAGGCTTAGCAACATTGAATCGTCAATAATAAATAAATAATAGTATTGTGAAGAGGAGACATCAATCAACACCGACAGCCCTTGAAGCACCTTGTGGATAAATCGATTATATTTTAGGTTGAGAATTTAACAAATAAAGAAAAAATCAATAAAACTGGTTCTCTTCACACAAAATCATTAATTACGTACGACGCTCTTTTTAATAGGAATTCCTTTATCCTTCTGATCATTCTTGGAAAGTTAAAGAGATAAAGTAAGTAAGAAGTCAGTAAATTCAGCTTTGATTGCCCTAAACATTTTCTCTCTAATATAAGTCTGACTTTACCAGAGCAGTTTGGCCTAAAGTATTAACTCCTCTTGATAGTGTAGAGGTATAGGCCTACTAGAATAAATTTCAAGTGTTCTTTATATATTATTATTATTTGTAAATAAGTGATTCAAAATATCTCATATGTTTCACATCCTTGATGTGTATCAATTTTTAGTCTCTACAATGGGCAATATCCTTTTATCAATTTGTGAAAAATGATCTATTTTTAAAGCCAATAAAAACAATTTATCACTATTTAAAATAATTTTATTAGTTTGGGAAATAAGCTTATTGCCTATTACTGTATATATATTATCTAGAGCTAGTAGTTTTGGTAAGCATAGTTTATTGTTCATTATGTACTACTGTATTTAGTTTTAGTACTTAGTTTTTTACTATTTTAGTATATGTTATAGTTTTTATAAGCTATCTTTATTTCAAAACATAAATTATTGAATTAACTAGTTTTTCTTACGATTAATACTAAATAAGCAACTTAGGCATAGCAATTTTGTTAAGAAGTAAAAAATATATGGATTTTTTAAATAAAATTTATGTAGTTAATTTTGAAGATAGCTTCCATTTTGAGATGAGGTTTCTCTAACTAGTGGTTCACCCGTGCTTTGCAACGGAATTTAAGGTAGATTTTTTTAAATTAAACATGTGATGTATGGATTTCAACCGCCAATGCCAATACAATTCTAAGGCTCGTATTAGACTTGGTCACCAGGCGGCGTCACCGGTTACTGTACGGACAGCCAGCCACGTCACCAGTAAAGTCACCAGAACTGAGGCCAACCCCCAGTTCCCCCACTCCAGTGCCTTCAGTTACTCTAACTGATGTTATATTGGCTCGCTAATTTGATAAGTATTTCATCATGTAGGCCAGGCCCGTGCTGGACCCCTTGTTAGGGCGGTGGACGGCCATGGCCAGAGGGCAGGTCCGTGAAGTTAGCCCCCCCCATGAAAGCACTAACGTTGAAAATAGTATGAATGGTTAGTGCTTCGTTGGTGCTGGTTAGTGCTTCAAGTCCCACCGTTAGTGCTCTTTTGGTTCCAGAGATATATGCAAAAAACACTGGGGGGGGCTAACTTCATGGAAGTTAGCCCCCCCCAGTGGAAATACTAAAGCTATGAAGTTGAAAATGATGTCAATCGTTAGTGCTTCGTTAGTGCTCATCATTGGATCAAGTCTTATCGTGATAGCTCTTCTGGTTCCAGAGATATATGCAAAAAACCTTGGGGGGGGCTAACTTCATGGAAGTTAGCCCCCCCCACAGTAGAAATACATGACATATGAAGTTGGAAATGGTGTCAATCGTTAGTGCTTCGTTAGTGCTGGTTGTTGAATGAAGCCCCATCGTTAGTGCTCTTCTGGTTCATGAGATATAAGCAAAAAACCTTGGGGGGGGCTAACTTCCATGAAGTTAGCCCCCCCCATGATAGAAATACTGGAGCTATGGAGTTAAAAATAGTGTCAATCGTTAGTGCTTCGTTAGTGCTCGAAAATTATCCAAGTCCCATCGATAGTGCTCGTTTAGTTCGGGAGATATAATTGAAAAACCTCAGGGGGTCACCACGCCCTTTTTGAAAAAATTGAGCTATGAAGTCGATATGGTGTCAATCGTTAGTGCTTCGTTAGTGCTAAAAAAAACATACAGGTCCCATCGTTAGTGCTCTACTGGTTCATGAGATATAAGCAAAAAACCTTGGGGGGGGCTAACTTCCATGAAGTTAGCCCCCCCCATGATAGAAATACTGGAGCTATCGAGTTGAAAATAGTGTCAATCGTTAGTGCTTCGTTAGTGCTCGAAAATTATCCATGTCCCATCGATAGTGCTCTTTTAGTTTGGGAGATATAATCAAAAAACCTCAGGGGGTCACCACGCCCTCTTTTTTAAAATTGAGCTATCAGGTCGAAAATGGTGTCAATCGTTAGTGCTTCGTTAGTGCTCGGAAAAACATACAGGTCCCATCGTTAGTGCTCTTCTGGTTCAGGAGATATAAGCTAAAAACCTTGTTATAGATACAATACTTGAAAACTTGACAAATATGTGTAAACAGCCTAAGGGGGTCGTCTCCACCCATTTGATAAACTTGAGCTATGAAGTAAGAAACGTTGTCAATCTTTAGTAGTGCTTCGTTAGTGCTAAAAAAAAGATACAGGTCCCATTGTTAGTGCTCTTTCGGTTTTGGGAGATATAGGTGAAAACGTCAGGTGGTCATCAACCCCTGTTTGAAAAAATTTATCTATGAATTTGATAGTTATTCTTCTAGTGCATGTTCTTGAATCTAATCTTATTGTTAGTGCTCATATGAATTGGGCGATATAAGCAAAAAATCTTCGGAAGGGTGCTAACTCCACAGAGAAGCTTGAAATGGAACCCTTGAGGGTTGGTCTCCTTCTAGTTGTGGTACTTGAGATTTGAAGTCGAGAATGATATCAATCGTTGGTGCATGAATATGTTTCATTATGTAATTCAAATATCATAATTATATAGTACTTTTTTTAAATCTTTATATCAATAGAGGAATTTCCTCAAACTCCTGTTTTAGCCCAAGCAAAATTTAATTGAGTGATATTACAAATTACAAATATATAAAAGAACTATAGTTTTAATCATTACCGGCGTTCCTCCTAGTTTTGCCTGGGAATCCAGTTTGGAGTTGATTTTTTCTGGTTGATTACTTATTGGTGTGGTCACAGAATTACGAAATTGGGATGATGAGTAAAATACCTTACATATACCATAGATTTTTCTTTAGTTGTTCAGATTCATATATTATAGGTTAAGCTTACACACAATAGGTACACCTACCATAAATGTTGAGAGCCTACCCTGGACACTGTTTAGAGAGCAGATCGAGGTGTGTTGAGAATACATTATGATGATTATGTAAGATCAGAAGGGAGAATAGAGTTAATAAAATACTCGAAAATCCTAGAATAATACTGTGTTCTTTTATTTAAAAAAAATGTTAGTGATAATTTACTTATTAATTATACGTAAAAAGTACTGGGTTTACATTCTTAACAATGAAAATATTCTATTTCAAAAGGCGTTCATGCTTTCTGATTGACTAGAAATGAAGGTCAAATCAATATTTAGGTTCAAAACTACCCAAAACAGTGATTTTTTCAATGGGTCTCACTTTATGTTGTCTGCTACAGTAACTAGTTTTTCTCAGGTTGTTTATATTAAAATGGCCATAACTATTCATTGGGGAGTCCAATCAACTAGAACTCAATGTCAAATCAAAATATGGTTTGGGAAACACCCCAAACTTTCATGCATTTCAAATTTTAATGTTGATGTAATTGCCTGCTAAGTGAACTATTTTTTTTTCTTTTAATAGACATAATTTTTTCTATATGACTTATCAATTGGAACCATAGGCTTGTCCCACACTGGATCCGCTCAGTTCAGCACACTCAGCTCAGTCGCTTCCATCAAAATTCGGAAACCATGTATTCGAACAGAGATCATTTATGATAAGAATTTCAGTCACTTGGGGATCCCTAAAGCAGATTTTATCAGAGGTTGCATCCCATCCTTCAAGTTAGGCCCAAAAACAAAGATACGCTCTTTTTAGCAGACCGGATCCGTTCCGTCAGCTCAACTCAAACCGCCCCGTCAGTCTCAGCCACTTTTTTGTAAGCGAGTGATTTTTGCCTGAAGCTGAGTCGCCGCGCATGCGCAGAGTAGGCCTACAGACACGTGTTGTGCAACTGAACTCCGGAGGTCTAACATATTTTTTGGCAGTGCTGGGATTAGATCATACGCTGAGAGAGAGATTATTATTATAATTATCAAGATGCGTTTTGATGAACGCCTGATATCAGCGGTACAGGCACATCCAATGTTATAAGACCTGTCACACAAAGACTATTATAATATTACGATGAAGGAGGTCGTATGGGAGGAAATATCTGCAAATCTCAACGAAAGTGGTAAGAAAAATCCTGCATTATTTTCCATATTTATAAATTCTTGAAATAGAATCACAACACTACAAAAAAACTCTAAACAATAAATTTTATTGAAATTATTCACCTGCTTTTAACGCTTGTCTATGAATTGAGGGGCTCTGGCTGGCTACGACCTAATTTTAACCTATTTCAATTTATTAATTAAGTATTATACTGTACTACTTATTACAGACACAATACATATACTAATGTTTTTTTTAAGATGTTAAAAAGTTGCAATACCCATTTTGCAATTTCCAAACTCCATGTTTTTAAAACGAAAACATATTTTTCGACACCCATCTTGTGTGAGATGAAAGGTGAAGGGAATAGGTGAAGACAAATACATTAAAAGGGTGCATTGTATGAGTTTGAAATGAAGAAACAAAGTACCCTGATGTGTATCTTATTGAGAGGGTAATAGAGAAGAAAGGTAACAAATTAAATTGTATGTGAAATGGTTGGGCTTTGATTCGAAATACAATTCATGGATTGATAATAATAGTGTTATTGTCTGAAAAAATAATTATATTGTCTCTGTATTGAAAAATGAAGATGAAACAGCACTGATCAAAACTACCACTGATCAACTTTGATAAGTATTTAAATGAGAAGAACAGAAAGCAACAAATGAGACATAGTGTACTTTTGTATTGTGTGTGGACCATCCAATGTTGGAAAAATCAATACCGTTTTTAATTTATTATTTGCAGAAAATGGTGGTAAATTTTTACATTTATATGTACTTACCAAATCTCACCAGCAAGACTAGTATGAACTTCTCAAAGAAATTATGAGCCAAGTCCCTGAGATTGGATTCAATTTGTTTCAACATAATGATGAAATCCCACGCCTGATTGATGTCTGAACAATCACAACTACTATTTGAGGATGAAGTCGATGTCTCTTTAATTATTAATGTTTTAGCTGTTTTTGGGTAAAAGTAATGGATTTTACGCGAATATTTTCTTTTTTCAGCCAAAACAAACTTAAAATCAGAAATCAAAAATCCAAATAAAAAATTAAAAACTAATATTAAACGGCAGTAATTATTTTATTCACTATTAAAACTTGTATAAATGCACGATTGTATGGCATTGTACCAGGACCAAGAACAAAATTATTAATTTTACTTCAACACCGACCGTGATCCACCCAGAAACTGAGCTTCTGGACTGTTGAAAAGCTCAAACGGAAGTCTATAAAATCATTTTGTTATTTTATCATGGGAAAATAATTCACAATATCAACATTTGCGAGTTATGCTACTATAATAGGTTTCTTCTAGACTAATGACATCTCCCAGTTTTGTTATGAAATTCTAACCCACTCTTTCTCGATAATTTACCATACATTAAAGTTCTTTCCACTGTCATATAAAGATAGACTAAACATGCTACAATAACAGCCGCCATGCTCAGTTCTCAACACACCAATATTGTAATATTAATTCCGTCTAGATTAAATTTTGTTTACAAGAATTATTATCACTGGTATAGAATTATTCTCAAGAACCTTTCCTACACAAAAAAAGCATTCTATCTAGTGCTTAGTCATCTCAAATGGGGGGGGGGGGGTACGGACCCGGGGACCCCCCCCCCTTGAATACGCCCTTGATGGAACTCTAAAGGTTCTGTAATCTTATTTGTCAGCTTGAACAAAATTTTAATTTCTTTTATCTTTGCTTATCAAATTATATGAAGTGTTGTCAAAACTAACTTTTCTATTGTCATCAACTTACAAAAGGTCATAAATATTTTTCTAGTGTTCCGATCATTTAGAAATCTGCGTCAAATTCTCCTGATAATTCTTATTAATCTTATATCCCTACCTAGAAATCTCCTATTTTTGTTAATCACAGCGATAGCACATGTTCTGCTGACACAAATATGTTTTCAAAGTGGAAGTTAGCAGCGAATTATTTCAAACGAAATTATCTTTATTATTTTCATAGAACTATTGTCATATACTACCAGGAACTGTGAAACTATTTTGTCTACTAATAAAACAGTTGGATTGTAGTGACTTTTTCCAAATATTCCGGTAAACTCGCATACTGACCACTAACGATGGGACAAACTTGTAGTAATTACAAGCACCAACTTTCACTTATATGTTTATTAATTATTTTTTCTAAAAGCAATTTTTTTAAGAGCACTAACGATGGGACCTGTATCTTTTTTGAGCACTAACAAAGCACTACTAAAGATTGACACCGTTTCTTACTTCATAGCTCAAGTTTATCAAATGGGTGGTGACGACCTCCTTAGGCTGTTTACACATATTTTTCATATTTTCAAGTATTGTATCTATAACAAGGTTTTTAGCTTATATCTCCTGAACCAGAAGAGCACTAACGATGGGACCTGTATGTTTTTTCGAGCACTAACGAAGCACTAGCAATTGATACCATTTTCGACCTCATAGCTCAATTTTAAAAAAAAAGGGCGTGGTGACCCCCTGAGGTTTTTTGATTATATCTCCCGAACTAAAAGAGCACTATCGATGGGACTTGGATAATTTTCGAGCACTAACGAAGCACTAACGATTGACACTATTTTCAACTCCATAGCTCCAGTATTTCTATCATGGGGGGGGGCTAAATTCATGGAAGTTAGCCCCCCCCCCAAAATTTTTTGCTTATATCTCATGAACCAGAAGAGCACTAACGATGGGACCTGTATGTTTTTTTGAGCACTAACGAAGCACTAACGATTGACACCATTTTCGACTTCATAGCTCAATTTTTTCAAAAAGGGCGTGGTGACCCCCTGAGGTTTTTCAATTATATCTCCCGAACTAAACGAGCACTATCGATGGGACTTGGATAATTTTCGAGCACTAACGAAGCACTAACGATTGACACTATTTTTAACTCCATAGCTCCAGTATTTCTATCATGGGGGGGGCTAACTTCATGGAAGTTAGCCCCCCCCCCAAGGTTTTTTGCTTATATCTCATGAACCAGAAGAGCACTAACAATGGGACCTGTATGTTTTTTTGAGCACTAACGAAGCACTAACGATTGACACCATTTTCGACTTCATAGCTCAATGTTTTCAAAAAGGGTGTGGTGACCCCCTGAGGTTTTTCAATTATATCTCCCGAACTAAACGAGCACTATCGATGGGACTTGGATCATTTTCGAGCACTAACGAAGCACTAACGATTGACACTATTTTTAACTCCATAGCTCCAGTATTTCTATCATGGGGGGGGCTAATCTCATGGAAGTTAGCCCCCCCCAAGGTTTTTTGCTTATATCTCATGAACCAGAAGAGCACTAACAATGGGACCTGTATGTTTTTTTGAGCACTAACGAAGCACTAACGATTGACACCATTTTCGACTTCATAGCTCAATGTTTTCAAAAAGGGTGTGGTGACCCCCTGAGGTTTTTCAATTATATCTCCCGAACTAAACGAGCACTATCGATGGGACTTGGATCATTTTCGAGCACTAACGAAGCACTAACGATTGACACTATTTTTAACTCCATAGCTCCAGTATTTCTATCATGGGGGGGGCTAACTTCATGGAAGTTAGCCCCCCCCCAAGGTTTTTTGCTTATATCTCATGAACCAGAAGAGCACTAACGATGGGGCTTCATTCAACAACCAGCACTAACGAAGCACTAACGATTGACACCATTTCCAACTTCATATGTCATGTATTTCTACTGTGGGGGGGGCTAACTTCCATGAAGTTAGCCCCCCCCAAGGTTTTTTGCATATATCTCTGGAACCAGAAGAGCTATCACGATAAGACTTGATCCAATGATGAGCACTAACGAAGCACTAACGATTGACATCATTTTCAACTTCATAGCTTTAGTATTTCCACTGGGGGGGGCTAACTTCCATGAAGTTAGCCCCCCCCAGTGTTTTTTGCATATATCTCTGGAACCAAAAGAGCACTAACGGTGGGACTTGAAGCACTAACCAGCACTAACGAAGCACTAACCATTCATACTATTTTCAACGTTAGTGCTTTCATGGGGGGGGCTAACTTCACGGACCTCCAGAGGGCGCCTGCACAATTCAGAGGGAGGACTAACTAGGGGGGGGGGGGGGGGGTCTGGAATATGATAATCATCAAGTGTTAATTGCACATGAGGACAGAAACAAATATGTTCACAAATGTAATGTTCTTTGATTGAAGTTACAAACCAACCTGAATGAAGTCTTTTTAATTCGGAGCTGAAGTGGCAGATATAATCAATATCGGTGTCCAGTGGCACCCCCACCCCAACTTTGGGGTGCTTAACCCCCCCCCCCCCCCAAGAACTCAAAAAATTGTTGATTAAGAAAATTCACTTTAGGTAGGGGAAGGAAGGGTAACGTGGAATGGTAGGGTAAAGTGGAATAGCTTTTCAAATTTCCTACTTTCATCGGGAACAGATGTGTATCAACATTAATCCTCTTTTTGTGTTGTTGGCTAAACTGTCATAAAGTGTCATGGCGCTTCTCAGCTGTTTTTCTCTCACAAGGAGTACATCTTGTCTGAGGTTAATTTTTTTGTAATACTTCAGTGCAATTATAAAATCAGTGGAAGTTATAATTTTGAAGAATTTCGTTTTTCTGCAGTTTGAACTTTGAAAGAGATAGGCACTTCACAGTTTCTATTCATGATTGCACCAGTATTATTGATGAAATTAAAGTTTTTACAAAGATGCACTTTGGGGTAAAGTGGAATACCTTGTATTGGGTAAAGTGGAACATCATTCCACTTTACCCCCAAAAATTGGTGTAATCCTAGTTCATGTGCCAGGTTGATTTTCTACAATTTTATTATTTTAAACGATTCATCATGTTATTCTGATACTAAAACAATAACAATTTTATGGTTCTCACCTCTGATTGATCAATAAATTGAAATCAAAATACCTTGAATTAGGCTAACTTCAACAAGGATCAACATCAATATTGATACATAGAGTATTGAATGCTGTTTACTTATATTAAAGCCCCAACCTCAAAATATTTATTTATGATGTTGAAGATCCATCTTGTTTCCACTAATATGTATTATAAACTTAAAAAACACTTTTGAATGGAAATTGACTCACTTTATGGCGTGACGGCCGTTTCGCTCTGTTGTCTAGAGCATCATCAGACGACCCACAGTACCTACAGTACCTGCCTTCATTCCACCTGTGGGTACTGTGGGTCGTCTGATGATGCTCTAGACAACAGAGAGAAACGGCCGTCACGCCATAACGTGAGTCAATTTCCATTCAAAAGTGTTTTTTAAGTTTATAATATTTATTTAATTTTTTCAGCTTCCAACTTCAGTTCTTTTGATGTTTGTTTAATCTTTTCAGCTTCCAGCTTCAGTTCTTTCAATGATTGTTCAATTTTTTTTATTGTAGGCTACTTTTAAAATAGCTACTTTACATAGGCTACTTTTGAAAATGTTCAATAAAGTGCTAATTTAAATAACTGATGAAATATTTAATTTTATACAATCATCATTCATCACAAATTGAAAGCAGATGAGCTGATAATTGCTCTTATAAGTGCATTTTAATGCATTCCACTTTACCCAACCAGTTGGGTAAAGTGGAATATTTACAGGGTTAATTAAAAACTAAATTTCAATAATTTCTAGTGGAGGAAATTTAGTATGAATATGTGTTGACACGAGTTTAAAACCGAATCAACTAAAAACACTAAAATTAATACTAATTAAACAAAAATTCAGCCTCTGATGTGAGGTTAAAGTTAATTATTCCACTTTACCCTTCCTTCCCCTACTATGTGTTCCAGGCTGATTAGTGTTGGTGCATTTTGTGTGTTCACACTTTTAAAATAGAATAAAGTTCATAACTAGTGGCTTGACATGGGGGGCTTTCATTGTGAAATGAGCTGAAAAATTAAATTAAAAAAACATTAACTACCGTGATTATTGAGTTATTCTATGGTATACGCAAGGAAGCCAAACGAAGGCGGTTTTTAGATTGAACTTGGTTATTGATTGCGAATAAAGCACCCATAGTTCATAAAATCAGAATTTAAATTTGATCAAAACACACAAGAATAGCAAGTGGGAAGCATCTGTGCAAAGTCCGTGTGCTTTGGTTCAATAAAACTCAACTAAGCTTTGGGATCGTTCTTAACAGAGCTTAATTTCTAATGAGAAATACCAGAGCTGTGACTTACCGGTGTCTGGGGGTATGGAATACGCCCCGGTCCGGGGGGTCCTCCCCCGGGAAAATGTTAAAAATTACACTTGAATTGGTGCATTTTAAACGCATTTGAGCATGGTTAGTAATGCACATAGAATATTACATAATATACAAAATAATAAGATTCAGGTTTTTAAAAATAGGTCTTTTAAACGATTTTGACGAAAACTTGAAACCAAAAGACAAAAACTTAGTCAGACTAATTAGAAAAAAAAACTATCATTTCCAGCTAGTTCGATCAGATCTGGTTTAAAATAAATGATTCTATTGTCGATTTAGATAGCTGGAGTTCCGCTGTGTCCTAGAAGGTACCGGAGCTCCGCTCCGGTGTGCTCCGGCTGAAATGAAGCCCTGGTTCAGGTGCATTCACATTTAATTTGAAAAAAAAAATGATTTCACAAGTTTGAAAGGAGAATTTTAAAAGATTTGGTTTATTGCCAATTAAATTAGTTTACCCATTAAGCCGACAATAAAAAAAGTGTTTTCATGATCATTTTGTGAATTTTTGTAAAATATCCCACCAATTCAGAGATTGGGTAATCTCGATTTGCATTCAGACTGGCGTTTTACGTTCACTTTATTACCCACGCAAAAGTCTAAGAATGGTGTGGGCACCATAAAAATGTATAATAGTAGATCTTGTAGCACATTTAGCCAACATTATATTAATTCACTTCAATTCACACCACCTATTTGAAGGCCTTAGAGTTTTTTGAATTTATGATGGAATAGCTGCAATCTTTCACCCTCTTTATTTCTGTAACAAAGCGTTTCCGGACCTTCATTAATTTTATTTTTGTTATCTTCATGAGAAGATGCTTATGCAGCCTGGCAGAATAATTTTGAACTTTTGAAACACTCTTACAAATAAGACACATTTTGTTTCCCCATATAGCTAATACACTTTAAAAAGTCAAGTAATGAACCCCCTCAAGGAAATTTATCGGGCCACAATCTTGTAAAAAAAAAAGGCCAGAAAAATCCCAATTTTACCCCCCTCCTCATCACAAAATAATTTTACCTGGTAAGACGGGCACCCAAAAATCTGGGTGCGCCCCTGGCGGTGTCTGGATCCATGGAGTTCAAAATATCAGCTTCTGAGTGCATTTTAACAATAAAGATTCTAAATTTTTGTTTATCGAAGACGATCTTACACTGGTTAAAATTCTATTACCTTCAATGCTTTAGAAGGAAGAGATTCTTGGGATTTGAATAATTTTGGGTCGAAATAGGCCAGATCTCACCCGAGGGCGCCCCGCGTGGGTACTGGAAGAAGCAAGTCCATTCAGTTGTAGCCTACACCCTACAGTCGCAACACTCACCCCGGCCGCTCGGCTATAAGCCTCGTCGTGAAACTTGTCAGTTTTGGAACAAGAGGGCGCCAAAATTTCACAGGCTGGAGGGCGCACCGGGATACGTCCCGGCGGGCCAGCACGGGCCTGATGTAGGCTATAAGAAACTTCTCATGTTTTCAAAGTTTGAAAATTCAACTAAAAAGCTTAAAATAAAACAAATTTTAAAACAAAAAAAAGAAACCGACTTCAATGAAATTAAACTCAAACATTAAATACTCACGTACTAAAAGTTTGAAATAAGTATTTACTTTAAACTGAGAAAATTTCAACCAAGTAATCTTTTGAAGTCGGCGCCAAATATTTTATGACATTGATAAGAAATTCTATCATATCTAATATAACACTGTATTTCAGTAAAAGTGAGTGTAAATCACAAATTCATATATTGAATTGAAATACAGTGTTATATTTGATAGAATTTCTTATAAATTTCATAAAATATGTGGCGCCAACTTCAAAAGATTACTTGTATGAAATTTTCTCAGTTTAAAGTAAATACTTATTTCAAACTTTTAGTACGTGAGTATTTAATGTTTGAGTTTAATTTCATTGAAGTCGGTTTCTTTTTTGTTTTAAATTTTTTTATTATCAATAAAATTTGTAAGAAGATTTGGTTTTGAAAAATGTTTACTAATGTAAATTGTCTTTGCCAGTAACACATCTCCATTATCATTATTACAGTTAGTGATTAGTGCAATTTTATAGTCCTGGTAGTTAATTTATTAATTTACTTTAGTAAAAATAATGAGATGTTTTAACTAAACACAAATTGTACCTGTATTAACAGGCTGCAAACTCAAGTAATGTTTAATATATAAAATTATTAAAACATAAAGGAACTCAGTAGCTAATATAGTGACAAATTTGACTGCAATCCATAACCTGTGTTATTAAAATCAGAATCATGCTTTGAATATACAAATGAAGTAAAACACTTTTTTTTACTTAACTTAAAGTAACTAAAAGTTTTTCTTCTGGCGAAACACATTTCGTCATTCTAGTATTTTTTCCGGTAATGTCCACCTTTATTAGTGAAAGCAGTTGAAAGAAGGAGGACTTTGACATTCTCATGTAATTAAAAACTTGTTTTCATCAGCACAAAGTTCGTCAAAAATGGTATAAACAATCCTTTTGTTTCTCAAAGTGATAATATCGGATGCACGTGCATTTTCCTAGCCCAGCAGTCTCCTTCTTTTCCTCAACAAAAGAGCAAGAAGCAGCATCTCTTCATGTTTCCGACATGACCGCTCGCTACACTAGCGTCAAACAAACTGAACTTGCAGATTACAAAAATACAGTGGTGACTGTGTGTAATACGTGCCATTTGATTCAATACCCAGCGATAATTCTTGGTCTCCAGTGGTGACTCGTCTGGTCACTGGGCAGGGTCACCAAACGCTGGTGACGTCACCGGTGACCCTAATGTAATGCTTCCATATAATAGAATAGAAAATGCTTCCATATAATATGGAGCTTCCTAATAAGCTCCATAAGAACTAGAGCCCAGCAACTAGTCAGATCACCGGTGACGTCGCCTGGTGACCAAGTCTAATACGGGCCTAAGAAAGCAATTAATTAGGAGCTGCAATATTGATACAGAAAACATGTTTTGCATCATATTGACATATCATGTATCAGCTGTTCTAGGAGTTTCCTGCTTCTGAAAACATTTTAAAACAGTAATAGTGTCCATAAGTGAAATTTGAATATTAATTTTGTAAAGCCTGGAAGAAGAATGAGAAATCGGACTCTGAGGTGCACTGTACTGAATTAAGAGGAATGTTTGTGTCAAATCGTTGCCGTTTTTTTTGTGAAATCCTTAAGACTGACTTTTATATGCACACACGTACTCTCTTACACAGATTTATAAACTAGTTATATTAGGACTTATATTTTAATTACTCCAAAATTAGATTAATAGTCGTCAGCCGAAGAATCTTTGAAATAATAAACTTGAAAAAACAAATATCCAACTCAAAAAAAAAGGGGGGAAATTGTGATTGTACAGTGAAGCATCCAATGCACGATGATAATCACCATCGTAAAATCAGACTCATGCTGTGGAATGGTGGCATGCACACTGCTTCAATCTGTTATATACCATTCCACATGTGTTTGATTTTGTGATGGTGATTATCATCGAATATTGGTTGCTTCACTGTGCAAGCACCCTTGGAGTAGAAAAGCTCAGCTTGGGTGGAAATACTTATAATAAATATACACATTAATTACCAACAATTTAACAATTTTATTAGAATTTGTATCGCATATAATACACACAATACATTCATAAATATCGATTTATTAATACAGTAATTTATCAGACGTTAATATATTTTTATACTCTTTACAAGCACTTTTAAAAATAGACATCCAAATTATATCTCCAAATAAATATTGATAGCGATCTAAAAAACTATTTTTGAACACATTTTTCTGAAGTCGCATTCTGTTATAGGTTTTATCTTAGTTTTTATTGGAGGGGGGGGGGGGGGAGGAAGGAGTTATTATCAAGGCATTAACATTTTATTGAATGCACTAACTTTGTTTTAAAGTGAATAATTTGTGAAATGTGTGAATTTTAAAATATGTATTTCTGTTTGAGTTTAAACAAAGCTACACTAACGATAACTCCACCTGACCACTGTGCATGAAATATAGTATATAAATTAGTTAGATAATTTGTTATGAATACTGAATGATGTGAATAAATCCTATTATTATATGGTTTGGATGGAGAGTAAATTAGCTTTTAGAATTATAAAATACCACTCTGATTCAGCTTGCTCTACAGCATCTTGAATTTAGAGCAATCAGAGGCATAGAGTGGTCAGGTTTGGGGTGGTGTTACATTAGTGTTGTTTGTTCAAACTTTAACAGAAATAATTAACGTTATTGTTAGTGTGGTTTTGTTTGATAAAATTTGAAGCAACTTCAATAGCTTAATCTTTTCTAAATATATACCCCTGGTTGCACAAACGTCCTATCATAATGATGCTTCTACTTCTATACCAGACTACTATCCATCACATTCTTCAGTATAAAAGTAAGCCATTATTTGCTATAAAAGTGTTTTGTTATTCAAGCAATGATAGCTAGATTGCAATGCAGCCAACAAAGTCAACTAAAAATGTCAAATTCCAAGATCAGCTGAGCATGAAATATAGTATAGTAAAAATAATAATATAGTAAATTAGTGGAATAATTCTGTATAAATTGAACTTAGTGAATAAATCATTATTATATGGTTTTGAGAGTAATTTAGCTTTTAGAGTTGTAAAATACTAGTGTTTGTCATTGATATAGGGCTTGTTTTAGGTTATGTTGAGCTATAACAAGATAGCGCATGTGGTGTGAATGATGGTACCACTTTTATATATTTAAAACTAGGTATGTGCTACTCTATTCAAGATATATAGATCATACAATAGCATGTATATAGGTATAATTAAATGATGTTAAAGATCCATCTTGTTTCCACTAATATGTAATATAAACTTGAAAAACACTTTAAGGTGGAAATTAACTGACATTATGGCGTGACGGCCGTTTCACTCTGTTGTCTAGAGCATCGTCAGACGACCCACAGTAGGCTACACTGCATGTACAGTCACAGAGTGTACTGTGGGTCGTCTGACGATGTTCTAGACAACAGAGTGAAACGGCCGTCACGCCATATCGTGAGTTAATTTCCACCTTGAGGGTTTTTTTTAAGTTTATATTATAATTATATGCTTTGACATAGTGGTTGGTATAAAACTGTTACAAATGATGAACCATCATTATAATAGGACACTTGTGCAACAATAGTAGCTTGTTGGTCATTTTGCTTTGTAGTGAAAAACTGACTTCAACTTGAACCAACTCTATAAAGGAATATGGCATCATCCTAGGCATAGTTTTGCACAAACTCTCAATAAATTGCTACAACAAATAAAATACTGCACAATCAATTTTGAAGGATTATTTGACACAGATTAAAAAACAATATAATTAGTATCAATAAAAGCATTTTATTGTTCAACAATATTTTTTAGATTCTCTAATTAGGAATAATATTATGACTAAATAAATTTATGAAATAATGCTTTAGGCCTAAGTTTCATGGTCAGGTTATAACCCTGTTGTTGAAATAAAGCTCTTGCATTTTACAAACCAATTACCGGTGGGCTAGGCTTACTAATAAATTTTTTTGAATAAAACTTAGCATTTTTTAAAGGTATGTTAGGTAGCATTCCTATGCAACAACCTGTTCACAGCTAAGTTAATTAATTCTACCTAGGTAACCTTAACCTCAAAAAATAAGGTTAAAATTCCCCAATTACACATAGTAAGAGAAAATAAAATTATGGTTACATTCTGAGTATAAGCAGAAGACCACCTGTTCAACTATTCACCTTTTTACCACCTCAAATTAAAAATCATTCTCAATTTGTTGTAAATTAAAGTTTGTTTCCTACCTAATGCTGGGGTTTCCTAGCTCAACACTATTGCATAGCGCACTTCACACCAGTATTGCCAAACAAGCTGAATAATTGTGGTAATTTGAATTGAAATTACCATATGCAACAATTAAATGTAGTTATTTTTCAAATCCCCATAATTCTTGGCTTGGGTCTGGCTATAATGATGCACAGGGCGCTATGCAAAAGTGTGGAGTTAGGAGAACCCAGCTTTTAGGTTTTTAGCTGGATTTTCCTAGCTCTGCACTTTCTGGGCAGCACACTGCGCACTGGTATTACCAGAGACAAGCTAAATAACTGTGGGAGAATTTGACTCAAAATTACCATACATTATGGTAGTTTTGAGTCAAATCCCCACAATTCTTTAGCTTTCATCTGGCAATACCGGTACACAAATTTTTAAATGTCTAGGAATTTGAATAAACAAATCAGACACCTTGACTTCCAGTACAATTCCATTTACCAGTAAACGGTAAGGCTCCCATCAACTCAACGAATGTGTTGACCATCTCACAATAGAAACCATTCTCCATTTGGTTTTTTCCTACCTAACCTAACTAAAATTTCCTAGAATCTAACAGTTTCAGTTTAATTGAAGGTATTGATGGTTTCCCATATCTCCTCACCGCCTCACTATAGAACGCCTTCTCCATTTGTTTTACAAGTTCGTTAAAAAATAAATTAGCCAAACTTGAGTGCAGTGATGATTTGAATTCAAATGAAATTTGAAATTCAATCACACAAGATAGCGGATGGTTACTGAGACCTGGTGTAAACTTCCAACTGGTATTTAGGTGATCAAAAAGCGTGGCATCTTTGCATTCAGCGTGAACTACGTTCGGTTCAACCAAAGTCACGTGGGATGTATAGCTTTCTACAATTGGCGGGAACCCGATGACTAAATCAGCTGTTAGGTGATCAGCTGTTCGGCGGTGGACGAGCGATTTCTTGCAGAATGGGACAAAGTCTTTGTAGTGCTCAACATCTGATACAACGTCATACATTTGTTTCATGGAGAATCTGTAATAGAACACCAATTAACAGTTTCCTTATGGAACAGTCCTTACATCGATTTACGCAGATTTGTAGTAATTTTCACTCAATAATTGCTTAGTTAAAAAAATAACATTTTTGCTTATATGAGGGATATTTTTTAAACTATTCAATTTTTTAAATAATTTAAGCATGTATTTAGGACCTCAACTTAGGGTTACCATATCACCAGATTTCCCCAGAGATTTCCTGATTTTGAGACAAAAAATGAGGCTCTGGGGGATTTCACAGGAAAATAAGAAATCTTCTCTTTGACGGTTTTTATAAGAATCCCCTATTACATACTGAAATTTTAGTCTGTGTTAACCTCAATGTTATGGACAATATTCAAAATTTGTGAAAAGAGCAGTTTTGGACTTGAATCTGTTGCTTCTTCACATTCATTGTAATTTTGTCACAATAAATAAATTTTTACTTGTCTTCTGGTTAAAAATGATCGTAAGTTTACCAGTCCTATTTGTAATTTTCCAACCAGCAATATCTATTAAGAGGACAATTGCATTTGAAAAGATTGTTTTTATTCATTTAATTTTTATACAGGCATGTCCCTATCCGCTAACGGCGACCATCCCCCCTTCACTCTCTCATTTACAACGCATTTAAAAATCTCTTTTTTTGGTGATTACCATATGGCAACCCTACCTCAACTGCACAACATGTTCAACTATTTCTCAAGTTCCACTTCTTGAAATAGGTGATGATTTAGTGAGTGAGACAGTCAATGGTATTTATTTGGCTTTTATATTGATAACTAGTGGTTTACCCGTGCTTTGCAATGGAGTATTTAAATTAAACATGTGATACATGGATTTCAACCGCCAATGTCAATACAATTCCTAAAAGGGAATTAGGAGCTGAATTATTGATACGGAACAAATGTGTTGTTTTGGCTTGTGACTTTAAGCTTTTTTGCATAATAGTGACGGATCATGTATCAACTGCTGTATGGGTTTCCTGTGTTTAAACACATTTTAAGTCAGTAATAGTGCCCATAAGCGAAATTTGAATATTCATTATCAACTGCTGTATGAGCTTCCTGCGTTTAAACACATTTTAAAACAGTAATAGTGCCCATAAGTGAAATTTGAACATTCATTTTGAAAAGCCTGAGAGGAAAAGAAAAAATCGGTCTTTGAAGTGCACTGAATCCAAGGGTAATAGAAACAAGGTTGTTCCATAACTTACCATGTTAACCATAGAATGGCTCAAATAACAATGTAGAACTACCCATACAACGGGTTTCCTCATCTATGCAATACACTAATTTTATTAAGGTCCCGGAAGGGAATTATCAGAAAGAAGAACAAAAAAGAAATTTTTGAGAAGGCACTAGAAGAAAGTAGCATATTGAAAATTATTGAAGAAAGGAGAGCTAAACTTATCGGGACATATACTACGGCACGACAGTCGGGTTAAAACAATAATTGAGGGTAAGATCGAGGGTGCAAATTGCAGAGGAAGACCACGACTTGACTACATGACACAAATTATTGAGGAAATGAAATGCAGAATATACCACGAACTGAAAAGGAAGGCTCAAAGGAGAGAGGAATGGAGGTCTGCTGCCAACCAACTCAAGGGTTGAAACAAAAGAAGAAGGGCATTATTAAATTCGACCAATTGTCCATGTGATATCTTTTGAAGAGAATATTTTTGACTCTTGAAACTTAACTCTTGAGATTTAAAAAATTGCCTTTATTAACGGCAGAGTTAGGACTAAAGCCCTCTCTTCCACTCAGCCCTTAGGAAGAACATGATAAAGAATAGGGTGGATAGGAAATAGATGGAAGAATAATTATAATAGGTGAGACGAGTGCCGTAACAGGTATCAAGTTTCAAGTTTTTATTAGGCCAGTTGAACATGAAAGTTACATTAAGCCAAGTCACAATTCACAATGAAAATATACAATAAACAGTCACAACATTAACAATACATATTACAGTCAGTATCAATAACAACAGATAGGCTACCTGAAATTAGTGGGAAGGAAAAGTTACAATTTTTACATCAGATAATTACGTTGGTCTCCTGTATTTGGGGATAGTTTTAAAAAGAAGAAATATTCTTAATTAGCCTATATCATATGGACCATTGTGCTGTGATCAGCAGCTATAAATTCCACTACTGAATAAAACGGATTCACAGTTAGCCAGTACCGTACCTAAGTATATGGAGAAATCGTTTTTTAGGTAATGCTCTAATTTGAGTTGGTAGGAAGTTGAAGAATTTGTAGGATATTATAGGGTAGCTGGACTTTGACTTTTCTAGTCTGCATCTTGGAATATGAATACTCTCACGGTTTCTTGTGAAGTGGCTGTGAATAATTTTTTAGTAGATTGTCCTGAATCTGATATATTTCTTTCAAACATTGATAAATAAATTCATTGAAGACTGACAGAATGCCGTTTTTAGAAAGAAGTGGCTTACAGTGGTCAAGATAGCCCGCTCCAGAAATCACCCGGTCTGCCCTTTTCTGAATTAATAGCACTTTCGAGGTGCTAGATGCATGACCCCATAATTTTAAACCATATCTCAACCTTGAGTGAAAAAAAGCAAAATAGGCCTGTCTGACCACCGAAATAGGCAGTTCAGACATCAGTCTTCTCAATAAATAGATGATGCTGATATGTTCAATCAGATAGAGATAAGCTACGAAACTCCTGGGCGCTCATAAGGGTAACCGATTGGATTGGCCAGCAAAAAAGACTCTGTTCTCTGCTGTAAAATCACTTGCGGGTGGTTCGGAACCCACCTAAAACTGTAGGTCCAACTCATCAATCACCATCATCCAATTCATTACCCACGCACAGGTCTCAGACCTATGTGGGCTTCATCCTCCGAGAAAAAAGGTATGCTTACTAACCCGACTAGTTTTCGTCCATTAAATTGTTTTCTTCTATCCAAATTGGAGCCTCCTGGAAGTGTGATGAAACCCCGTCTCGAGCTGTGAAAATATTCCATATGTCTCTTACATAGTATTCTCTGATGTAAAATAGGTTTGCAACATAGGTGAGAAACTGCAACAACTTCAGGTTCAGCCAACATTTTACTGAAAACAGAATATCAGATTTTATTGTCTTTCAAAACAATATAATATATGTAGAAACTATAATATACAATATATGTAAAAACATAATGTTGAACTTAAGTATAGCTTAATTATATCAACTAGCCTCTCACATAAAGTAAATTCGTATGATTTATATTGAGACCCTTACGGCTAGTTCCACCTCGCCCCTTAGCCATGTTATTGGAAACTTGGCGGACCTACAATTTTAGGTGGGTTCCAAACCACCCGCAAGTGATTTTACAGCAAAGAACTGAGTATTTTTTGCTGACCAATCCAATCGGTCAACCTTACAGAGAGGACCCAGGACTATATCTATATATAGCCTCTCACATGTCGGCTGTCAACTAATGATTACTACTCTACGCTATAAGATGTAATCGAATCCTTTTTGTCAGATTAGTTTCTACTTTCTTGCAGTTATTAATATTATGAATGCCTATTTCTTAGTAAAGCCGCTTGGAACGCAAAATAGAAAAAAATAAAATGTGTTTATGCATATTGCCAGAAAATGAGTTTACAGACTAATACTGATCATGGTAAATAATTGTATCCAAAGATGGGTTTCTCTACAAATAAGACAAATACTTATTTTTCTAGTTTCATAATTTGTGAACAATTATAAGATGATATTACTATTGTGATCAGGAGACATAATACTACAATTTGGTGAAGGTTTCAAGTCATTTTTTGCTAACATCTGCGGCACAATTACCCAAACTACTTATAGTTGAAAATTCGCAAGATTCAATTAAATCAAGAATTTATTCACCAATTTAAATCTAATCAATTTGCAGTATTGCTTTTAAAATAGAATTGGGTGTAGTTTCAATGACAACTTTCGCCAAGTCCTAAAAATAAACGAAAATAGCACAACAGTCAAGATCAACTTTTTATCAGTGAAACAATAAAAACAATCTAAAAATAAACAACGAAAAAAGAGGTTATTGGGAAATGCACATCATTTTATGGGAAAATATTGATTTGTTCTATTTGTACGTTCTAGTATATTTCTAGTGCGTTAAACTTTATAAAATATAAATAAAAAATTCAGTAATTAGAGCAAGGTCCAAAGTACTGTTTAAAGGTTATGTTGTTCCCAAAACCAATCACTCAACTTGTAGCTTTCAATTCCAAACATATTAGCTTGAAGATGAATGGAAAAATAACTTACGTTGTTGAACGCAGTTTTTTAAACCTTTTTAAATACTGATTAATTAAATTAACGACAATTACTAGAGAGTTTACATTTTTAGCCATTGATCAGATGTACTTGAAATTTCGTTCACATACAACTGCCCCCTGAATTATTGAGAACTACTGAATCATCTCAGTGTCAATGTGACATTGAAAATAATAGTTTCTGAAACTGGTGAAATATTGACGATACAATCGATTTATTAACGTTTATATTATGAAGAATATGTCTTCAAGAATTGTCAAAATGGAGATGAAACGACAATAATGTTTTTATATGTGATCAATTATTTATAGCCTTTAAATCGGTAACTGATTTGGCATCATATCTTGAGCTAAGAGAGGATAATAAAGATTAATATGCTACTGATTATTTTAATCTAATAAAATGATGAAAAAAAAAACATTTGAATCGAATTTTGCACACATTGAGATTTACATTATAGTTGTAAGGTTGGTTACCTGTGTGAGAAGAATACCCATATGATTTTTATGTAAAGAAACTGAATCACCTGTTTATTTGTAGATGGTGTGTCAGATGTGAAGTACAGTGCAAATTTTCTACATTTTAATTTTATTTTCTAGCAGTTTTAGCCGACGGTTATGTAAATTTGAAGTGCTCGAACATTTTAACAATTCATCCAAATCGCAATCTGTATTCGTTCGCGAGAAAATAAAAAAAATATTCTAAAATTCTGTTAGATGAATAAGTTTGTTTCTTTCACTGGCAGTAGATCTGCTAATTCTACGTCTACTAGTGGTAATAATAATGCTGCTACAAATGCAAATGGTAATGGACTGTCAGAGGATAATTTTTCAACATTACAAGATGAAGCAGTGTTACAGGGGAAAGATACTTTGGAACTTATCAGTGACGAGGTAGACAATGCACCTTCGTTCTCCAAGTCTAAACTAGTTAACCCTGAATGGTCGGATGACAAATCTGACGAAGTAATTCAAGAACTACCTCCCGAAAAGATCAGATGGTTCTACAAGAACTTCTCCGACAAAGTATGGACAGAATTCAATGGCTACGATTCTTTGAAAATCGAAAACAAATTCCGAAAACTAACCAGGGAAGAATTGAAGATATTTTCTTCGTCTGTTCGTGATCTCAAGCCTCAAGACCGTTCAACAGCGTATAGTCCTGTGTCTTTTGAACCTCCTAAACATAGCTTTTCAAACTCTAATCCCTGTGATAACGAAGAAACTGAATCTGTTTTAAAGGAGAAAATAGTTGTTCGAGGAGGTCTTTATGAAGTGGATTTGTTACAGAAGACTTGCGATTCTATCTTTTGGCCAGGTATGTATGAATTTTCAAAACAAAAACCTTGAAATACTATTGAATTTGTCACATTCTACATAGCAGTGTATGCAACGATTGTATTGTGACTGCCTTCAAGCAGTCGTTAGTCTAGCGAGAAGCGAGAAGTTAGTCTAGACATGAGCGACGCGAGTGTTCTAAACATCTCACGAGTGGCTTAAGCGGCCCATAGACGACCAACCTAGTCGCCAACTCAAGTTGTCAACTTGGTGTCCTTGGTTATGTTGGAGTTCATGTTGCGTGTCTGTGGCTAGGTTGGTGGTTGGAGTGGTGGTTGGTGTTGGAGTTGCAGGTTTTTGAAGTAGATCAAAAACTTTGGATTTTCTGTGGGCGGAGCCTTATGTTGGCGAACCTGTTGTAGTGTCTGTGGGCAGGTTGTCAACTAGGGTCACAACATCAGTTGAAATCTCGTGTCATCTTCATACACTTGTCCAGTTAGGTTAGATTCTTGATAGTTGCCCATTGCAGTTTTTATATTTGACGTTAATTTTGTTAGTTAGTTTTTACTTTTTAATAATTAGTTTTTACTTTTTTTCAATTATAATAATGACGACAATCCCAAATAATGAGCTCTGGAATGATTTCTTGGTACTGCTGTAAGAGCTTCCAGAACTTTGGAAAGTTAAGTCAGATGTTTTCAAAGATAGACTAAAAAATAAAAAGGCGTGGGAGAAACTATTGCAAGTGTATATTAATTGATCCTGCTGCTAATACAGATAGTTTAAAAGTTTATTGTTTCAAGACTGTGGTGATATCCCAGTGAGAAATTTCAAGTCTTCAAAGCTTTGTCCACTCGCTAAAAATCGCAGTGTAGCAGACAGCCGTTAATTTGCAGTAATTGCACATCTCATTATAGTGTCCTTCTTTTCAATAAATGGACGCACTTTATCCAACAATGCATCATAGGTTTCAGGGTTCATTCATAAAAAAATTTAAAGTCTCCAGGTGCAGAGACACGAAGTTCATTTAGTAAATTAGAACGAGAAAACTCAGTACGTTGGTACCACTCTTTCATCCACATTTTCTTTTTTTTTCTTGGGCGACTCTCTTCATCATCACACAATTCATTCAAAATAAAAAATAACAAAGGATTCTGACTCTTTACTGTGAAATAAGACCGAAGTATAATTTATTATTACGTATTAATAATAGGCCTACTATGTTAAGAAAGTTAATTACTTGCAAGAAAGCTAGATGGAGGAAAGGATAATTTGACCCGAAGTGATGAGGCAACTGAAGTTGACAACAAAGTTGCAAACCAGGTTGCAAATTGAGTTGTAGTCTGTGGTGTCCAAGGACATCAAGTTGACAACTTGAGTTGGCGACAAGGTTGGTCGTCTATGGGCCGCTTGAAAGGCGAAATACAATTACATACCCTATTTGGTCAACGACTGCCAATAATAATCGTTTACTTTTACCTATTAATCACTTGGATTACTCACTCAAACTAACATAACCTAGAATTGAGGTAAACCTACCAATTATAACCTCGAAAATAAGCGTCTGATTCAAGCTTTCAACAGCTGATTAATAGAAAATTATTCAATGGCTTCTGGTCTTTTTAAAAACATATATCAAGTTTGAAAATGAAAAAATTTCTTAAGGGTTCTATTTTTTGAGTGCCCTGATTGCCCGTTACTATGACACTTACTTTGATAACTTTTCTTTTTTTTATTGCTGATGATGCCCACATGAGTTCGAGACTTGTGCGTGGGTAATCAGGTGAATGATTACACATAGATGCCTGACGGTGGAGTGGGATTCGAACCCACGACCACTTAAACGACAACAAGCTGAAGTTGCAACGCCCCAACCAACTGCGCTAAGCGACCCGCCTCATTTGAACTAAGAACCTGGATTGCTTTCCTCAAATTGATTTCGAAATGTTTGAATCAGCGGTTGTGGCTATTGCTTATTATTCACTTGGATACGATTGGAGAAATTCTGAGCTCTGATTGGTCTAGAGCATGTATCGAAACATGACAGCAGTGTTATAATAGCTTCATTATGAAACGGGTTTGATCAGGACGGAATACAGTTAGCTGTTATGGCATTATTTTAAAATTAGTAATAACTTTATAACGTTGTAAACAAAACATTTCAACATCATAAAAGCTATAGTTTAATAGAAATTAGTTGAAGAAATTAACTTATATCATATTTTTTCGATGATGAAGCCCACGTAGGTATGAGACTTGTGCGCGGGTAATGAATTGGATGATTGTGATTGATGAGCTGGACCTACAGTTTTAGATGGGTTCCGAACCACCGGAAGGTGATTTTACAGCAGAGAACAGTGTCCAATCTAATCGTTCAAAGTGTACCCAGGAGAACGTAGCTTATCTCTATCTGATTGAACAGATACCTGCTACGGCTCACGACTATCACTTCGCTAAACATCTCCGTATTGCAGTTCAAATACCCAAATAAATTTCGCAAAAGTAGAAAAATTAAATAGAAAACCTGACAAACAGAAGAATTGCAATTTTCTCAATTGTAAGTAATTCCAATAAGATATTTAACGAGGTGTTCATGCTCTAATTCACGATATGACCTTCAAATACAATGAAAAAACTGATAAAAGTTTAGGAAAACAAGATAGTCACTTAGTTCCAATTGTTGTTTTAGTGATAAGAAATTATTTGGCTATTCCATATTCATTGTGGAACGAACGCAATGAAAAACGAAATAGAGAGAGAAAGAGCGAGAGAATTGTTATAATATGTTGCAACTTCATCGAACTTAACAATGTTTCATTTTTATCTATCTGGCTTCCTACATCCGTTTGTAAGCTTGAGGTAGATAAAATTCTAATTTTGTTCCATTTAGAACTCTTTAAAAAAGATGTAGACACATTTATAAATTCTCCATGATGGATAGAATGATGCATCATGTGTATTTTAAATGATAATACGCATCTGCTGTGAGGCAAATCGTTCCATTGTTGATCGAATTAATTGCTCTGATGGAAAATATTATGTTGACCATAAAATGGGCATTGTGCGTGATATGTTTCATGAATGGAATTAAGATTTTCAATGTAAATCTGCACAATTTGCAAGCGTTGCTCAGGTGTCACTATTCATGATAAAATGGCAAACAATACTGAACACAAATCAGCTGTTAGTTGACAAAATGTTTGCCACTGGAAGCAGTGCTGCCAACTGAAAGTTCTATACCTCTAAAATAAAAACACCGTATATAATGGCGGGCCGCATAGCGCAGTTGGTTGGGGCGTCGCAACATCAGCATGCTGTCGTTTAGGCAGTCGTGGGTTCGAATCCCGCTCCACCGTCAGGGTTTTATGTGTAATCATTCACCGCACAAGTCTTGGACTCATGTGGGCATCATAAGCAATAAAAAAATATTTTAGAAATAGGTATCTGGCCAAGCACATCGCTAATATTGTTCAGGATGAAGATACGGTATTGGTTTTCTTGTCCAATCTGAGCAAAGGAAAGTCAGTAATATTTACTTTTATACAAATGCGGTTGTTGAGACAAGACGAATAATATAAAGTATTACAGGTTGATTTAAGGAGTCTGCATTAGTTGGTGCATAATGTTTTTTCTTTGGAGGATGAAGCCCACATAGGTCTGAGACCTGTGCGTGGGTGATGAATTGAATGATGGTGATTGATGAGTTGGACTTACAGTTTTAGGTGGGTTCCGAACCACCCGCAAGTGATTTTACTAAAATGCTACTAATGTTTTACTAATTGTTACTAAAATGTTGTTGCTTTATCGAGCATTATTATTGTTGTTAGGACTCTGTTACCTGTATACAACTTTGCCTGGTGTAGATTATTATTATATATTATTGTTATTGCATGCATTATACCGGGTGTTTCATAAGTCAGTTTACCGAGTAAGTGTATTTTTTAGAAGCAAATAATAAACAACTTTGCCTGGTGTAGATTATTATTATATATTATTGTTATTGCATGCATTCATTATTTCGGGTGTTTCATAAGTCAGTTTACCGAGTAAGTGAATTTTTTAGAAGCAAATAATAAATCAATTTTGTTTATATTGTAATTTAATTAAAACTGAATTTACTGCCGTATCTTCCGATCCACTTGTCGAAATTGTTATTAAAAAATTCCCTCACCAATAAACTGTAATGTGGTGGAGCACCGTCTTGCTGCCAAATGAGGTTGGTATTCATATAAAGGGCTGTTTTTTAGATCCTGCAAAACCGTATCTTGCAACATTTCAAGATATGAATCTCCACAAACAGTGTCATTAAAAGAATATGGGCCTACGATGCCACCACTCCAAATACCAGCCCAAATGGCACGATTGATCCTGCGATCTTATACCATTAGACTTTTCTGTTTGGGGGGATCATTAAAAATAAAGTTTTTGCCTAACAGCCCCTAGATGTTCTGCAGTTGAGAGCAGTCATTGCAAGAGAATTTGAAGCCTTAAACAACAATAAAAATCTATGCAAACAGATTGTTACAAGTGTAAAGAAGCTGTGAAAAATGCATTGAAGTTAGTGGAAAGCATTTTGAACAATTCTTTCAAGTTTACAACCTATGTGTAGTGTAAATTCAGTTTCAATTAAATTACAATATAAATAAAATTGATTTATTATTTGCTTCTAACAAATACACTTACTCGGTAAACTGACTTATGAAATACTCGGTATATTCTATGCTTGCTTTCTTTTTGAACTCATTTTTGTGTGATAAAATGTCGAGCAAATTAAATTATCATTTATTTACTACGCCTTCTTAACATTCTTATTTTTCTTCTCTTCCTCCAGTACTCAAGTTTCATCGACAGAGGACAGCATGTGACGTTGATATAATAAGATTGTAGCTTTTTTTTTGGAGGACTTAGACCAGATAGGTCTGAAACCTGTGTTTGGGTAATGGGTGGGATGATGGAGATTGACGAGTTGGACCTACAGTTTTTAAGTGGGTTCCGAACCACCAGAAAGTAATTTTACAGCAGAGAACAGTGTCTTTTTGCTGGCCAATCTAATCGGCCATCCTTACAAAGAGTGCCTAGGAAAACGCAGCTTATCTCTATCTGATTGAGCAGATACCTGCTACGGCTCACAGCTATCACTTCCCAAATCATTTTCAAACCAACTCCAGCTCCTTTATTCATCTTTTCTGGAATTCTTTTTCTTAATTAATAATTTTTTTGTTGATTTTTAGGCGAGGAGAGTGTGGTAACGAGAGGCTCTTGGTTCTATGAAACGAACTGGCAGCCTTTGGAGTTGGAAACTGCTGAATGCATTGAGAGAATCCATCTGCAGAGGTTCGACGGCCAGAGGGTGTCTGACACAAAGGATGTACTGGACGCCACTCGAGCTACTAGAAAAGGTGAGACAAAAATGTGATGTAACCTATTTTAAGGTGTTCTATCACTAAAGTAATGCTGGCAACACTTGAAAGTAACAATCAAACTTAAGGCGGGCCGCTTAGCGCAGTTGGTTGGGGCGTCGCAACTTCAGCTTGCTGTCGTTTAAGCGGGCGTGGGTTCGAATCCCGCTCCTCCGTCTGGCATCTATGTGTAATCATTCACCTCATTACCCACGCACAAGTCTCGGACTCATGTGGGCATCATCAGCAATAAAAAAAAGAGAAAAAACTTTATTTACATTATTAACTAAAAACACGCACTATCAGTAACTGGCTTAGGATCACAGAGCGTAACTACAAAAAGACGATTTTACAGTACTGCAGAAAAACAGATTCAACCACTGTTAGAGTGATGTTTATGTGATCGTGATGTTCAGTCACGAGCGCTCAAGACTGCGCTTGGATGGGTGATCGTGCTTTATTGACTTCAAAGCTTTATTATCACTTACCTGGTGGTTCGGAACCCACCTAAAGTAGTAGGTTCATCATGTTCCTCATAACATGGCTCAAGCGGCGAGATGGAACTACACGTGAGGGTCTCCCCGCCAATAAAAGCCGTATGCTTATTATTATCATTATTATCGTCTTCATATCAACCTTCGCCATCTTGTTCTTCCAACCTCTTCTATTCTATATTTTTCTTCTTATTCTTCTTACTTCAATTCCTTATTCAACAGTGCTAGAGTTTAGTCCTCAGAAGACAGCATGTAGACGTTTATTTATGAAATTGTGAAATGTATTCTTTCTAAGTTTTATTTGTTTAATATTAAATGTTTGAAATTCTATGAACACCTTATTTCTCAACTCAACTAAAGTGAGGTACAGTACTTAAAAATCTTTGAACCTTCTAATATCAATTGGTATTTTAAAATCTTTCTGTTAATTTGTTTTGCAGCAATTTTCTCCGAGCCCTTTTCAGACTTTAGTGTTGACTGGTACGGACCACAAGATGTGTATTTGTTCAGCAGGGCCACGCCCACCAAGATTGTCCGTTCGTTTACACAGAAACTGGGCGGTTATTTTCACAAAAGTAAGTAAAAAAATATTCTATCAATAATTCAAGATAGATTGTAATATTCAAGATTAAAAATGAATCCTCCAAACGCATCTCCCACTGGCAGGATGCTTCAGGAGGAATCCTCTAAACTGTTCTAATCATTGAGGTATAAGGGGAGTCGTAGCAGGTATCTGTTCAATCAGAGATAAGCTGCGGTCTCCTAGGGGATCTCCTAGGGGTCTCCTAGGCACTCTTTGTAAGGGTGGCCGATTAGATTGGACAGCAAAAAAGAAACTCTTCTCTGCTGTAAAATCGCACTCCAGTGGCTCGGATCCACCTAAAACTGAGGTCCAACGCATCATTCACCATCATCCAACTCATTATTGTCTTCTAGTAGTATTGCCCTCTTCTTTTTCTTCTATTCTCTTTCTTTTAGAGCAGTCAGATGCAAAGAGTGTTCAGGTTAGCATTAGCTTTATCATGAGCGTTACCATAGTTTAGCATTACCCTACCATAGTTTTCCCCTAATATTTATTATATTCTTTTTTATTAAAATTCAATAAGTTTTGTCTATTTTTAATTTTATTCTTTTTTGTTTAGCTACTGGCACTCGGCTGCTGCGTGGATATAAAGAGATAGCAACCGATGTGGATAAACCGAAGGATATAACGCATCTAGTGTTCGTTGTTCATGGGATCGGACAGAAAATGGACATTGGAGGAAGAATATTGCAAAATACTGCATTGTAAGTAGTCTAGTTAGTAAGTGAATAGTTGGTAAAAGTATAGTAAAGCTAGGGTTTCCAGCTCCGCATTTTTTGCAGTGTGCCATAAGCAAGCTAAAGAATTGTGGGGGACTTGGCTCGAAATTACCGTATGCAAATATTAATTGTACGGTAATTTCGAGCCAAATACCCCTCAATTCTTGAACTTGCGTCTGGCAACACTAGTGTGCAATGGGCTCTGTAAAAAGTGCAGAGCTAGAAAAACCCAGCTTTAATGAATTATTATGCAACAGGTTCTGATCTACCATTTCATTACACTGTGCAGGTCGATTGTCAGAGGTTTATAAATGACTCAATTTAATAAATTTATTTTACTTTCTTTTTTATGATTTGTCTCACAATATTATATACTTCTATATTTCTCAATATATGCCTTTATTTCTGCCTCAGTATTGAGTGACTGAATGAATTTTATTTCGCCAAAAAAGTAATAACAGAAAACATAATTCTCAGAATAACTTACATACCATCAAAATAAACTTAATCACTAAACAACTTACTGTAATAATCACTCTAATAATTTCTAATTAGAGAAAAGTAAAATTTCAGAAAAAAATGAAACATCATAAAGTAGAAACTAAATATTATGGTATTATGTACGAAAATATATCCATTATGGTATGGTGAAAAGTCTAAAGTGGCAAAATACCAGCAAAAGGAAATATTCTTGTGTCCTAGTGTGTGTCGTACATACAGTCTCTATTATACAGGGTGGCGGAAACCAAATGACCACATTTAAAATGAACGTCTTCCCTTTAATTTCAGAGGTATCCAGATGAAAACAATCTATCACAATTTGTAGATGAAGAACAGAAATCTTATTGCAATGCACAAGAAATATCAATTGTGGAAAATAATTCCAGATAAATGCTGTCCTTTCGCGGTTACAGCAGTTACGGAGTGTAGACGATCTTCAAAGTTTCTCATCACATAGCCCAGCATTTCAACCGGTATTGCCCCAATTTCACATCGTATGGCTTCTTTTAATTGTGAAATAGTGCGTGTTTGTCTGCATACACTTTTGACTTTCAAATATCCCCACAAGAAGAAATCACAGGGGGCGAGGACGGGCGAGTGCTTTCCAAATTCCATGTGCGTTTTCTTGTTGAACACCATGGAAACCCATGGACACTCAGACACAATCCACATTCTCAGGTGTCACCACAGTTGGAACACGAGTTGAAATGTTCTTTGGAACAGCATTACCATGTTTACAAAAATGTTTAACCCACTTGGAAATTGAATGGTTGTTTGGAAGAGTTGCACAAGAAGCGAGGTTAAAATGTGTCCAGAAAGCTTGATGTGTGGCCGCGAAAGAATCATTATTACAAAAAAATGCCTCCACAGCAAACGATCTGCGTTAAACATTCCAGCGGGCCATGGAAACTAAACTTCCTGATACAGACTACAGAATCTGACCTTGAACGGTCTTCCCCCACCAGCCATTCACAAGCCAGCCGTCTTTCAATTGTGTCATTTGGTTTCCGCCACCCTATATAACACTTAGTCTACTACGATTCTATTATTTCTAGATGAAGTTTAGTGACGAGAAGTAACTTGATTTTATCTGTGGATTTATGGCTCTTTTCTGGTGCTTTAAGTTTCTTTAACAATCTATTGGGAACTCATTTTCTAGTATGTTCACAAATCAGTTTATTGTCAGTAAGTACAGCATAAGGTACAGTAGACATAGTCAGGTACAGGCACATAAATAATTACACAAATTTTGACAAGAGTCAGTCACAAGAAGATTACATACATTACAAAATCAAAAAATCAAGCTATCAGATGAGACAGTCATCAATATCATTTAAGTACACTATTTAAAATCACATATTAGTCAAGTTCAAACTAAAATATTCTTCTACCGAGTACAGACAGCTTCTCAAGAGTAGATCCCTCACATGCGATTTGAACCCTCTCACATTCATATTTTAGATCTGTAATCAAATAATTTCACAGACGTACCTCCAATTCCTCTATGCACCCGCCAAGTGATAAGAATCCACTCTGATATTCTGCCTGCCTCTTGTTAAATAACTATGAAAATCACTATTTAGAATAAATCTATCTGAATTTTTTTTTCATATTTATCAGAAACATAAATACATACAGAGATGGAAGAGTTAATAATCCCAGTTCTTGGAAGAGAGGTTTACAAGTTGCACGTGTTGGAGCGTGGCAAATAATTCGCATGGCTTTTTTCTGTAACCTAAAAAGTGTAACAGTCATGAACTATTGCCCCATAATTGTATACCATAGGCCAGGTGACTATAAACATAAGCATAATAATCACTCATTAACACGTCATGTCTCACAATATACCTGAGCCTATGTAAGACAAATAGACTTTTACTGACTTTTATCAACTTTTGATATTAAAAGCTTAAATTAATTTTGTTTTTTTTTTTTTCAGATTACGCCAAACAGTCCTCTCCCTTCACAACCGTCAGTTTTCCAGCTCATCAGAGCGCGCCGAATTTTTCCCTGTGGAATGGCGAATGTCCCTCCAACTTGACTGCGGCTTAGTGGAGGCCATAACACCAATGAACGTGGTTCCACTGAGGAATTTCCTGAATTCAACCGCCATGGACATAATGTACTACACCAGTCCCATATACAGTGCAGAAATACAGCAGGGATTGATCAACGAGCTCAATAGACTGTACACACTGTATGTGCAGAGAAATCCCACCGCTGACACCAAAGTGTCAATCGTCGCGCATTCACTGGGCTGTGTAATTGTTTATGACATTATTACTGGGTGGATGCCTCAGGTGAGAGTCGTTTTTAAAGCTAAAGCTGGGCATTCACGTTCCGATTTGCAGTACCACTTGCAGTCCAACCTTCAAGGTTGGATCCGAAAACGGAACGTGAATGGGCTTGTTGGATGGTTGGAATTGTAGATGGACGGCTAGATGGACCACTAGAGGGACGACTTACGAATGTCGACGGTGTTGGAGCGTGTGTGGGGCAGTCGGATCAAAGTCGTCCATCTTATCTCAGTCAGTGCATGACCTTCGGGTAAGTTCGGGCAACATCGGGCAACTTCGGTTACATTTTTCGGCTCAAGAGCGACGTTCACAGCTGATTAGGAATAAAGTTGGATTGTAAGTAGGAGCGTGAGTGGAGTCGACTATCCATCTAGCAGTACTACTAGCAGTACTGCAAGTGGTACTGCAAGTTGGAACGTGAATGCCCAGCTTAAACTACTAATTTATAATAACTAAACTAATTTATAAATTGGCACTAACCCTGTGATGTTTTTTGTCGTCAATATTGCCCAACATTCTTATAATGTCTTCAAAAAGTCGTCACTACATATGTTATTTTATGGGCTGAAATGATGTGTACATTCTTAAATGGTGCTCTTTTCTAAATATCAAAACCTACTGTTAATGAAGTGTTGCTTAGTGAACTCCGCATGTTTGGTGGAGGGAGGATCTACATAAAACAGCTATTTTTTGTAATTTTTCCTGGTTTTTACTCTATTTTTCTTTTTTCATACCTTTCTTTCTCTAAAAAAATGACTATATGTGTAATTCTGACTCTTCTTTGTACTCTGGGGAATACTTTTTCTTAGTTTTTACTGTGCCTATTGTATAATTTGAAGTATACATGTTTTTTTTACAAGGAGGAATAAAAAATTCTAAATTCTATCGGTTTAATGCTAGCTTAAGCCATCTTTAAGTCAACATAATTTAAAATTCAACATGGACAGATCAAAACATTGTAAAACATACGGAGCAAATGAGTTGTCATGTCAAGTTGTGTTTAACATAATTTATAGTTGATTTTCAAAACAACTGATAATCAACTACTCATCTTGTTTTCAAGTGGCGATAAACGATTAGGCTAGTCATAAATTGATGAATTTGAAGCCTAATATCGAGAAATATTAATTTCCTCTGTGACCCATCACATTTTCATGTATTTCTATCCGATATATTTTTTTGGGTCTTCAATGAGATTTAAAGCAACTTCTTCAAATAACTATTTTTTGTAAATATGAGATATAAACTAACTCGTCGGCCATTTTACTTCGTAGTGGACGCATTTAAAAAACTGACTTTATAGCCAAGACTATTTCTATCTGTGATGTTTTCCATGACGAAATACTTTATGAACAATCTAATATCAAAACTATCAAAAGAATGCATTTCACTTCTGAAAAGAAGCCGACGAAGCTTCTTTTCAGAAGTGAAATGCATTCCTCCAGTATCTCCAGTAAAAGTGAGTGAAATTCATATATTTGATCAAAATACAGTGTCAGTTTTGATAATAAACTATTTCTATATTGAGTTTAGGGATGTCTTGTATCACATATATGCGTGGAATTTCATTTATGTAAAGTTTCACTTACAAATTATGAAGATTTGACAATTTTTTAAGTTATTTTTTCCTGTGGTTTTTATCTTAACATGAATTTTCTCATTTTTTTGCAGAATCCATTCGCTGATAACACCACACAGGACAAGAGTTATGTAATCACAGGCAAATCTAGATTAAAATTTGAGGTGAGTATTTTGCTCTGTTACAAAATTCTATCATAATTTCCAGAAATATTTCATGTGGCTAAATTCTATTGTTTATTTTAAATTTCCCATTTGACTTCTAATAAGTCGATTAATATGTCATTTGCATTGAAAGTATTATCCAGAATAGACATTGAAAAAAGTTTGATTATATGTATTTTCCACTTGTTCTCCGGTCCGAGTATCCAAAATAACTATTTGTGTAACTAGAACGAAAAGTGGGGTATTTCTGCACCGAGAGTAAAAGTTTTTTCCTACAACTGCTCGTAAAGTAGTTTTTTACGTACTGAAAACTAATTGAAAAACTAATAATCCGCTACGCGTCGCGCAGTAAATGTTTTGGCTTGAGCGATAAAGTCGCGCTTCACGCTCTTAATACATAAATAACTATTTTCACTCGCCTTTGGCTCATGAAAAATGTTACTCAGGTGTAGAAACAATACTTTACGCTCGAACTACACATTAAATTTTTCCTACAGTAATGTATTAAGTAATCTAAACAGAACAAAACAGGACATACATAACCTAACCTATCTTCGAATAAAATGGATTTCAACAATAACTACAGCTGACGGTTTTTGAGTGGCTGAAGCAGGGTAGCCAACCTATTTTTGAATGCAGAATAGGGAGCCAGCGTATTACATGCTCACTATTTTAGGTTGCAAATCTGGAGTGCGGAAAAGTACTTTCGCGCACTGGAATTTACTTTCCCGCACTGGTGCAGGAATAGACTATTTTGAGTGCTACAGTTAGTGCATAAATACGCACTTTTTTGGTTCACTGTAGGAAATAGCTATTTGTGTAACTAGAGTGCAAAGTTGGGTTTTTCTGCACCCAGAGAAACAGTTTTTTCACAAGCCGAAGGCGAGTGAAAAAAGTTTCTAGAGTGCAGAAACAATACTTTGCACTCGAATTACACATTAAATTTTTCCTACAGTAACGTATAAAGTAATTTAAACAGAATAAAACAGTACATACATAACCTAACAATTCCTCACATAACCTATCTTCGAATCAAAATCAATTTCAACAACAACTACTTCGTAGCTGAAGCAGAGTAGCCAACCTATTTTTGAATGCAGAATAGGGAACCTGCGTATTACATTCTCACTATTTTTTGTTGTTAGGTTGCAAATTTGGAGTGCGGAAAAGTACTTTTGCGCACTGGTGCAAGAATAGGCTATTTTGCGTGCTACAGTTAGTGCAAAAATAGGCACTTTTTCGGGTCACTGTAGGAAAAGACTATTTGTTTAAAATAGTTATTTTACATACCACATGTCGCATTGACTTGATTTCTGATGATGAATTGCCTGACAAGGCCTTATTGAAAATCAATTGTTGCATTATCCATCCGTCTTCGAAAAATCTCTTGACAGGGAAATTATAGACTCTTGAAACTTGGTATACAGCCTTCTCATAGACTAGATATCAGGTTCCTATCGATTTGGATTCTGAGGGTCAATTATAAAAATGAATATAACAATGACACTGTAGGTATAGCATAAGTCTCATATATATGTAGGTTTAATTCTCCAGAAAAGAAATGCTTTAAAATTTTGTTTGCATCTAAGGTAACCAGCCTTAATAACCTCGATATATAGGTTATATCTAGGTTATTAAGGCTGGTTTACCTTAGATGCAAACAAAAATTTAAAGCATTTTTTTCTGGAGGATGAAACCTACATATATATGAGACTTGTGCGTGGGTAATGAGTTGGATGATGATTGACAAGTTGAACCATCAGCTTTAGGTGAATTTCGAACCATGATGGCTTCTCACCCCAATCAATTATCTATCTTATTCTTACAGTGCCAAGGTGATCGTTGTTATATTTTGTTGTGTTGAATCTTTTTTTAATTGTAAATCATTGCAAATTAAAAGAAAAATATAAGATCTATGAATTATGATTAACAAAAAAAATTGTAATAACTGGTGGTGTGCATGTTTGTGGATCATAAATAATGATTATTATTAACGGGAAGTGGTAGCCGTGAGCTGTAGCAGGTATCTGTTCAATCAGATACAGATAAGCTGCGTTCTCGTAGGTCCTGTTTGTAACGGTGACCGATTAGATTGGCCAGCAAAAAGACACTGTTTTCTGCTGTAAAATCACTTCCCGGTAGTTTGGAACCCACCTAAAATTGTAGGTCCAGCTCATCAATCACAATCATCTAACTCATTACCCACGCACAGGTCTCAGACCTATGTGGGCTTCATCTTCAAAAAAAGAGATTATAAATCATGCAAGTTGAATGGTGCATAGTCCTATCTACACAATTTATTCCCTTTCAGTGTTGGGTCCTTAGATACTCTTTTATGACAATTTATTTTATTACCTGTTCAATTCATCATGTATTTTTTTTTCTTTACAGGTTGAAAACTTTTTCCTGCTGGGTTCCCCACTATCTGTGTTCCTAGCACTGCGCTATCCCCGTGGTCAGCACGGTTACCATTTATTTCCACCGACCCTGTGTAGAAGATTGTACAATATATTTCATCTATCAGATCCAGTTGCCTATAGGTGAGTCTAACATTTAGTTTTATTCATTCTCTGTTGAAGATTCTTAAAAATTCCTGTATACTCATCTTTATTACAATTTCATCAAAATTTTGAATAATTGCAGTCGGTTGTACAACACCGATCAAAATTTTATCCCTGATCCCTGGTCAAACTGATTGTAGATCAGGAGAAATCTGTTGCACTATGAAGAGTTGATTTCCATAGCAAATTTTCAATCAAAATGATCTCTAGTCAGATATCTGTTCAATCAGAGATAAGCTACGAAACTCTTGGGCGCTCTTTGTCAGGGTGACCGATTGGATTGGCCAGCAAAAAATACTCTGTTCTATACTGTAAAATCACTTGCGGGTGGTTCGGAACCCACCTAAAACTGTAGGTCCAACTCATCAATCACCATCATCCTAAAAAAATCCTCTCAGACCTATGTGGGCTTCATCCTCCGAAAAAAAATAGTCAGAGATCAGTTTGCATTTCGGTAGTAGTCTGTGTAACCGACAATATTGATGTTGTTTTCAAGGACCCAACAGTGCTTAGTTGAAATCGTGCTGTTGTCCGTCTTTCCGTCCATGAAATATCTCTTGAAAAGAAGCTGCCGTTCCCCTCCCAGCGCAGTCCCGAACGCTCATGAAGAATTTTGAAACAGCAGGTTAGGGGGGTAGGGATATTTATGTTCCCGATGATCAGTTTCACACAGTAATTGACTGAACGAAGAGAGGTCTCTTTCTAGTCGACCGTTTTGCATTTGTTTATCTGTCTGTTTGTAACGCATTTACGGCTAAACACGTGGACCAAATTCAATGAAATTTTTCTTCAAGGAATGCCCAGCGATGTATGTGTAAGGGTTTTCAAAATTGGCTTGCATTTGAAAGATATTAAAGAGAAGTGTAAGCACTCAAGCCTTCTTCTACAGATCATAATATTTTTAAAATGAGCTTCTCTATCATATGCAATTGGAATAAGGTTTCAAGATAATGAAGTTTTAGCCATGGCTAAGTCTTGGTTTGACAATCACACGCTCACTTTGAACCTGCTTAAGACTAAATTTATTGCATTTTCTCCCACCAGAACTGGTGAACCTCCACCTGGATACACATAAAAATACCCAATCATGATATTGATACTCCTAGAACCCAAAATAATTGTCTCTGACAAACTATAAAAAATTTCACTTTCTAAAATATCTGGGATTAATGGTTGATAGTAACTTAAAATTGAATTTTCATCTATAGCATCTAATATCCAAATTAAAGTATCTTATTTACATATTTTATAAAATTAATAGGTTGAATGACATCAATATTATAAGAACCATATATCATGCCTATGCCCACTCTTTGTTTGAATATGGGATAGAGTTGTGGGGGGAGGGCACCTTTGACACACATTTCAATAAGATACTTTACAGAAGCATTTGATTAGAGCAGCTTTAAGAAGATTATATACCAGCAAATGTCTATTTGTTGAATTTAAAGTTCCTACTCTCAGACAGGTCTAAAAAAAATATCACTCTTATTAATAAAAATAAAGATCTTCTCACATCAAATACTAACTTACACAATATACGTCCATCTGCATTCAATGTTTATAATAGATCATTCACCAGATTAACTATAAATAAACACCAATTCACTTATTACATGGAGTACCTTGCCAATATAGTCCCCAATCACTTCATAAATAGTAGATTTACTAAGAAGCTCAGCACTGAAATAGATGAATGGATAAAAACTAACATTTACTACAAAATAGTGTCTTCCTTCCTTTTCCTGAATTTTCTTTCTTATTTTTTCACTTTCTTGCTTTTCTGAACTTACCTAAATCTTGTACTCACTGCTGGCGATCAAGTCCTACTTCTGCCAGTAGTGCCATATTTAATGTATAGATAGTTTTGTTTGGCAAATAAATGAATTTGAATTTGAAAGATAGCCCTCGGGCCCTCTTAATTCATCTGGTTATGCCTCCATATGAATTAAGTTATCATTCATAAGAATAAAATAATATTTGATTGACAGAAACAAATCATTTATAATATTTCAATTAAGTATAATAAGTGATTACCTAAATAAGTGACAATAAATAAAACAAATACATAATTATTATTGTTCTATAAATTCATTCATCAGACATGTGTAATCTTATCCGATTCGAGCAATCCGCTGTCTGGAAAATAGAAACACAGCCTTGGTGATTTGATACAGAGTGACCTTTTGAAATGACATGAAATAGACTACGCGATAAGTCTAATAACAAGTGATTACCCTGAGTAAATGATAATTATACAAATTTAATAATTTTTAGACATGTGAAATCTATTGTGAATTGGAAAATCAGCTGTCTGGAAATAGATATGCACATGTTGCCTTGTTAATGTGATGCCATAGACCAACCATTCAAAATTGTTGGTATATGGTGGTACAGAGTGACGTTTATTTATTTATTTATTCATTTAACTAGCATACAATCAATGTGAATACAACAGGCTGTTGCCCAAAACTGCTTTTCACAAAATTTTAAAGTAGGATCAAAATCTTAGGTTAGGTCGCTGTTTCACTTGAAATTTCACCGTGAAGCACGATAATTCACAAGTTTTTTGCAGATAAAGAATATTATTTTTTTATTTCAAACAAACACTATCACAGTCCGAAAAAAGATGAAAATTTTGACATTTTTAAGCCAAAAAACTTCTCTAGTTACACTCATTACCATAGTTACAATATAAACTATGTAACATTTTAGTGGAAAACGTACTTGAAATAAACTACGCGAATTGAATCCGGGTTAGGTGTAATGATTGTGTTTAATTTTGTGATAATGATTATCATTGAGTACATGGAGTATGGTCCTCGGTGTAAGCACTCTTATTCTTGACCATGTGGTCTACTGTTCACACAACTACTAGTAACATTAATAATGTTTATGCAAATTGAATCAAGGGTTAGGTGTGATGAATGTGTTTAATTTTGCGATGGTGATTATCATTGAGAACATGGAGTATGTTTCTCTGTGCAAGCACCCTTATTCTTGGGCGTGTGGTCTACTGTTCATACAACTACTAGTATGTTTATCCTCTATAATCAACTTCCAATTTTCGATTTCTAATTTTTCTAGGTTAGAACCACTGGTAGTACGTGATTACAGCAAGATAGCTCCCATACAGATACGTCCCTACAACAGTTCACAGCGAACTCCCTACTGTGAGATGCCTCTGGAATTGATTGTCAATCAGGAGACGGGGGCGGGAGTGGGGAGTGGCCTCGTGGGGGGAGCAACCTCCTCCTCCTCTATCACCTCTCAACTTTCTCCCAACCCTGGTAACACCTCCTCAACTACTGCAACGTCTCCATTGGGATCCAAGGAGGCTAAAGAGGCCAAAGAGGAGGAGAGGGTGACTATATCACCTACTGAGACACCGGTCAGAGGTGAGTAAAATTATTATATAAAATAATATGAAAATTTGGAAAAATAAGTCTTAAAAAACACATTTAAGTGGAAATTATTTTTATTTTTGGAGGATGAAGCCCACATAGGTCTGAGACCTGTGCTTGGGTAATGAATTGGATGATTGTGATTGATGAGCTGGACCTACAGTTTTAGGTGGGTTCCGAACCACCGGGAAGTGATTTTACAGCAGAGAACAGTATCTTTTTTGCTGGCCAAACTAATCGGTTACCCTTACAAAGATTGCCTAGCAGAATGCAGCTTATAACTCACGTTATGGCCTGACGGCCGTTTCACTCTGTTGTCAAGAGCATCGTCAGACGATCCACAGTACACTGATTTAAGATCTATGGCCCAAATCCTTAAATCAGTGTACTGTGTGTGGTCTGATCTTGACAACCGAGTGAAACGGCCGTCACGCCATAACGTGAGTTATAATTTCCACCTGAAAGTGTTTTTTAAGACTGTTATTGTATATTAGTGGAAACAAGATGGATCTTCAACATCAAAATAAAAGTCTGGTAAAAATAGTATATTGCCTACTAAGTTGCCTACTATATTGCCTAACTAGCATTTTACACAGTTTTACCTGGGAATCCAGTTGTAGCTTTTCTTTTCTGGTAGATAACTGATGGTAGCGGTTACAAAATCAAATTGAGTTTAATTTCATTTAATTTTTTTTGCTGATGATGCCCACATGAGTCTGAGACTTGTTCGTGGGTAATGCGGTAAATGATAACACTCCTAGAGCCAGAGATATAACAAATATCGGTGGGAAGATAACAAATTTTTTCTTTGAAACCACCACAGTTTATTACTGGTCATTTCTTTTGAAAAAGTCAGCTGAAATTGATAGTTTCCAGCTTCCATTGAATTTTTATTGCTAATGATGCCCAAATGAGTTTGAGACTAGTGCGTGGGTAATGAGGCGAATGATAACACATAGATACCAGACGGAGGAGTGGGATTCGAAATCACGACCGCTTAAACGACAGCAAGCTGAAGTTGCGACGCCCCAACCAACTGCGCTAAGCGGCCTAAATCAACTAGATCCTTAAATTTTATTATTTTTCAATTCAAGTTACTTGATTTCATGGTTTTCATTGATTCATTTTTAATAATACTAATAGGTAAAAATAATTCCCAAAAATCCCCGTTCAATTCCAAACAACATCGGATTTTGTTAAATTACGAATATGTATTATTGTTTTAAAAAACTATGTATTATGGTGATTAGTATGGGAATTGGGCGGGCCGCTTTGCGCAGTCGAGCGCACTCGAGCTACTAGAAAAGGTGAGACTAAAATGTGGTGTAACCTATTTTAAGGTGTTCTATCACTAAAGTAATGCTGGCAACACTTGAAATACCGAGATTTGAACACAAGCTTTCAAGCATAGTGACCAGCTGGTCTACGCACTGCGCTATCATGTCCAATTGTAAAATATGCTACTAAAGCTGTCTTGAAACTACGAAAGACAATAATTATGACTACCATAATTACGATCTATAATTAAGGCATAATAACAACAATTTTGTGGAATTTTGAAGTTTTAAATCTTAATTTTGAAAAGTCATAAAGGGAAATGTAAAATTGGGCTTCGGGGTACACTGAATCGAGTTTAGAGGAAGCTTTGTGCCAAATTTAGTATTCCAAATCATTGCCGTTTTTGTGAAACACCTACTCTCTCTTATTATATAGATCTGTACGCATGATTTTATGAATGGAACATTAAGAAGGACGTTTAAAATTCTTCTTTTTTTTAGAACGAGGATGGAGCATATGGAGTCTTGTGAGAGGCCATAAAAATCAAGATGGCGGAACTAGTTCGCCCCAGCAAATGGACTCACCTACTCAAGGTAATTTAATTTTATTAGTTTATTTAAAAAAAAAACTGTAATGTCTACAGTGAAAAATATATGGTTGATTTGTTTTGACAAATCCGTAGGGACACCCAAAAATAATTTGAATGTCTGACCAATATTAAATATCATATCATTCTTTGCCTCAAAATATGTTGAAAAATAACAAGAATTCGTCTGTTACCCAACTAACTAGCACCATCTTTCTATAAGCAATGAACTGTTTTATGTGGCTGATGAGGCCAGAGAATGGTAAATAAGAATTTTACTATAATTACGTTTCTTTTAATTTATTTTCAATTAATACTTGACTTTTTCATGTTCTCACAACAAAAATCAATACACTTTTCAAACGATATAACTAATGTATATACTAAATGTATATAACTAAAATGTATATACTAATAGCTCTGTGAATAAAAGACCTCATTCGCCCAACACGACTCGAAAAAAGTTGAAGCGCTCTTTCATTATTTAATCTTTCATTCATGTTAGAAGCTGCAAGATCAATATTGGAAAATTCCAAAATTTTTGACGCCCTCTAGAATTAACTTCCCAAACTTCGAATTCGATTATAATAAATAACATTCAATGTGGACTAGCTTTGAAATAACTTTCTTTCTGTGCCATGTGATATACTATGCAACCGCTCAATTTGGAAAGCCCGGAACGCGCTTGTGGTTGGTTCTACAAAAAAATGGATGTAATCATTTTTATAAAGAATTTGGTCAGCTTTAACTTGGATAAGAAGAAAAAAATTTGAGTCATCGTTAATGATTTATAAGCAAAAAAATGAAAATTGTACCTTTCCAACCCATCAAGAACCTTAGGGACTTTTAATATGTTATTACCCAAGGTTAGGGGAAGCGATTGGCGCAAAAACCATTTCTCTATCAATTGTTTCTCTCTATTTGTCTAATTTGACTGGGCTACTATTGCAATTTTCAATATGGCCGCTCATCCTAACCTCAACAAAACACGACCGCTGGTGGCAGGCTGATGAAACTTCTCTTTAAAAGCAAAATGCATCCTTCCAGTATAAGTGAGTAAAAATCATAATTTAAATAGAATTACAGTGTCAGTTTTGATATTAGATTAATATATTGTTACAGGTTCTATCTCTAAAATAATGCTGTCAACACTTTAAATTAACACTCGCAGTTTATTAACAGAAATTACCAACAACTCATACTAATCATTTATATCACACAAAAGAAATCAATCAGGAACAGTTAAATTGATAAATAAAGAATTAGAGAATTTTTCTCTAAAAGAATTTGCAATATTACTGTACAAAAATCAATCACCAACTGTTGAAAGGCCGATCAAATATTAAATAATAACTGTCCAATAATTCAAGGAGAAGCGTCTAAAACATAACAGTTGAAACACTACAAGCACTTTTGAGTCACTGTATAAACTGTTAAAGAAGCCTGAATAATAATCTTTCACAATATACTGCGTTATCACTTAACACTTATCTGTTTGTAAATAAATAAACACATTGAACGTTCATATAACACAGTTTGTATTAGCGCTCATTGGTAATCCGGTTTGTATAAGCGGAAATTGTCACATTAACGTTCGAATCACAACTGACTGACTTTTGTGAGAGCTTCTGCTTTTATACATTTTTAATGTTCCAGAAAGACTGAGAGGGTTCGATATCCTTCTATCAAATTTGAAAGTAAACAGATAGATCATTCTCCATCCATCGAGACTATTTTAATTGCCAAGATAAGAACATTCTAAAGATGTCTTGATAAACCGCAAGGCAAGAAGAGTATGGGGGAACATCAAACAAAACATGCTGCTTATTGCAACCAGAAGACGTATTGACACAGTAGTTGAAAATCACTGTTCCTTCTTTCCTGCCTTGTCATTAATAATATAAATGAAATTCTCTCCTTGAGAGGCATTTCTCAATGCTCAACACTTTTTCCAGGTCTCGAACACCGTCTAGACTACGTTCTTCGATCGTCAGTGGTCGGAATCTCCTACTGGAGTGCCATGACAAGTCATACGGGCTACTGGAACAACCCCGATGTAGCCTACTTCATCCTCACTCAGATATTTCCGAATCTTGAGGATAGCCTCGAGACCTCGTCCTCAGCGCCTCATTCGGTCCAGGCCAGTCCCAGTCCCTCACCAGGTGAGGCCACCTCAGCATCTCTACTCACCAATCTTACTCAGGAGCATGAGACAACCCAAGAGGAGACAACAACAGCAGCTGAGGCCAGATGAGGTATGTGGTAAGTGTAGGTTAGGTTACCATAGCTGAAATAATGCAATATAGATTAAATTTTCCTCTGTTGATGTGTCATCCTCAGTTGAAATAGGATTCCTCAGCAATATAGATTAAATTTTCCTCAGTTGAAATAGGATTCCTCGGTTATAAAGCTTTGGCTTCCTAGAACGCGGATTTGGACTAAATGGACAGTGGACAAGGTGGCATACACTACAATATATAAACTTAATTTTCATTCAAAATATACTGTTTAATAATATAATATGATATTATATTCATATTCCGTAATCTGTTTTTCAATAATAGTTGGAAGTTAACCTATAATTTCCTATAACCTATAAAAAAAAATATATATGTATATTGTGTTATACATCATTTGTTTTACAATAATAGTTGGAAGTTAACCTATAATTTCCTATAACCTATAAAAAAATATATATCTATATTGTGTTATATATCATTTGTTTTTCAATAATAGTTGGAAGTTAACCTATAATTTCCTATAACCTATAAAATATATCGTGTTATACGTATCTGTTTTTCAATAATAGTTGGAATTTAACATATAATTTCCAACAACACGCCATCTTGATTTTTGTGAAATATCAGGCTAATAACCTATTAACATTACAAAAGTGGAAACACACTTGAGATGAAGCTTACAATCTTGAGCGTGTGTCCACTGTTGTAGTGTTGTAGGTTACCATACCGATGTCTTACAAACTCGCTAGACTGATCAAGATGGCGTCTTGTTGGAAATTATGTGTTAACTTCAGACTTATTATTGAAAGCAGATTATGTATAATGAGAGATCTACGAATATAATATGTCTGATTATGTATGATTTGTCGAATATATTACCCAATTTTATTATTATACAGTATATTTCAAAAGCATATAATATGAATATAATAGCAGATTATATATGATTTATTGATATATTATCTAATTATATTATTATACAATATATTTCGAAAACAAATCTAGTTCATATATTGTAGTGTATGCGGCCCTGTCCGCTGTCAATTTAGTCCAAATCCGCGTTGTAGGAAACTGAAGCTTTGTAGGAAGAGTTGTAGGAAACGGCCAGTTGCATGAAAGAAAATTAAATTTGACCACCGTAAGATGACATCATTTGACAGAGCCAGTGCAATGACGTCATCTTACGGCAGTTGAATTTTGTGCAACTGAAGCTTAAGACTATTAATATTCCGGTCAACTGTGGTTGCCTTACTCCAGTTTTGGCACTAGTTACTCTGATAATTTTTTAGTTTTGGGTGTGTAAAAAGTAAAATACTCCTTCATTCCTATAATAAATAATAAAATAGGTTCAAATGCATTCTGTTGATGGTTCTCATGTATTTTCCACAATCATTCATAAATTTAAAGTGGAGTAAAGCTACTTTACCTAAGGGTTACTTTACCCCCCAGATTAAGGGTGTCCGGCCACTGTACGCTGTGTCGAGTTGTGCTATGCTGTGCGATGACAGCTTTTAAAAGCAAACCAATGGTGTTCAATGAACGCCCAGCCACTGGAAGCTGTGCTGTGCTGCACTGTGACAGTTGCTGATCGTTCATTGAAAACCATTGGTTCGATTTTTTAATAGTTTCACACAATGCAGTGTAACTCAACACAGCGTTCAATGGCCAGCAAATTCAGGTTTTGGTTCATCATTTTTTCTTTTCGAAGTTTATTGTATTGTTATTATTACAGCGTTGAAATGTTGCTGTGAGAAAAAGTTTTTTCATCAATTTTTTTGTGAAATATGGGGGTTCAAAGTTGATTTTTTCGGATTTTGGTGGTAATCACCTACGAGTGATTTTAAACTTTTGATAAATTATTTGTAACCAAGACACCTCAAGGAATAAAATTACATATTTTGTAATCCAATCATGCAATTATTTTTTTTTCAAACTAAAAAATTTCAATTTTTCAAAACATATTTTGAAAAAACTATTTGTTAGATTGAAATAAAAATAATGCTATTTTATTCCTCAATGTCTCTTTTAGTTACAGAGAATTTATTAAAAGTTTAAAATCACTTGAAGGTTAGATCAATTGCCCCCAAAAACCGAAAAAAATCAACTTTGAAGCCCCATATTTTACAAAATAATTGATGAAAAAACCTTTTCTCACAGCAATAGATAGCATTTCAAAGCCCTAATAATATACAATACAATAAACTTTGGAAAACAAAAACCCTGCGCACAGCCTTAATGCAGGAAAACAACAGCGCCAATGTGGCCGTAATTGGAACTTCTACTAGGGCTTTTACAAGCTTTTAAACTTGAATTTTTTAAACTTACCTCTTTTTAATGAACGTTTGAATTCTGTTTCTATCTTTTGTGGTTTGGAAGAAGTAAATTATTAAAATCTGTACTTTCTTTCTGAATAGTCCTGTGCTAATTGATAGTTAACAATTAATCATCAATATAATTATCAAAATTATCAAAAAGCAATAGATTATCTTGAAAACAGTAAAATAAGTATGTGAAATTTTTAGGATACCTTGATTGTAATAATGTGAAATCTGGTCTAGTAAAGTAACTTATGTTCGATTTTAATCTGAAATTGAAATAAAATTGGGGAAAACTGATAGGTTTTTTAAATTTTTAAGATATTAGCGGCCGTATGTATGAATCTAACTTGAGGTGTCCTTTACTCAAGGAAGTATTGAAAAGAATTCACTTTGAAGGTTTTTTAAGTTTATATTGAGTTACAGAGCCCTCAAAGTAGGTCTGTAAGGTCTTGGGGTCTCGATCCCGTATTTATAAACCTATCTTAAGGCTTCCTAACTCAAGGTTAACTTGAAAAGCCTTTTTAATAATTGCTTTTCAAGTCTCCAATGAGTAAAGGGCGCTTCAAGTTAGGTTCTATACGACCCTTAATATATTGGAAATTTCAACAAACCTATCATTGTTCTTAATCTTATTTAAATTTGAGATTGAAATCCATCCCAAGTTCCTTTACTTTAACATTCAGTAGGGTTTTCAAGTCTCACTTGTGTTGAGTAAGCCTCAAGTTAGTATCATAAGTTCGGGGTCTTATTGAGGATGTATATAGAATCTTTAGGTTATGCTGATTTGTATTTTACCATGGTTAAATCGGTTGAATATTTTGTCTAATTTAGACTAATTGAAACTTTTATTCACAAATGGTTGTCAAAATTTGAAGTGATTTTTTTCTATTTTTAGTTGCAATTAGTTTTTAAGTAGAGATTGTTTTAGAAAATTTATTAAATATTCTTTAGTAATCGACCTATTAGATCAAAATTGAAAAATATTTTAAAATTGAAAAGTGTTGTTCAAAATTGAAAAATGTGTTCAAAATTGAAAAATAGTTTAAAATTGAACAACTGGTTCAACATTTGAATTATAAAACCAAATTAAAATGTATTGGGTTGTACAGGTATGTAGATGTTTGTTATCTTTGTGCTCGTTATTTCTATATAATAGTTAGTTATTTTTTATAACAGTTATTTCTATATAACAGTTAAAGACTCTTTAAAAGACTTTCCGCATATGGAACATTTGCCAAACATCTCAGATGCTAGATGCTGAAAATGGCTCTGATTGGCTGAGTGTCATTGTAACTTTTTAGCCAATCACAGCCATTTATTTGTAATGCCTAGCGTCTTAGACGCTCATGTGCGGTCTCTTATTACTACAGGGGCCATTTTTCAACCTCCATTAAATGCAAGACCAGTGAATAGAATAAAGTTATTTTGTCACCAAAATGTATGTACATTTATGTTACTTTTCTACATAATCACCTTGAAGATTGAGGCATTTGTCATACCCGTGGACAAGCTTTTCAATACCTTCTCCATGAAATGTTGCCACAGTGAATCTAAATGAGTCTTTATTTATTTTCGATTCACACACTCATCAGTCACGGCGCGTCTCAGTTCCGAGATATCCATCTCGTCACAGTCATGAAATATATTCTTATCTGAGTTTCCGGTTACGCTGTCTACACTCGTCCGGCGCCGACCCGTCAGGTGACTAATTATTACCGTGACTGAACTGAGACGGAACTGTGACGCGCCGTAACCGGTGTGAGCGAATCGACTTTTATTTAATACACAGTATAAATGGAAGCTTATAGGTATACGCCCAAAGTTGCTTCCTTAACACAGTTTACATAAAATAATTTAATAATTTCACTGTATAATCATTTAAAGTTGATACAGTTTTAAGAAAAATATGTAGAATGTAGAGAATGTAGATTAATAAAAAGAGAGGAAAACTTTTCATGAAAAATATAGGTATGTCCTATGGTATAAATTACAGATGAATGTCAAGGTAGCAAACAGAAAATACTAAAAAGTAGGTAATATAAAAAATAGATCAATAAAAATATAAGGAAAGTAATTTTTCAGAAGGAAGATGAAGAGGAAAAGAAAAGGAAAAATCGTTTGAGAAAAGAAAGGATTAACAAGAGAAAATACATTCCCAGTTTTTTTTACCTTTTTGACATTCCCAGTATGACCTTTTCTTGAAGTTCCTCAATAGTTGGAAAGTGGTGACTTTAAAGCCATTCTTTGGTTCATGAAAAAGATGGATATCACTTGGTACTAGCATAGACAAACCATCAATATTGATCCATCCCTATTCTATGGTACTAGGCTGGTACTCTATGGTGGGTAGTCGAAACATTTCCCACTGAATTTTTCAAAGAGTTTGCTGGGTTACACCGGCACTGAGGGCAGATGTTTGTTGTCATACAGCAAAGCTATTCCCGATGTATGCCCCTTCTTTTATTCTGAATGAATCACTGCAAATTTTGAAAGTTTGACAATAAACAGCTGCATTAATTGTGCAAGAATGGCTGAAGTCAGCACTTTCCAACTGAGTTACTGCACTAAGTTACTGAGGAACTTCAAGACAAGGTCAAGACTCATTTAAATTCACATTTAATAAAAGGGGTATTGAAATACATGTCCGCAGGTACAACAAATACCTCAATCTTCAAGGTGATTATGTTGAGAAGTAAACATAAGTGTACATACGTTTTGGTGATTTTTTCTATTCTTTGGTATTTTATTTATGGCATGTCAGAGGTTGAAAAAACTTCCCTGGTATGTTTACTTCTCAACCAACACTTGGTTATTTCTCAGTAAAATTCTGGTATTTCTATTCAAAACCTAGTTATTTCTATATGACACTAAGTTACTTTTATACAGCACTTAAATTATTTCTACAATTTATTTGTGTAACAATTTAAATAGTTTCTGGTGGTTTCTATTATTTATACATAATTTTTCCCCATAAATTCCCTATTGCTTCATATTGAAACCGTAATATTTTGTTTTAGTTGTAGCAAATCTAATAGTAGCAAATTTCTACAGTATCTCTTTGATTTTGTAGTTTATGTGCCAATGTATCTCCAAATTTATAAACTTTCTAAAATTGCATTAATACTTATGAATACTATGAGGTGATATATTTTTTAATAATAGAGTACTTTTTTATTTTTATAAAACTAGTAAAATGTTAGCATTTTTTACAGAATTCTGGAGCCATGTTTATCGGAAATCTGAAAAGTTTTGGGGATTTGTTTGTCAAAATATGAGAAAATCTGGAAAATTGGTATTAGTTTGAAATTAGTATTTTCTACATGAACTTATATTTAATTTAAAATTAGTTTATATTGAGGTTTTTTCACTGTATGTAAGAAATTGGACAACATTTTTTCTACAATTATCAGCAAATTCTTCCTAAATGAATGAACAAAAATTGAAAAATATATATATATAATTGAAATTGGTAAACAAAACTTTTCATCGGTCTTCTATTGCATGAATTTTTTATGTTCCCATTAAAACTGATTTTCAATGCCCATCAACATTTTTTTCAAATATGTATTTATGTTATTATTATTATTATTATTATCATAATCAGAAGATACTCTCAATGTCAAACATACATCAAAAAGACATCAGAGATTAAAAATATATACATTTAAAATTATTAAACAAAACCTTTTATCCATTTTCTGTTGTATCAAAATTTGCATGAAAACAAAAATGACAAAAAGTACTTTTTTAGCACCAAACACATTTTCTATTACTTTTAGCTGTCCTTCAAATTATTATTTTATTCTCCCTGGCTTTTCGTAGTTTATTCTTTAAGGATATAATACAGTTGAACTTCCATATAACGAAATCCATGCAAAATAATTCATTCCAGACTTGTATTTGTTAACAAGAGGTCATCTTGTCAAGATTTCAATGTTTAGGGGCACTATAATAATTTGCTCCCTAGTTTATTCTTCATGTATTTAATACAGTTGAGATTCTGTGTAACAAAATCGATCATCCAGGCATAAAATTCGTTGTAGAGAGGTATTTGTCAATGAGAGGTCATATTGCCAAGATTGCTGCAACATCAAGGGATGTAATAAAATTTTGTTTTTTGTAGTTTATAGACTGTATAATACAATAATACAATTGAACCTCAGTATAACGAAATCGAGGCAAAAATATCTTTCTATGGAGGTATTTGTTGATAAGAGGTTGTCTTGCCAAGACACAATGTCAGGGGACACCATAAAAATTCTTTTCATAGAGAATTTTTCTATTTGGAAGTTCATATACAGTATTATAAAGGTAGGGGTATAGGAAGTAGAGAAGTTCTAGAAAGTTATCTGTAGGTAAACAAATTTTAGAGGAAGAATTTCAAATTTCTAGAGAGGTACTGTAGTATTCATATAACTTGGCAGCATGTAGAAGATAGGATGACTTGCTACATCTGAACCCAACTGCTGCCAAGTTATATGAAAACTACAGTGAAAATTCTTTATAAAGAAGATTTTGCTATTTGGAGGTTCGTTTTATAGAGATTTAACTGTATTTCCTTTTATTGCTTGCACTGAATGGTTTGTATTCCTATAATAAACAGTAGCTATATCAGTTTTGCTATTTTTTACTATTATTTATTATTTTATTATCATTATTTTTATAGTCTTGCTTTGTTATTGTATTATTTTCATATATTATTTGTAATTTATTGGTGCAATTAGGCTTGTAGGTGTTTTCTGTAGTTTTTTCTATGCATAAAAAATAAATTTATGTTTTTATTTTGTTTGCATTTTGTTATAATTTTATTTTGCACTATTAGATTGCCTGATTTGGAATCATGGAGGTATGAAAATTGGAGGGGGCAAAAGTCTGAAATGTGATGCTGAAGATTAGCCAAAAAAGATGGTGTTGGTTTATCTGATATCAGTGATACCAATGCCATCTTGTCTGGCTAATGAAATAGTGGACTATACTTTTATGCTAGATACACATTTTTACATGGGTGATAAAAGTTATGCTCCCTCCACTTCCTTATTCCTTCATGATTGAAGTATCTAGAATATGACATAACCTATACTCCTGAAGTACTTCAGGTTTTTCTAATTTTTTCTTTATTTTCCACCTTTTTCTTCTTTCATTTTTCTTCTCTTGCTCCTTTCTTCTTCTTCTCCTTCTCATTTATTAAAATCAAAACAAAAACCCTTTGTAATTAAAAAAAAGTTGAATGTATTACCCTGAACACAATGATATCACATTTTGAACATCATAAACAACAATAAAAGATACTTTTCCATTTTTTATTGTGAGGAAATTGAACAGAAAAACACAGTTTTTTGCCATTTCTATTAACCAAGGAAAAATTACTATCTGCTCATGAGATTTGATAAAAACAAAATGGCGGATACTTGTTAAACCATGGAGGCCGCGTCTCCACCAACCAAACATGCTCGGCGAACAGTGTTCACTGGAATCAGCTGATGTTTTTTTGAGTTGGTTTGGTGTGGACGCCTTCTCGAACATTATGATCGGTGTGGTGGGTTTAGTGGCGGTAGCCTGTTGTTGGTCGTCACTGTTCTCTCACAGACCGAACATTCAATTGAACTCACAAACATGTTCGGTGACCCATATGTTTAATGTTTGCCCTTTTTTTGTATTCGCCAACAATGTTCGGCAGACATGTTTGGTTGGTGGAGACGCTGCTTAAGAAAGTGGAGGGAACATAATGTATACCACCTATGTTGGAAAAGTGAAGCTGAAATGAAGATTAGCCCATAGATATATTATTAACATTATGTCATTTCATGCTAAATGCAATAAATGTTAATATATTATTTTAAATGCAATAAATATATATTTTAATTGATATATGTATGGACTAGCTGGCCCGACGCGCGTTGCTGCGTTCTCATGAAAATTATCCTTGATTTTATTATTTGCCACCTCCCGCTGAGGCTGCATTACAAATTTCTAGCTGCATTGGTTAACAGATCTCATTAACCCGGCATAATTACATTTCATCATACCCAGTCATATGTTTCCTACATACTGCAAGGCTCCGACTACACGGTACATGCTCAGTCTTTGCGTTCCAGACAGCATAAATAACACCGCTAAGGGGCTCCCATATGATTAAAGACTGTTGACTTCTATCAGCTGTTCCTTTAAGATTGAAAGATCCCTGTAAGCTAGCTAGCCATGTACCCATGCTTTGCATAGGCAAAACTTTAACCCCCCAAAAACACCCCTAAAATTGCGAATTTTGAAAAATCCTTTCTTATTGCACGGTCAAATCCTATAAGGATTGTTCATACGAAATTTCAAGTTCATAGACCTAGTAGTTTTGGCTCTGCGTTGATGAGTGAGTCCGGTTATCATCCTTTTATAGATAGAGATTAGCTTTACAATATGGTGATGGTATTGCTGACATCTGTGATACCGACGCTATCTTGTGAGGCTAATCTTCAACATACTTATGCTCCTTCCACTTTCAAATACATCTCAGGGTAAAACTAAGGGAAAATCTACACCTCAAAATAAAATATCTTAGTATGGGTCTCTATAGATATTAATTAATTAATATATTAATTAATTTCATTGAATATGGCGCTCATTGTTGCCCTGTTATCATCTATATAATAATTGCAGGGGTGTGTGTGTGTGTCAGTTATATGGATTTCACAAAAAACGTGTTCACAGAAATGGCAACAATTTGGAACACAAAATTTGGCACAAATTTTTTTTTAAACTTGATTCAGTGTACCTCAAAACCAAATTTTTATTTTAACATTTTTTCAAAATTAAATTTCACTTTATGTACATTATTACTGTTTTAAAATGTGTTTGGATGCAGGAAGCTCATAGAGCAGCTGATACATATATGTCACTATGATGCAAATAAGCAACACATTTGTTCCATAAATGCAATAAATATATAATATACAATATATAAAATAAATCATAATAAATATACAATATAAATATAAAACAATAATTCATAAATAATACAAAACAATATAATACAATAATAAATATACAATATATAATATTGTAGCCTCTAAATCTTTTTTTTTTTGAAATTGTGTTGCCATTGGTGATTGAATTAGGTTTGGCTCATATCAAATGTTTAATTTTTAAAATCTACTTTAAATCCTATTGCAAAGCATGGTTGAACCACTAGTAGATGTTTTTTATATCGCAAATATATCTGTAATATATCAGGGCAATGATGGGCGCCATTTCTAATGTGATCAGTATATCCATAGAGATCTGTATCAAGGTCTATGTCGAATTTGTATTGGGGAAAATCTACACAATCTTGATAAACATCTTCTGTTTGTTTTAGCATGTTGAATATGGTGGATTTAATACAGCAAACATGTTTTTATGGAACAATATGTCTAACACACAAACTGAAGATGTGGAAATTGAGGATGATAAAAATAATGATCTTATGCAGAATATAATAATAATTATTTTATTATCATTCAGAATACAGCAGACTAACTTATATGGGAAAATCACTCTAGTGCATAATGCAAGAAAAGACACCATTTTGAGAAAAAATGTAATTTTATTTTAATTTATTGAGAATTCATCTAATTTAAAAACATACTTTACTGGTATGTGGTATCAGATATGACATGTTTAATATATGTATCATTGTGTGTGTATATATTGTGTATCATAATATATATTATGTACAGCACTGAGTTTCTCTATAACTTTGTTCATAAATGTTGACTGATATAAAATTAAGTACCTTCATAATATTATAATTTTGATGCATTGTATGTCTTTTAAAAACGGGGTATGGTTTTTGTTATACTTGGTGATTGTAGATACAGATGTAGAGTTAGTTGAATATATGCATATATATAGATGCCAGTATGGTTTGGGTTACATATTATAAATGTTGTGGTTTTATAATTTATCTATCAAATACAGAGTGTACCAAAGTAATTAGAAGACATAGTAGTGTTCAATAGCATGATGCGCAGTAGCAAGCTACAGTCAGCTGTTGCAGTGACATCATATGGGGCTCTTCACAATTTCGCCTATCTTTTACAATCATGTTAAATTGCATAAATTTATAAATCTTTTTCTCATAATATATATTATTATGCTTTCAAGAAACTTGGATATCTCCTATGTTTTATGACATATTTAACTGTTAATCTATGGCATTTTTAATACAATTATTTAATTCAGAGCACTTGATAATGTTATAGCATGTACAACACATGAAGGATAGTACTTAGTACTTCTCAGGTATTTAAGTTATTTAATTTGTCTTTAAACTCACATCAATTTATTGTCAAGTACTATGGGAGATTAAATATTCAATTTTAAAAGAAAATTGATTGGGGAAATAGGTATGTAATTCCATTAAGCACAAAATAATTTTGTGAGTCAATTATTTGATTAAGGTTTATTAAATATCTTTTTCTTCAACAAATTTTCTTTAAAATGGAATATTTGATCTTTCACAGTACTTAGAAATTAGTTGGAAGTGAATTTTTTGATGAATAAAATAACTCAAATGCCCATGAAGTACCTTTGATGTGATGTACATGCTATAACATTATCGAGTACTGTGAATTAAATAATTGTATGATTGTATAAAAAATGCCATAGATTAACAGTTAAATATACCATAGACCATAGCAGATGTCCAAGTTTCCTGAAAATTACATAAATTTTGAAAAAAAGATGTATAAGGTTATGCAATTTAACATTAAGATAGGCAAAATTGTGCAAAGAGACCAGATGACATCACTGCATCAGCTTGCTACTGCGCATCATGCTGTTGAACACTACCTTGTCTTCTTATTAGCTTGGAGTGTACCATGAGAATGGGATGTGATCATGGAGGTATAAGAAAGTGGTGGGAGCATAACGTCTCATAATTGTAGCCGACGCCATCTTAAGCAACTATTGGTGCCTATAGTCCACTATAGATATATACCACTGTTGCAGTTGTTTATATGTGCATAACCTCTACCACAGCTATCTTCAAAGATGGCTACCACTCTACACTTTGTTGAAGGTTAAAGCTAAAATTAATAATTTAGTGATCAATACAACTGTCAAATCTTGAATGTTTTCAAAAAATAATTCTGAGAAGCTAATTGTTTTCCACAGATGATAAGAGTGGTAAAAACATTTCAAATGGCATGAGTGAAATATTTTAAAAGTGACTACTTAAACTGCTTGAGAAAATACTTCCTACATGGAATTGGGGAAGTGAACTTCCACCACCACAGATGCTCTGTATTGTAGTCACGTGGATGGGAGAAAGAGAGGAGTCTGACCTGCACACAGCTGAATGTGCAATGTCACTTTCTCTGTCATCGTTGTGATGAACAGAACGACTCTCAGCTCACAAAGCTAGCCTGTTAGCAAGACATGTTGGTGGGGAGCACTGAGAATAAGAGAGAGAGAGAGAGTCCAGCGAAGGGGAGTAAATGCTGCTATGTGGTGGGAGTGAATTGTAAGGGATAGAGCATCTCTCTCTGTCATCTCGGGCTGTGATGGAAGTATTTTCTCAGGGTCTTTAGTTTGAAATTGGTGGTGATATAGCCACAAATGGTGGCAGATACACTTCCATGCCACTACTGCTTGCTTTCATTTCTGGTTACTGTAGTTTTCATATAACTTGGCAGCAGTATGTTGGGTTCAGATATAGCAAGTCCCATCTGCTACATGCTGCCAAGTTATATGAATACTACAGTACACTTTTTTAACATGAGTAGTATATGTTAAGCTCTATATTTCTTATACCACCATTCATGTGATTGATTTTTGAGTTATACATGTCAAGACAAGTACAAAATATGTATTCTAAAAAATGGGTAATTTGTTTTCCGCCATTTTGTGTAATTATGAGAAAATGTCAGGTCCCTGTTGCATATCTTTCAAGTTGTTTTAATTACAAATAAGTATTTAAAAACAAATATCCAAATACCCCCATGTGCAGATACATGCTACTTCCATGATGGTTCATTATCCTTGCTACTTTTATACCATCACAATATTCAGTAAAAACGTGTGCTGTTATTTGGGCAACGATAGCTAGATTACAATGTAGCTTAGTTGGACTTTCAAGCCAACAGAGCCAATTAAAAATGTCAAATTCTGAGATCAGCTAACCTTGAAATATAGTCTTTAAATTAAATAACTTTAAACATTGAATTATGTAAATAAATCATACTGGTGGCTTTTAGGGGCCTAAGCCCCTAAAGAAAAACACTAATACAAAAAACAAACCATTATACCATTATAAATCAAACGAACTAACAATCAAATTATCATTGTGTCAGAATCTATATTATAATTTAAGTCCCTCTATACTATAATTTTTGTGTAAGAACAATCTTTTTGGTTATGCAACTTAATTTCAAAGTTGTAATAACAAATACAACTTTGTAACTTGTTCTGAAACAGGCCCCAGGAATGAATTTCAGTTACTAACAAGGAACATCATCAGCTGTTTTTTATGTAAAATTTCGTGACATATTTCGGGGTTCTTGGCATGTAGAATACAAAAATAGTGTATGCAGACTTTTTATGGGACATTCTGTATAGATACTGTATTTAGTCTGTAAGTTTGGGTCCACTTGTGTATGTATAAACATATATATATATACTATGTTCTGTGATATTTGCCAAAATGTGTATTATACTCTAACAATTTACCAAGATATTATACAAAGTGAAATTGTGCTTTGAAGAAAAAATGGATGGATATTAAAAAATAGATTGTTTTAATCCTAGTTTTTTACCACCTTGTAGTTAGAAAAATATTTTTATCTATGGCTACATTATAAAGTAGATATATGAGGCTAGGAAGTGATGTCAAGATAGCTCACTTTTATCAAACTAGTATCATAATGAAGCTATTTTAGTAAAAATGTCACTTTTCGGTGCAGGAGTCTAGACCAATCAGAATTGAGGATATCTTCAAAATGAATTTTATGCAATAGTCTCACATCAGCTGATTTGAACATTTCAGATCAGAACTGCTGATAACAATCACGCATTGTAGGTTATGTTATATTTTGGGCAAGCTATTGGATTCATAGGTAAGTTAAATTAAATGTAATTTATTGGTAGTTGGAGTTGAAATATTGCATGCAACGATTGTATTTTGCCTTGAAGCAACTTGTCATATGTTTAGAGCACTCGCTTCGCTCGGGTTCTAACTTACGTCTCACTCTTTGCTTAAAGGCAGTCATAATACAATCGTTGCATAAACTACTATTATCTACGAATACGTTCAGTGAGAGTTATTAGAAATTAGGTAGCAATGTCATAACAGCTGACTTTATTCATGCCTAAACGAAACCATTACAAAATCAAGCTATTATAACACTGCTGTCACCTTGCAATATTGGCTCTAGACCAATAAGAACTCAGGATTCTTCAACTCAAAATCGAAATGAATAATATACACAACAGCTGATTTAAACATTTTGAAATCATTTTCAGTTTGAATCTGGTTTCAAACTCACTACCAATTAGCAATAATTAAGCATTCTAGGTTATTTTAATTTGAGTAAGTTATTCAAGTAGGTAGAAGTAAAAGAGTAAGTTATTAGTAGATGTAGGTGAAATAATGTATGGAACGATTGTATTAAGGCTGTGTGCATGGTTTTTGGTCATAATTTTCTTTTCAAAGTTTATTGTATTGAATATTATTACGGTTTTGAAATGTTATTTATTGCTGTGAGGAAAAATAATTTTCTTCAATTATTTTGTGAAATATGGGGGTTTAAAGTTGACATTTTTCGGTTTTGGGGGGCAATTGATCTCACCTATGAGTGATTTTAAACTTTTGATAAATTTTCTATAACTAAAAGACATAGTGAGAAATGAAATTACACATTTTTTATTTCAATCTAATAGTTTTTCATATACTATTGAACATTTTTGGTTTTTGGGACAATTTATCTCGCCTATAAGTGATTTTAAACCTTTGATAATTTTTTTGCAACTAAGACACCTTGAGGAATAAAATGGCATATTTTTTACTCCGAACAAGCAATTGGTTTTAAGTATAAAATAAGTTTTTGAAAACTTATTTTTGAAAAATTGAAATTTTTTAGAGATTTGAAAAAATGTATTTTGAAAAAACTAATTGCTTGTTCGGAGTAAAAAATATGTCATTTTATTCCTCAAGGTGTCTTTTAGTTGCAAAAAATTATCAAAAGTTTAAAATCACTTGTAGGTGAGATCATTTACCCCTAAAACCAAAAAAATCAACTTTTGAGCCCCCATATTTCACTAAATAATACAAGAAAAAAATTGTCCTCAAAGCAATAGATAAACTTTCAAAGCCGTAATAATATCCAATGCAATAAGCTTCGAAAAAAAAATTATGAACCAAAACCCTGAGCCAGCCTTACAGAGAAGCGTTGTAGGGGAAATTATAGCCGTGAGTCATAGCAGGATTAGATAAGCAACGCTCTCCTGTACCCTCTTTGTAAGTGTGACCGATTGGATTGGCCAGCAAAAAAGACTGTTTTCTGCTGTAAAATCACTTCCCGTTTGGAACCCTCGTTTTACTCATATCCTAACTTATTTCTCACTTATGGCAGTAATAATACAATCGTTGCATAAACTACTATATTTGTGTTGAATTCACTAGTAAAGTTTATTTTCAATAATTGATTATTTATGTTTAAATTTCAATTGAAAAAGTAATATGGAACTATAATATTGTTTGTTCCTTTGTACATCTTTTTGTTTTAACTATCTTGCTCTAGGAGGATGAATTTAATAATATAAGATAAGCTACGAAACTCCTGGACGCTCTTTGTAAGGGTGACCAATTGGATTGGCAAGCAACAAAAAAGACACTGTTCTCTGCTGTAAAATCCCTTCCCGGTGGTTCGGAACCCACCTAAAACTGTAGGTCCAACTATCAGTCACCATCATCCAACTCATTACCCACAAACAGGTCTCAGACCTATGTGGGCTTCATCATAAAAAATAAAAAAATTCCTTAGATGATCTACAGGCTACTAGCTACCACTAAATTTAGCCGGTGTGCAGAATTTTCATGTTGCTAATTACTTTGTTTTAGAGTGGTGTTGCTAATATAGTTTTATCTTCCTTGTAGTTGAAGGGATACATTAATTAGAATCACCATCGGAAAATCAAACACATGTTGTGGAATGGTGGTATTCACGCTGTTCTAATCTGTCATACACGATTCTACTGCATGTGTTTGATTTTGCGATGGTTTCAAGCACGTAAGTGGTTCGATAATATTTAAAACTAAATAAAAACATATAATTCTTGAACCAAATACACTTTTTAATAAGCAATTACACTAAATAACGTTCTATTACATGATGAAAAAACTATAATTAGGGTTAACTGGAAAAATATTTCCCTTAGTGTTGAGAAGCCTTTTTGCCCCACTCCCAATGAATGCATGAAGCTATCTGAAAATAAAACAAAAAGTCAATACTAGGAAATATATAATATTAAAATGTATGCAGTATTTATCAGGAATTTAATATATTTTTAATAATCTGTTATGTTTTCCATGACGAAATACTTAATAAACAATCTAATATTAAAACTGACACAGAATTTCACTATTATATATTGTTTTACTCACTTATATTGGAGATGCTTGAGGAATGCATTTCACTTCTGAAAATAAGGCCGACGAAGCTTCTTTTCAGAAGTGAAATGCATCCCTCAAGCATCTCCATTATAAGTGAGTAAAACAATATATAAAAGTGAAATTCTGTGTCAGTTTTAATATTAGATTATTTTTTTAATAAATCAAACCTAAAAGTGGACACTAAAAATTTCTGAATGAGAAAATTTATAGGTATTATTGACATCTTTATTTTTGTAACAAAGCGTTTCCGGAGCTATGTTTCAATTAACGTTTTTATTTATTTTGGTGAGAGGAATGAGCTGAACCATAATTGCAGATTCCTCCTGTGAACCACAAAATAACAAGCTCAAAGGATAAGTCAGGGCTCCTTTGTGGTAACATAGAAACGTATTAAAGTAAGCAAAAAATTCAAGATTTTGGTGAAATATCGTACTTATTAATGATTAAAATCGAGTAATCATTTTTGGATTACTCTGTATTGAAATAACAGACTGTAATAATAATAATAATAATATTGTGTGACCTGGCTGGTTCAGCCGGACCTGACGGCCTTAGGCTGTGCGCAGGGTTTTTGGTCATAATATTTTCTCAAAGTTACTTTAGTTGACTATGATTATTAGGGCTTTAAAACGTTATCTATTGCTGTAAGGAAAAATTTATTTGTAAAATATGGGTGTTCAAAGTTCAAAGTTTTCGGGGGCAATTGAACTCACCTATGAGTGATTTTAAACTTTTGATAAATTTTCCATAACTAAAAGACACCTTGAGGAATAAAATGACATATTTTTTATTGCAATACAACAAATATATTTTTTGAGAAATTTAAAATTTAAAGAATGTATTTTGAAAAAACTAATTGCTTGATTGGAGAAAAAATATGTGAATTCATTCCTTGGGTTGTCTTGCAATAATAGACAATTTATCAAGATTTTAAAATAACTCAGAAGAGATCAAGTACCCCGCAAAACAGAAAATTTTCAACTTTGAACCCCCATATTTCACAAAATAATCGAAGATAAAACCTTTTCCTCACAGCAATAGATAACATTTCGAAGTCCTAATAACATCCAATACAAGAAACGTTAAAAAAAATGTTGACCAAAAACCCTGCACACAGCCTTAATGGACCATATAAAAATATAATTGGGTATTGGATGCTCCACTGTGCAAGCTCTCTGAGCCCATTGAGTCGATATGGTTTTCGATGTTTTTGCCATATTGGTTAGTACTGCATACATATGCTTCATACACATGAAATATTTAATGGCTATATAATATGACAAGGCACATTAGTAGACATTGATAGGTTGTTAAACATAGATATTAGACACCAATACGGCAATAAACCTTGCTGAGATTGTATTATCTGATCAGGGTCTTACAGGTTGTAGCATATCGCCGTTTTCAATGTTACAGTTGGTTAGGTTAGGTAACAAGGTTACAGTTTGAACAGAGGGTTCCACACTACTCATCTATGGTTGTGGTTAGGTTAGGTAGCAAGGTTGTGGTTAGTTGTGTTCCAGTTTCATATGACCGCTTTCAATGTTACAGTTGGTTAGGTTAGGTAACAAGGTTACAGTTTGAACAGAGGGTTCCACACTACTCATCTATGGTTGTGGTTAGGTTAGGTAGCAAGGTTGTGGTTAGTTGTGTTCCAGTTTCATAAGACCGTTTTCAATGTTACAGATGGTTAGGTTAGGTAACAACGTTACAGTTCGAACAGAGGGTTCCACACTACTCATCTATGGTTGTGGTTAGGTTAGGTAGCAAGGTTGTGGTTAGTTGTGTTCCAGTTTCATATGACCGCTTTCAATGTTACAGTTGGTTAGGTTAGGTAACAAGGTTACAGTTTGAACAGAGGGTTCCACACTACTCATCTCTGGTTGTGGTTAGGTTAGGTAGCAAGGTTGTGGTTAGTTGTGTTCCAGTTTGTGTTCCAGTTTCATAAGACCGTTTTCAATGTTACAGATGGTTAGGTTAGGTAACAAGGTTACAGTTCGAACAGAGGGTTCCACACTACTCATCTATGGTTGTGGTTAGGTTAGGTAGCAAGGTTGTGGAGTTGTGTTCCAGTTTCATAAGACCGTTTTCAATGTTACAGATGGTTAGGTTAGGTAACAGTTTGAACAGAGGGTTCCACACTACTCATCTATGGTTGTGGTTAGGTTAGGTAGCAAGGTTGTGGAGTTGTGTTCCAGTTTCATAAGACCGTTTTCAATGTTACCGATGGTTAGGTTAGGTAACAAGGTTACAGTTCGAACAGAGGGTTCCACACCTCTCACCTATGGTTGTAGTTAGGTTAGGTAGCAAGATTATGGTTTTATAAGGGTTCCAAACCACTCACCTACGACTGTATCTTCTCCTTCTTGTGCAGTAGGTCTCTCAAATCGAGATGTTTGTTCATTCTGGCTCTCTCCCTTCTTTTAGAAATACCCCATTCATGCCCTCTTTCAAAAGTATTGCCAACATAGGATTGTCCATAGTGAGATACACAATCATCGGGCTCTTCCATTTCTCGAACTATTTTACGACTTGGTACATGAGATAACGCCTTACACCAGTCGTTTGTCGCCTAGGAAAATAGAAAAACAAAACCAATGAATTATTGTCAAATTGTGTTTTCCTACAGTTACCCAACAAAACACCTATTTATGCACTCATTATAGTATGCAAAACAGCTGATTCTTGCACTCTTTTACTTTGCCACACTCCACGTGTGCCAACTGTAGGAAATAGTTATTTGTGTAACTAGTGTGCAAAGTATCTCTTTGCTGAAGAGAAATGCGTTACATGAACTGAAGGCAAGTGCGGAAAATTTCTCAAGTGCAGCTAAGATACTTTCAGCACAAGTAGATTTTTCCTACAGTTGGCACACCTGAAGTGCGACAAAGTAAAATAAGTGTGGCAAAGTCAGCTGGAGTGCGGAAAAGTAAATTAGTTCAGAAATAAGCTGTTTTGTACTATAGTGAGTGCATAAATAGCCACTTTGTTGGGTAACTGTAGGAAAATAATATCGTGTACCCTGACTGACTCAGGTCTGGTGTCAGAGTTTTCAGGTCGCACCTGAACAAGTTCAGGGCTTATGACAAGTGACTTAACGACTGCTTATCTATGGCTATGTTATACAGTAGATATAAGAGGTTAGAAAGCTATGTCAATACGGCTTACTTTAATAGCTTAAATAGTTTTCTCTGGTAGCACAGTTGGTTGGAGCGCTTGTCTGTGGTTGGATAAGACTCTGTTTGGCTTCGTTTCTCACAGTCTTTAGATCGAATCTTATTCAGCCATGAATGTTTCTCATCATTCACCTCATTACCCACGCACAAGTCTACAGACTTGTGGGTATCATCTATATAATAAGAGAGAGTAGGGGTGGTTTGTGTGTGTGGTTTTTTGTCTTACGGATTTCACAAAAACGGCAACGATCAAATTTGGCACATAGCTTCCTCTAAACTCGATTAGTGCACTTCAGAGCCCAATTTTTTATTTTCCTTTCAGAATTTTTAAAAATTAATGTTCAAATTTCACTTATGGGTACTATTACTGTTTCAAAATGGGTTTAGATGCAGAAAGCTCTTAGCTGAAACAGCTGATAACATGATGCGTCACTATGGTGATAATATAGTCTAATATAGAAGATATGACTTAAGCCAAAGCAACAGATTAGCTCTTTATCAATATTAAAGCGACTAATTACCCAGCGTCATGCGAGCTTACTTATTGTGTGTATTGGGTATTAGGTATATATTACCTAACCTAACTTTTCCTGTAATACATTATTCTAAAGAACTAAACACAAAACTATGCAGGTGGGTAGAGCTGCTTTAAAAGTTATTAAGAGCAACAATTGTTTTTGTGAACTTCTCTTTTCAAACAGTATGGCTAGCATCACTTCAATGTCACTGACCCTTCTTAATTTCGTAATTTTGTGACCACTACCATAAGTTATCTACCAGAAAAGAAAAACTCCAAACTGGATTCCCGGGCAAAACCGGGTAAAATGCTAGACCGCCATAAAAAAATAATTGAAAAAATAGCAATTAGAAATTCTAGCAGAAAAGTCTTACCTTGAGAGTCAGCATGATTCGAATGCATTGATCTAGCGTGAGGGACTTAGAGCCACAACCCCAATCCAGATAGCGGTCTAGGGGAAATCTAGCCATCCTGAGACCCTCACTTTTGGCTCTAGCTAGAGATAAGGGCTCTACATTCGTCTTATCTACCAGGGCACCTGGAAAATAAGATCAATGACTTCTATGAATTGATGTTATAAGCATTATTATCACTTACCCGGTGGTTCAGAACCAACCTAAACTTGTATGTCCACCGTGTTCTCTGTAACATGGCTCAAAATGCGAGGTGGAACTACCCGTGAGGGTCTCCCCACCAATAAAAGTCATACGCTTATTATTACTGTGAACGCATCTTATGAGGTCCATTTTAACAATAATTTGTGTATAATCTATGAAATGGATAGAGTTCACCTGCTCTGCATAAAGTGTAACATAATAACTATTCTAAATGTAAAGATTGCCATTCTTTGCTGTTCTCTGAGATGTCCACCAAGTAAATGTAGCAATTGCGCCCTCTGTATTACTCGTCAAGTTCAATGAAATATTATTATTTTGTATTGAATTCATAATTTTCTAAATTCTAAGGGTGCTTACACAGTGGAGCAACCAATAGTCGATGATAATCGCCAAAGCAAAGTCAAACACATACTGAACAATGTCTTTTGAAAGATTGGAGCAGCATGAATGCCGCCATTCTACGACATGTGTTTAATTTTGCGATGGTGATTATCGCCACTTTTTTGTAGATTACGTCTTGGAGACTCCAGTTAAGGAGTATCAGACAAGTCAGTTCAACAATTATATTATTTTATACACTAGTTACCATAATTACTATATCAATTATTAGTTAAAGTAAGGCTCAATTTTGATGTGGAAGGAACTCTAAAAAGCTTTATCAACTAAATATTTTTTCACTTGTTTTTTAAATAATTTCTATATTTTGAAGACTCTTTAAAAACTGCGGTTGCTTGTTGTAGTTTCCTACCAATATAAATAGGTTATTGTTCGAAGAAGCTACTATTGTGACTCACCAAGTGATAATCTCCTCGTCGGCTTCTTGTATTATAATCGTGTACGTCAAGATTTTGGTTTATATCACTCTTTTTTACATCTAAAGTAGCTTCATACACAAATAAGCAGGGTACAGTTAGGAGACCAATTCTCTTGACCAACAGCCTGCATGCATCTAATCTATTTACTTTTTCTATACACCTAACAGCTTTCTTTTGGATCTTAAACACCCTATCAAGGTTTTGTTTTGATGAATTACCCCATACTAAGGTAGCATACCTAATAATACCTAAAATAGGTGTTTTAAGAGCTCATGGTAAGCAGTAATAAGTAGCATTTTGTCATTTAAGCTGTTACAGGACAAATACCCCAAATACACTGGATGCTCCACTGTACAAACACTCTCTGTAGTTACTCACCTATTATGTAGATATCGTTGGGATTGTATTTCCCCAATTCAGTATTGCAATGTGGTGTCAAATAGACCAGCCGTTCCTTGGGAAACAACTCCAGGTAACTCTTTTCAGTTATATTCATTGGGAAATCCTTATTATACATAGTAGGTATGTACCTGTTCAAAATGTTAATTACTCGATCTTTGTTGCCTACATTACAAAAATGTAGGTTGAAAGGTTCAGGTTCATTTCGGTTTTCTGCAAAAACATACATTAATTGCTGGCCACAGTTTGAAGCTTCTTTCATAGTCATATAATGGTCATACCCACAATCTATAACCAAATCTTGTCCATACATCAAAGCTTGAAACAACCTATTATTAGCATAATGATGCATTGTTGTGTCTGTTAATCTTATGAAAATTGAATTATTGTGTAAACGATACTTAAGATGTTGATTCTCTTCTTCCTCTTGAAGTCTTTTTTCGTGCAATTCTTCTCTTTCCAACCGTTTTCTTTCCTTTCTTTTCTTATCGTTCTCCTCCTTTCTTTCATTGAGAAACAAAAATCGTAAATATTTTTTTCTACGATGCCACGAGTTCAACTCCAGCAAATTCTTCCATTGTTCTGTTTTAATATGAGAAGGTATTTCGTAACCCTCTTGACGTTGTACATCGATTTCCAAAATAAACACTTTCAGTTGTTTGATTTTTTCTTCGTCTCCTTCGCAAATTTCGTCAAAATCAACGTTCTCGAACAAATCGGATTCCTCAATACTATTATTACTTGAACTATCCCTAAAATAATCGATTTTTGAGTCTTTTGTAGAACAGTAGCATTGTGCGAGTTGGTTTAAACTTGGTTTCGTGCAAACACTCGACAATTTATTGGGGAAAAATCCCTGAACTGACAATCTATTGAACTTTAGAAATGTAGAACTTGAAAATCTAACGGGTGAAACACGATTGAAGGCTACTTTCAATAGATTGCGACAGATTGGTGCTAGCATGATGGCAAATTTCAATAACTGTAACGTCGATAGTCACTCAAGTTTGACAAGAAGTCATCACACTAACCTAAAATCTACCACTTTCAAATCTACTAAAATAAACAAATTATTCACAAAACCTTCCAGGAAAATCGATTTCACACTGATTTCCAATCGTTGAGAGGTTAGGTTTCCTTCATGAAAACAAACGAGACGCATGTGTATTTCAATTTTGAATATTCACACCATCCTACTTTGAATAAATATCCTTAAAACTTTATAAAAAAATATATATTGAACATAATAAATATATATTAATTATGATTAATAACTTTATAATTATCCAAAGAACAGATAAATTAGAGAAATATTGTGAACATAACCTAAGTTTTTTATTCCACAATCCATAGGACCATAGCCACTATTCAAAACCTGCTTGATTTCTTGTGTAATACGAACGGCTGTCAAGTTATATAAATCTTCTGATAAATCAAATCACAAACGTATTTTTAATTTATTTTCCTCCACATTGCCTGAATTCTAGAGTTAACAAGCTCAATTCACAATATTTATTAACTATTTTCAACCCAAATTAAGTATATATTCTGTGTGGCCATGATCATGTCTTGTTATGTTTTGTTGTGAATAGAAAATACATATTTTGGTACTTGATCTATATCATCTCATGAATGATTTAATGCTTTTATTTTAATTTTCAAAAGAATAAGGTGCATCAAATTATATTATTTCGATTGTTTCACTACCAAGATTTTAGAGATATTTTGAGCATCAGGTTGGCAAATCTGATGGCCTGGCATGCAGTTTTCCCAATCCTGTCGAGCAAACATCAGTCTGTCTTCGATGCAGTTGTCAAAAGTGGCGAATCGTATGTCGTGTTCCTGATATTCTAAAGATTTTCATGTTCTAACATGTATTTCCTTTAGTTTCTTGCATATCGGAAAATGAAAATTTGAGTGTTTGTGTCAAGTTTCATGTGGAATTATCATATCATTGGAGTCTAACAACTTATTCTACTAAAATAAAGGTAATTATCAGCTGTAATTTGTTTTTATTTACCTATAATTTATGTTCTACTTCATCAAACATGATTGTTTTTACTTATCTACATGATAGCAAAATGGCTACATTTTATCATCTGTCTACTGTATTAAAATTGCCTACATTTTCGATAAAATTCCATTATCAATCTTGCTATTTTAGGGGTTTAACCTACATGAATAATATTGCTACCCTTAATGACATTATTTGGGCCTTTTCCCAGAAATTTACATAGATTTATTTAAATTTCTTATTTTCAATAACAGTAACAGTATTTTTAAATATTGTCTTGATCATCTCATTGGAAAATGAAAATGAATGGTTTTAATGTTTACAAGATGCTTATCATCTTGCTATTTTTTAAATAATAGTCTACATCTACACTACTATCGAATGAGTCAAGATTTTATCTTATTACTTTCATTGAATGTAAGGATTAGGTTGTATGGGACAGTCTCTATACTTATGTATAAATACTGCTAAAAAATGGGTCTAAATTTTATAAATTGATAAAACCGGTAAGAGGTTAATTGTCATAGTTCTTAAGAACAGATGATTCTTGTTTTATTGCAGCGAAATTACTTTAGCTTCCAAAATTATTCAATTGAATCTACGTCTTTTTTAGGATTATCCCAAAGAAACCTTCATAGATTTAGATTTCATTTTAATAATTTAAAACAAATTAAGCTTTACGCTTATATTGCTTATATTCCATCCACAATCTCTGAGTAAAGTATTTCTATATTTTGAATAGTAGACTATTAATTAATGTAACATAACATAGTGATAGGCAGATGACTTCCTACAGCTTCAATGCAGCCTGTTGTTAGAAAACTATGATATGACAATTATCATAGATTCTATGATAATTCGCAAAAAATGAGTTGATGTAGTAACCGAAATTTTCTTCTCTAGTATGATTAAAACGAATTAATTTGACATTGAAATGAATATTTATAATATATGTTTCAAAATTAAAATATTGCATAAATATTAAGTATATTCTAAATAAATAAAAATATTAGAATCTTATTTGTGTGGAATGGTGGTAATGACGGTGCTCCAATCTGTTATTCACCATTCTATAGCATGTGTTTTAATTTACGATGGTGATTATCATCGAGTATTGAATGCTCCACTGTGCAAGCGCGTTGATAGGATAGGAAATTGTGGCTAAATCATGAGGTTTTGTTATTAATACAAGGAAGTATTGAAAGGGAAAAAAATGTTTGATATATTTTACCAGAAGCTTAGCTAAGATAGTTGACAGTTAATAGAATGCGTTTTTAGCGATAAGTCCTGACTGTGACTAGGAATGAGTCACCAATTGGTATAATTTAGATAAAAATAATCTTTTAAGCTAATCCTTGCTGTTCGATTATTGAGGAAATTATACTATGACGCAGTTTTTGTATTTAAGTTGGGAATGTCTGTTCATTTCATTGCTTAGATTGGCTTTTACCTCGCATTATATATTTTCTTGTTGAATACAATTGGGTTTCAAGACTTTTTTAATTTTTTTTTTCAATTCAATTGGATTGATTCAGACTGTTTTAAGACAGTTCAACAATAATTTGAAATTATTGCCTTCTGTATCCAATGGAAAATGAATAATAACGAAATTGTCACAACCACATTTATTAAAAAAATATTGAGAAACTAGTTTCGGTTGTTATACCATTATCAATCTCAATTAAACTAAAACTAAAGTACAGAGAAGCTTAATATATACTGAACATGGAATGATACCAGGGGTTAATTTCAGTGGGAACGCAAGGGAACGGCGTTTCCTCAACTCCCAAGAGTGCCGGAACGCAAGGGAACGCTCAGTTTGCGCCAATCTGATTCTAAAGGTGTCTCATCTCGCTATTTATTCAGCCTAAAAGTCTGCGTTCCCAATATCCTCACTTTCTGCAGCAGTTTTCGCTAATTCTGCAGAACACATTAGCTTAAATGGGTGAACCGTGTTAGATAAGAAAAGCTGTTCAGACTGTCCTCACGCAGACGAGCTGAAAGAATTTGTCTGCAGCTAGCGCGCTGAAAGAATCCATCTGCAGTGATAGAATGTGTGACTTATACTCTCCACCGAAACCGAAATCACGTAAATATGCAGATATAGAACTTGTGATTTCAGATTCGGATTCAGTCCTCTAATTTAATAATTAGGCTATCAAACCTTTTTATTTTTCTGTCTGTTGTCCTTAATTTCTTTTCCTTTGTTTTTCAAGAAGTGGGTTTATTTTGAGGGTATAAAAATTGTTCTGCAATTTTTAAAATAAGCGAAATGTGTTTGTAAAATATAAAAATTACAGTTCAAGCTGGGACATTTTAAAAATAGACAGTAAGCACTTGTACATACTTTTTTTTTCAGAAAATATTCAAAAACATCAGTCTGTTTACGTATTGATATGTATTATTACTACTGCACTGTATATAAATAAAAATTTAAAGATGACTTTATTTGTTTTTACTTTACCATTCATTATAAAAATTCATACAAAATGGTTGGTGCAAATTGAAACAAGTTTATACGAAATTTAGAATAGGCACCGATATGTTAACGTGGTGGGGCGGGGGGTGAGGGGAATGTTTAGCTCTCATTAGAAATGAGAGAGGGTGGTTTATAAGAATAAATGTGCTTTCCCACACCTAAAATTTTAGAAATTAAGCACTGAATGATACTATTGGCTAAGCGAGAAAGAGGCTGACCTTCATCGAAGGTTGTGATTGGCTGATAAGTCACGCCCCCTGGTGGGAGGAGTAACAAGCAAAAATACAAGTCAAATCAATGACTAACAACTGTGAACATCTAGTAAGCAACAAAGAAGAAAAATGCGTAATAAGGCTAGAATTGAATCAAATTAAAACTAAAAAATAGAAGCTCACTGAAATGCAGTTCTTCCAGACCTGTATTTTTGCTTGTTACTCCTCCCGCCAGGGGGCGTGACTTGTCAGCCAATCACAACCTTCGATGAAGGTCAGCCTCTTTCTTTCTTAGCCAATAGTATCATTCCATGTTCAGTATATATTAAGCTTCTCTGTACTTTAGTTTTAGTTTGATTGAGATTGATAATGGTATAACAACCGAAACTAGTTTCTCAATATTTTTTAATAAAAATGTGGTTGTTACAATTTCATCTTATTATTCATTATGGATACCTTCCACAATATAACCGTCATCACTACAAAGAAAGTTCAATGGAAAATTTTAGAGGTTTTTCAGTGTTTCACATTTTCTCCTTGAATTTAATGGAGTTTTAAGACTTATTTTCAATTTTATAAGACTATTGATGCATTTTTTACAAAAATTATTTAAAAAAATATTTTTTATAAAGTTATCAATAGCCTAATTTGATAGTTTTGTCTGATATATCCAATAAAAGATTTTAATTTAGGGTTTTCAGTGTTTTACATTTTCTCTTTGGATTTAATTGAGACTTATTTTCAATTCTTTAATAGGAGTTTCTAAGACTATTTTGCAAATAGCCTCATTTGAAAGTTTGGCTGCTATGTCTGTCCGATGGAAGATTTTAGATTAGGATTTTCAGTGTTTTACATTTTCTCCATGAATTTAACGAGTTATGAGACTTATATGCAATATTATTAATATTATAATACTATTTAGTATTTTCTAAGACTGTTGATGCATTTTTTCAAAATCTATGCATTTTTTCAAAATCTATGCATTTTTTTAAAAATTATGCCTTTTTCAAAAATAATTTTTATAAATATATCAATGGCTTGATTTTATAGTTTTGTCTGCTATGTACAACGAAAGATTTTAGATCTGGGTTTTCAGTGTTTTACATTTTCTCCTTAAATTTAGTGGGATTTTGAGGCTTATTTGAAATTGTTAATAGTATTTTCTAAGACTATTAGTGCATTTATTAAAAAATCGATGAATTCTTTCAAAAATCATTTTTAAAAATATTTTTATAAAATTATGAATACCCTAATTTGAAAGTTTTGTTTGCTATATCCATTCAATGGAAGCTATATCCAATGGAAGAATTTAGATCAGGGTTTTCATTGTTCACATTTTCCTCTTGAATTTAATGGAACTTGAAGATTTATTCGCAATTTTTTAATTGGATTACCTGTTTTGAGACAATTGAGCAATTTTCTTTTGTTATGTCACATGGAAGGTTTTCTTTTAGACCTTTATCTTATAAACGTAATGAGATTTGAAGATTTATTTGCATTTTTTAATAGGATTGGGAAAATACTAAGCATTATTTTTAAAATTTTCTCCTATTTTCTTTGGGTATTTGTTTTCATTATCTTATACTTCTTTCTCCTGCAATTCATTCCTATTTTCTTCTCCTTTTTTCAATTTTTGATTAGGATAAATTCAGACTGTTTAGAGACTATTTTTGAATATTGAAATTTTTCTCTTTCTTGTTTGTCTTAAATTATTCTACTTCTTTCTCCTACCATTCATTCTTGTTGTCTCCTTTCTTCGTTTTTCTTTAAAAATTTTCTTTATCTATTTGAAAGCTCGTACATTCTCTCTCTCTCTCTCTTTCCTCCTCCATTTTTATTTTTCATTCCTCTTTTAATTATAATTTCCACTGTTTTACCACTTTTTTATTGTTCCTCTATATACTTTTTATTATTCTTTGTTTCTCTGTGATGTTTCACGTGACGAAATACTTGATGAACAATCCTATATCAAAACTGACACTGTATTTCTATTTAAATTATGATTTATACTCACCTATAATGGAGGGATAAATTTTGAAGGCTGATGTAGCTTCTCTTTAGAAGCGAAATACATCCCTTCAGTATAAGTGAGTAAAAATCATAGTTCAAATATAAATACACAGTTAGTTTTGTAATTAGGTTATATGTTTCTCTTCTTTTCATCACCTTCTTCTTTTCCTTCAGCTTCTTCTCTTCCTCCATGCTCTTCTTCTTCTCCCTTCATGTTCTACCTCCATTTCTCCTCCATTTCCATGTCTCCTCCTCCTCCACCTTTTATTAATTGCTTTTTTACTTCTACCTATCTTTCTTCACATTCTTCTTCTCCTTCTCTTCCTCCTCCTCCTTCTACTACCTCTTCTCCTTTTCCTTCTCCTTCTCCTCCTCTTCCTCTTCCTCCTTCTCCTACTCCTCGGCCTCGTCCTCCTCCTCCTTCTTTTTCTCTTCGTTATCATCATCATCATCATACATTGCTATATTCTACTATGTGAAGCTCTTCCTCCTCCTCCTTTCTCCTCTTTTTCTCCTACTAGTTCCTCATGTTCTCCTTCTTTTTCCATACTTCTCTTCTTTGCTTCATCTTCTTTACTTCTTTGCTACCATAATCTTCTCTCTCTCCCATCATCTTCATTTTCTCCTTCTTTCTCATCTTCTTGTCCCTTTTAATTTTCTTCTTATTGTAATCCATCATTGCCTCAAATTGCAGTCAAGAGGGCAGTCACATTTTCCTGCCCTCTTATTGTTCTTCGTTTTGTCTTTTTTTTCGGAGGATGAAGCCCACATAGGTCTGAGACTTGTGCGTGGGTAATGAATTGGATGATGGTGATTGATGCGTTGGACCGACAGTTTTAGGTGGGTTCCGAACCACATCTCCTCCTCCTACATCTTTCTTTCCTCAGTCTCATCCTCTATTTCCTTACAATCTTCTTCTTTTTTACCATCTTCTCCTTCTTTTTATTTTATTCGTCATGATCTCAGTTTGCAGTCAAGAGGTCAGACACGTTTTCCTGTCGTCTTCGTATTTTTATTCTTCTTCCTCCTCCTCCTCCTCTTCTTCTTCTTCCTCTTTTGCGGTCTGTCATGACTTGTGCTTCTTCAAGCGTAGTAAACAACAGCACGCCGTGGGAGAGTCTTTTTAGTGTTGGAGAGAGTGTGTGAGGGAGAAAGGAGACTGAGAGAGAAAGAGTGAGTAGGAGAGAGTTAGAGAGTGGAGGACGATAGAGAGAGAGAGTGAGTATGTGGAGGGAGAAGGGAGACATTGGGTGATTGAGGGTATGAGAGAGAGAGAGAGGGTTGTGAAGGGAGAAGGGAGACACTCAGAGAGACCGAGAGAGGGATTGTGAGAGCAACTGACTTGCACTGGGGACGAAGGTAGCATAGCAGCAAATATAATTTGCAAAGAGGTCATAGACGCAAACAGTGCTAAGGCATACATCTCTGTGCTGCAAATTTAGAAACTACTTTCACTGTTGAAGGAATTATACTATTGGGAGAAGAAAAGGTGCATGTGCACGACTCGATGAAGAGAGAGAGTGAGAGAGTGAATTGCAATTTGAATTTGAGTATGAAGGACGTTGTGATGGGATGGATATAGTTGCTTGGTTGCACCTTGCTAAAAGCGTTTTCGTAGTATGAACCTTGGCTCTATGCACTGAACCTTTTTAGGAGATTGTAATATTGTTGTAAATGCAGAAGAGCGATGTAGTTTTTCATGATATACTAGCAGGTTGACCGATTCAATTGAAAATCTTGAAGATTGTAACGTGTTCTATCACTGTAATACTGCTGGCAACACTTGAAAGTGACTCTATTTACACAATTACCTCACAGCAGACACTAATCCGTAATAATCACACAAGAAATTCAATTAAAGAAATAAACAGTTCTATCTGTTCAATCAGATAGAGATAAGCTGCGTTCTCCTAGGCACTCTTTGTAAGGGTGACCGATTAGATTGGCCAGCATAAAAGACACTGTTCTCTGCTGTAAAATCACTTCCCGGTGGTTTGGAACCCACCTAAAAGTCTAGGTTCAGCTCATCAATCACAATCATCCAACTCACTACCCACGCACAGGTCTCAGACCTATGTGGGCTTCATCTCCCCCAAAAAAATATATATTTCTATTTATGATGTAATGGTGTTTGCAACGATTGTATTCAGCCTTTAAGGCCGTGTGCAGGGTTTTTGGACACAATTTTTTTCGAAGTTTACTGTATTGTATATTATTATTAATAGCACAACCCATAACAATTGGTGTCAGAAGTGGGACAAGCTCGAAAATACCAGAATCCTATTTGGCATATGCGAATAAGAGAGAGTTGAGACAAAGATAGGGAAACATAAATCAGTCAGGAAGTAGCTCGAAGTTCGCTTTCCTCTTCCTTTGCATTTCCTGAAACTATTAAAAAAATTATTCTTATCCTGTTTCTCTTTCTTATTTTTTCTTTCTCTTCTTCTTCTTTCAATTTTTTGGAGCGCAAGAGTTACCACAACAGAGGACAGCATCAGAAGGTTTCGAAATATATTACATAGTATACAGAGTGTCCCGTGAAGGTGTTATCACACTGCCACCATATCCTATTCTTTATGCTGAAACTAACAAAAATGTTTTTCTAAAGAAAATATTTCAACTTATTGTTTTTCTGTTGCACAAATACAGTGGTGTAATGCAAATACACTTTTGGGGATACTCTCCCCCTATTGCACAAACGTGTCCTATCAGGTTTATCCACTTTTATACCAAGCTACTATTTGAAAGCATATGATTATACCTATATACAGTAGAAACAATTAGTCTGGGCGCGTGGCTCTGGTTTCACTACTAGCCGTCCTGTAAAAGTTGACTAGTTGACCTTGAAGACATCTGCAGCGTTGTTCAGGCCACATGTTTTTAGAAATGAGCGATAAACACTCCCCTCGCCATGGCTGACTACCAAACGGCCGTGCGCCCAGACTAATTGTTTCTACTGTACATGCTGGCGTTCGTATGATCTATATATCTTGAATGGTTGTGCATATACCTAGTATAAAATGTTTAAAAGTGGTACCATCATTCACGCACATGCACCATCATGCGCTAACTCAACACAACCTAAAACCAGACAATATAATTGAAGGTAACCTAACCTAACTTTACATTTTCTTTGCTAAAACAATCCTTATATTAATGGCTAATGCTAGTCACTAATGCAAGTATTTTATAATTCTATTAGCTAATATATATTGTACTCTAAACTTTATATTAGTGTGATTTATTCACATTATTCAATTTAAAGAACTATTTAAATAATTTATATCCTATATTTTATCCTCAGTTGGTATTGGAATTTGAATCTTTTAGTCGGCTCTGTTGGCTGCATTAAAATCTAGCTATCATTGCTCGAATAACACAACACTTTTATACCAAATAATGAATCACTTTATACTGAATGATGTGATGGATAGTTGCCTGGTATGAAAGTGGAACGGATAAAGAACCTTCATTATAATAAGAGGTTTTTACTACCGGGGGGTCTGTCTACTACATCGTATGATTATTTCCCCTAATTACTCACAGTATGTATTATAAGGGAAGTGATTGATAAGTGGATAAGTTTGTCAGGTGTGGTTTTGAAGTGAGAAAGGTAAGATTGGAATTGTGAAAGATGTCATAGACATAGAGGTAGACTTTGACAGGAGAAACTAACAAGAATTATTGTAGAAAGCATCTTCCTATAGGTTTGGTGTGCATCACTAAATGCGTTTTCTAGTCTTGCTACCACTCCTAACCTGGAAGAGCAAGAAGAAAAAGAAGAAGAAGAATACAGTACAATGGAATGTGGAGAGAGAGAGAGTGTGTGAGGGAGTGTGTGTGAGGGAGCGAGTTGGAGTGAGAGTGATGCTGAACTGTTAGAGAACTTCTTTGCATCAGAAGTGGTAGGATAGTGCTTGAAAACAAGTTGTTAAAGATGGAGAAGAAGAAAAAGAAGAGGGAGAAAAAGAAGTAGAAGAAGAAGAAAAATAAGAAGGAAAGAAACGAAAATGCAGAAGAAGAAAAAGAAGGAAAATACGAAGAGGGAGAAAAAGAATGGAAGAATAATAAGAATGAAAGAAACGAACAAGGAAAAGAAGAAAAATAAGAAGGAAAGAAACGAAGAAGTGGGTAAGATACGAAGAAATAGAAGAAGAAAAAAGAAGGAAAATACGAAGAGGGAGAACAAGAAGGGAAGAATAATAAGAATGAAAGAAACGAACAAGGAAAAGAAAAAGAAGAAAAATAAGAATAATAGGAACGAAAAAAGAAAGAGAAGATTAAAGGAAGAAAACGGCGAAGAAGAAGAGAACTAGGGGAGTTGTGGGAGGAGAAGGAGGGAAAGAATAGAACTTTGTGGAGGATACGGAGAAGAAGAAGAAGAAGAAGAAGAAGAGAAGATAAATGTATGAAGAAGAAGAGAGGATGAAGGAATGAAGAAGAAGAAAATATGGAGAGGATAAGGAGATGATGAAGGTGGTGAGGAAAGGAAAAAAGAAGATGGTGAAGACGAAATTGATGATAATGTAGGAGAAGAAAATTTGTGAAGATGAGGAGAAGATGGTGAAAAAAGGTAAAAAAAAAAGAAGAAGATGGTGGAGCAGGATAAGAAGATTATGTTGGAGGAGGATAAAAAAGGAAGAAGTGAAGAAGAAAAGAATGTAAGAGAAGTTTCCAATAAATGGAGAAGTAGATGAGGATTGCGAAATGGAAGATAAAGATGAAGTGGAAGAAGATTTAGGAGGAGGAAGGTGGAAAAGTGGAAGACAATGGTGGGGGTGAAGAAGAAGAGAACACGGGGAGGAGGAGAAACAAAGAAGAAGGGGGAGAAGAAGGAAAGAAGACTGTGACGAAGAAGAGAACCCCGGGATGATGAGGAGGAGGAAAATAATAGAAAATGGTGGAGGAGGAGTAGAAGAAGAGAAGATGAAGGTAGGAAGAGAGAATGATGGGGGGGGGGACAGAGGAGAGAAGAAGAAGGTGGTGAATAACGGGAAAGAGTAAATGGAGGAGAAGAAGAAGCTAATGATGATGATGATGGAGAAGAAAAAAGAAGAGAGCATGATGGATGTGTAGGAAGATTATGTAGGGAAGAAGAAGGAGAAGAAGAAGTGAAGGAGGAGGAGAAGAAGATAGAGAAAAATGTGTAGAAGGAGAAGACAAAGAAGGCTTAGAAGGAGGGCGAGGAGAATTGGAAGCAGTAGAAAGAGGATGAGGAGAAGGAGAGAAAATGGAGCAGAAGAGGAAGGAGGAGTTGCCAAAAAATGGAGGAATAGAAGAAGATTGTGGAGAGGAAGAGAGAGAGAGTGAGAGAGAGAGAGAGAAGTACTACCAGATGTGTGAGGAGGAGGAGGAGGAGGAGGAGGAAGAGAAGAAAAAGAGGAGAAAGATGAGAAAAAGAAGAAATAAGTTAGGAATTGGAAAGCTGGATAAGAAAAAGCGGATGTAGGAGTAGAAAAAAGGAGAGAGTGAAGAAGATGTAGATATTGATAAACTGGATAAGAAGAAGGAGAAGAAGAAAAATAATAATAAGAATAAGAAAAAGTAGTGAAAGATTAAGAAGAAGGAGTTGTGAAGCTGTGGAGAAGTGAGTTGAAGAAAAGGAAGAAGTATTAAGAATAAGGAAAGTCAAGGTAGCTTATAAGGTCGCAGGTTAAAGTGAGATTAGGCGAGAAAGTGAGAGAGAGTGATTGAGTGAGTGAGAGGAAACGAGTGAGAGTTAGCGAGAAAGAATGAGTAAGTGATTCCAGGGTCAAGGTAAGGTTAAGTAAAATACACCCAGATTAGAAGCCCACAATGAACAATACACAAATTCCGGTTTATGCTGGTTTTAAATGGCTGTTTTGAACCAGCTGATCTCTGGCCTAGTTGTGGGACAGCTTTCGTTTACAGACAGCACGATTACGAGGCGGATTTTAATTTTCTATTTTATTTCATCGTATTAATTATTTTTTGATAAAATTATTATCTATGTTTTCCTTGGGTGTATCAAATTTCTATTTTTAGGCCCTTAGGTCCGTATTGGGGGAGACGTATACCAAATTTTTATTTATTTTGCCGCCTTGCTGTGCTGAAACAACGAAGAAGGTTAATTATTATTGATGAAGGGATATTTGGATTTTATAATTATGTCTAAAATATAACATAAATATGATTTATGTCTCAGAAATGAATTACATTTTCAAAGATGATTTCGCAAATGAATTAGATGCTTTGGGAAAGTGATAGCCGTGAGCCATTGCAAGTATCTTATCAATCAGAGATAAGCTACGAGCTCCTTGCTCCTCTTTGTAAGGGTGACCGATTTGATTGGCCAGCAAAAAAGACTTATCTGCTGTAAAATTACTACCCGGTGGTTCGGAATCCACCTAAGACTGTAGGTCCTACTCATCAGACATCAGTCATCATCATCCAATTCATTACCATCCATTTCATATCGTTCCAAGTGATAGCCGTGAGCCGTAGCAAATATCTGTTCAATCAGTTAGAGATAAGCTACGAACTCCTTGCTCCTCTTTGTAAGGGTGACCGTATGGATTGGCCAACAAAAAATACTCTATTCTCTGCTGTTAAATCACTTCCCGGTGGTTCGGAATGCCACCTAAAACTGTAGGTCCAACTCATCAATCACAACATCCGATTTCTTATCCACGCACAGGTCTCAGACATATGTGGGCTTCAAATGAATATTCATGATAAAATGGTGTTTGCAACTATTGTATTCAGCCTTTAAGGGCTGTGCGCAGGGTTTTTGGACACAATTTTTTCGAAGTTTACTGTATTGTTTATTATTACGGCTTTGAAATGTTATCTATTGCTGTGAGAAAAAGTCATTTCATGAATTATATTGTTGAAATAAAGTTAAAAAATTTCATCAATTATTTTGTTGAAATAAAGTTAAACATTTTTCAACAATTATTTTGTTGAATGAGGTTGAAATTTTTTGGTTTTTGGGGGCAATTGATCAATGAGTGCATTTAAACTTTTGATAAATGTATAACTATAAGACACCTTGAGAAATGTAATGACATATTTTGTACTCCGATGAAACAATTAGTTTTTTCGAGAAAAAATTTAAAATCTGAAAAATTTCAGTTATTTAAAAATTTATTTTGAAAAAACTATTTGTTAGATTGAAATAAAAGTTATTAAAGTTTTTATCCTGAATATGTCTTAGTTATAGAAAATGTATTAACAGTTTAAAATCACTTGTAGAATAGATCAATTGCCCCCCAAAAACCGAAAAATTTCAACTTTGATTCCCCATATTTCACAAAATAATTGAAGGTAAACATTTTTCCTGGCAGCAGTAGATGACATTACAAAGCCCTAATAACATCCAATACAAGTAACTACGATAAAAATTATTAACAAAAACCCTGCGCACCGCCTTAAAAGCTACTCGTGAGATGTTTAGAGCACTCGTGCCCTAACTTACATCTCACTTGTGTTTCAATGGCAGCCATAATACAATTGTTGCAAAAACTACTTGAAAATTTGAATTAAAATCCAGCTGATAAGAGGATGAAATTAATATTTTCTGTTATCAGTAGACGTAGGATATTTGACAGACATCCATGAAATAATGTGGACATTAGTAGGATAATGCTAGTGTTTGAAGAGGCTTATAGAAGAGGATGTAACTGAGATAAGATGAGGATTTTTGGGATGCGGAAGAGGAGAGGGGGTGAAGAGGAGGATCAGGAGGAGGAGGAGGAAGATTGATCAACTTGATGGGAGGAGGGGAATGATAAAGCCGTGTTGTTGGAAATGGAAAATCTTGTTTGCATATATAATGCCAGTGGCTGAAATTTCTTTTCTATTTGCATTTTATATGTGACTTTCCTCTCAGTTACAATTTCATTATTTCTCTCTCACTCTCTCTCTCTCTCTCTCTCTCTCTCTCTTTCTTTCTGCTCTGATTCCCTCATCAATATCTGTCTATTCCAACTTGTTCCATTATTTTATTTATTTTTTTCGAAATGACTTGCTGTTTTCTCCTAACAAGTAGAATGAGTGTGAGATAGGGCTATTCTGCCCTAACTCCGCCCTTTTGTGTAAATGCATCGCTTGGATATTCCACTTCATTTATTATGCTAACATTCTTATTAATGTCAGTAATCAAACTTACATAACAGTTTAACAGTGTATATCTATCGATTTGTATCTATTTTTTATCTATCTTTCCATGAATTAGGTTTAAGTCATTCATTGTAAGGTTATAGTCAGTAGTCATATAAACTTTACTTTTACTCAAATAAAGGTAATAGTCAATAAAGCTAATAAAGTCATATGTATCGGCTTCTATCTCTTTTATTCTTCGTTTCACTATTCTCTCTCTCTCTCTCTCTTTCTGAGCGCATGGAACAAACTCCCCTCAACTATAAAAGAAAAGTCGACAGTTGATTCTTTTAAAGCATCCTTGAGATCGCTTTATCCGGATTGATTTACTATTGTTATATGTGTTAAATTTTGTATTCTAAATTTTTGCTAAAATTATATTTCGTTGTTGTCTAGATTGGATGTGTGGTTCAGTTTCTCTAGTTTTGCTTTTTAACATGTTTTAATCAAACGACAATTGTTTTTAACTTGAATTATTATTCTTCGCTTAATTGATGAGGTGTGACTTGCATTTATTTATATGTATGTTAAAAAGGAGGATGTATTTCATGTATTTATTTTTTTAGTTTAATATGCTCTAGCTTATAAAATTAGTATGTATTCTGTGGATTTGGGTGTGAAAAGAGCTTGATAGTTCTACCATTATTCGAATAATAAACCGATTCATTCATTCATTCATTCTTTCTCCTTTCTCTATTTGTCACTTTCCCATCCTCTCTCTGTTTTATTTCTATCTTCTTTTCTCATCACTGGCAAAACTTGTTCTCTGTAATCGAATCTCCAGCTTATTGTTGACCTGTGCAAGGCGTTTGACACGTTGTTCCCCCTTTGTAAGGTCAGAGTTTACGGCTTTCTCTTGTGTCTGGCTTCTCTCAATACACGCCTAAATTAGCCGAATTGAACAGCGCTGTCTGCGTCTGGTGTTTGGATTTAACATGCAACTAATATGATGAACGCTCAGTGTTTTACAGGGTAATATTTTTAGTCATCTTTTAGCACTGATGCTAACACTTCTTCTCTTTCATCATCATCATCATCATCTTCTTCTTTTTCTTTTTCATCTTCCTCATTCACTTCTTCTCCATGATCTCCTCCTCCTCCTCCTCCTCCTCCTCCTCCTCCTCCATCTCCTCATCTTCATTTTGACTTTCGTTTTGTTTTATTTATTCACTGTCGCTGCAGATATTATTAAATATATTGCTGCTCTTTTTTTCTCTTTATGTTCTCTGTGTTCAGTTGAGTGAATATCTAAACAGCAATGTATGCAATGGGTCTTATCAGACCTAGCAACACCTTTGATCAATAAATCTAATCCATCTAATATAAATCTTACTTCTTATACCCCCCCCCCCACCCATTCTATTTCTCATTCTTCACCTTGTCCTCTTCCTCCTCTTTCTCCTACACGCCTCTTCTTCATCTGTCTTCTACTTCTATGTCCTGTAATTATTCTACTTCTTCTTTTCCTTCTTCCTCTTCTTCTTCGCCTCCTTCATCCTCTTCTTCTTCTCCTCCTCCTTCACTACAACCTCTGCCGCATGCTCCTCCTGTATTCTTATTCTTTTTCTTCGTTCTCACCTCCTTCTCTTTCTGCCCTCTTCTTTCTCTTCTTCTTTTTATTCTTCTCCTGTCTTCTTCTTCTTCTTTTGCTTCTTCTGTATTTTTCTTCTCATCCTCCTCCTCCGCCTCATCCTTCTGTCTTCTACTTCATTGTCCCATTGTTATTCTCCTTCTTTTTTCTTCTTAGACTATCTTCTTCTTTTTCTTCTCATTCTTCTGTTTTGTATTCTACTTCTTCCATCTTTTTTTCGTCCTTTTTTTCTTCTTTAATCTTTTGTTTTACTGCTTCATTCCCTTTTTCCTTTTCTTCTTTTTCTCCTCCTCCTCCTTCTTCACCACTATCTCTACTTTCTCTTCTTCTTTTTCATCCTGTACATCTTACTTTCTTTTTTCATTTTTCTCCTCCTCCTACTTCTTCTTTTTTCCTTCTCCTCTTCCTTTGCTGTTTATTATGGTACTTTTCTTCTTCATCCTTCTCTCTCATCTTGTTGTACATCCTCATCTTCTTGCTCTTCCCCACTTTCTTTTTTCTGTTATCCTGCTCATTCTTCTTCTTCTTCGTTTTCGTTTTTTCTTCATTTTGCACCACTTTGATCTTCTTTTTCCTTTCCTTCTTCTTTGTCTTTGTCTTCTGTTACTACTATTGAGATCTTTTTCTTCTTCTTCCTCTTTTTCTTATTTTTAATTCTTTTTCCTCCTTTTCATCGTATTCTTGAGAGTTTGATCAATTCGTAAGATTCTCCCCCATCAACAAATGCCATGCGCTTATTGGTGAAGTGTATTAACAAGAAGTGCATTATTTTTAATTCGAACAGGGATAAATTTGAACTTTCTTTGTAGTGGCGAAGGTGATATTTGGAAGATATCCACAATGAATACTAAGACTAGAAGTTGTCACAACCACATTTATTGAAACAGTGAGATACTAGTTTCAGTTGTTACGCCATTAACAATCAATCTGTAGCAAACTGGTTTGTTTGAAATCCTCCAAACTGGTGGTTTGTTTGAGATTGATATGGCGTAACAACCTAAACTATCTCACTGTTTTCAAAAATTGTGATTTTGACAACTTCAAGTATTTTTATTCATATTCAATTTGAATGTAGTCTTCGATTGTACTCTATACCTGTTGACTAAATTTTTGTCATCCAAGCAGTTGTAGAATATTTGTTTTGCACTTTTTACAACAATACCGGATGTTACCAGTGTTATTGGTGTAAAACGATATTGAAGTTTTTTTTGTAAGCATATTATCTGCAATGCTAGCATAATATGCTATTGTAGCCGGGGGAAAATATAGAACGGTATAGATACATCTATACTCTTTGCATTTTACAACAGAGGTACTCAAAGTGGGGTTCGCGAGTAAGATGTCCCACTGTCATAGTAAAGAAAAAATTAGGTACAAATGTAGAGTTAAAAGTGAGGTAAATTAGGTATAGGTACGATTAATAGGTAAAATTAGATTCTGTAACTCACTGCTGGCACACAAGTTTTACTTCTGCTGGCAGTGCCAATTATTGTGTACAAGAGTTCCTTTCACATCAAAATTAAGCCTCATCTCAACTAATAGATATAGTAATTATGGTAACTAGTGTATAAAATAGAATAATGGTTAATCTGACTTGTCTTATACTTCTTAACTGGAGTCTCCAAGACGTAATCAACAAATAATTGTGTTTTTTGCAGGTAGCTTTAGTTGATACAAGATAGCTTTTCACTTTATTATTTTTATAACTAAATTCTTCAATAGGTTGCTTGAAAATTTTAGTGCATGATTATAGTTTTTAAAGAGTTTTTGAAAATGTAGAAATATTTTAAAAACAATTGAAAAAATATTTAGTTGAAGCTTTTTATGGCGTACAAGAGTTCATTTTACATCAAATTTAAGCGTCACCTCAACTAATAAATGATATAGTAACTATGGTAACTAGTGTACAAGATTGTATAATTGTTGATCTGACTTGTCTGATACTCCAAGTCTGGAGTCTCCAAGACGTAATCTACAAAAAATTTTTTTTTTTGCAGGTAGCTTTAGTTGGTACAAGACAGCTTTTCACTTTATAATTTTTATAACTAAATTCTTCAATAGGTTGCTTGAACATTTTAGTGCATGATTATATCTGTGCAATATTTGTATTTCGCCAATTCTGTCAAATTTTGTTTTGCTTGTAGAAATACTTTTGGTAAATATATAAATCTAAATTAGGTAAAAATGATGGATCGGGGATTGAAGTACCTAGTATGGAGTTTGGTCCTTTCGGAGAAACAAAGTTATTTTTTGTTATAAAACGACGTAAAATTTAAAAAAAAGAAGTAACTGAAGTTGAAAATTTATGACAAATTTTTTTTCTGCTACCGAGATTTGAAAAAATGTCTGCTGGTTGAAAGCTCAGCCCGATTACACTACATTGACATTTATTAAATTTTGAAATATATATGAATTGAGTTTTGTTCATCTCAGACACAATAGAGGCCAAGTTGTGCTCTTTCCAAACGTCTCTGTCGAATGATGGCTTGAGTGCAGGAATTATCTCAGAGGTGTGCTGGATAGTATACACACTCACCTCTGTAGCCAAAACTAACCTAGAGCCTATAGTGGGAATCTGTTTAACATCATGATTATTTTTATATTTAACCCCCTAAGTCTAAAATCAATAGCGATCTTACTTGGACTGTGAGGAAGCTATCTATGAGTCTTAAATCTTCCTTTCAAGCGTTATGGCACGGACGGACGGACGGACGGACAACGGCACGATATTAATAAGACCCAGACGGGTCTTTAATAATTGGATTGAGCGGAATGCAGCCTCCAGTATAATTGCGCAATTGTTCAAACGTCTATGACCCATTTCATTGCACCGAAATTTGAATTTGAATAAAAAAAGCAGGGCATACCGTTATTTAGAATTGTCTAGCGGTTATACAAGGTAAAAGGAACGGCTTAACTCGAATCTATTATCTAATACGATCGTGGTGAAATTTAGCGGCAAAAATAATTATGTTGGTAATACTGCTTTGACGGTGAATTACGTACCGTTTGAATTATTGTAAGATTCAATTGAAGTAGTAATAGCAATGGACAAAAAATTCGCATTGTTAATTATTGTGGTCAATTTGTTTTAGATCGTCTCATCATTTATTATTTACTAGAATGTTGCCCGATTCAATTGCATCTGGATTTATTGAATTTTTTGCAACCTATCTACAAATTTAATTTGATAGTCTTTTTTCTTTTCCTTTTTCTTCAACTCTTCCTCCTCCTCCTCTTCTTCTTCTTCTCCTCCTGCTCCTAGCTCTCCTCCCCCTTCTCCACCTTTCCTTTTCTTCCTCCTCATCTATCTTCTACTCCTCCTCCTTCTCCTCCTCCTCCTCCTCCACCTCTTTCTCCTTCTTCTCCTCCTCCTCCTCCTCATTCACCACCTTCTCTTCTTCCCATTTTTCGTATTTTTCTTCTTATTCTCCTTTTCCTCCTACTTTCCTTTGTCCCCCACTCTAAAATTCCTCACTACCTCTTCCTCTTCTTATTCATGTTCTTCTTCCTCATCCCCCATACTCCATTATACCTGTTTGAAAAAAAAGATAAAACAATAAAAAAACTATTTAACTAATCTTCTTCCCATGTCTCTTTTTTCTTCTTCACCTCCTCCTTCTCATCCTCCTTCTTCTCCACATTTTAATTCTCCTCCCGCTCCTTCTCCACCTCCCGCTACTCCTCCACCTTGTCTTCTTCCCCTTTCTCTTCTTATTCTTCTTCTCTTTCTCCATCTTACCTTTGCTCTTTCTTTTCTTCCTGCTCTTCTTCTTCCTCCTCCTTCTCCTTCTCCTAAAGTGGGTTAAGTGGAAGAGGGGGCTCTTATGCCTCAACTTCGCCCACAGCACTTTTATTACTTGTAAAGTGCACAAATAAAAGTCATTTATCTATCTATCTAATCCTCCTCCTTCTCCTAATCCTCCTCCTCCTTCTCCTAATCCTCCTCCTTCTCTTTCTCCTCCTCCTTCTCCTAATCCTCCTCCTTCTCTTTCTCCTCCTCCTTCTCCTTCTCTTTCTCCTCCTCCTTCTTCTCTTCCTCTTCCTCGTCCTTCTCCTCCACTACCTTGTCCTTCTCCTCCTCTTCCTCCTCCTTCTTCCTCCTCTTCCTTCTCCTCACCCTCCTCCACCTCCTTTTCCTTCTTCTCCTCTTTGTTTCTTCATCATCCTCTTTTCTTCGCCCCGTTTTTCTTCATCATCTCCTCCTGCCCCTTCTCCTCATCCTCCTCATCCTCCTCTTTCTCCTTCTTCTCATCTTTCTCCTTCTTCTTCTCCTCCTCTTCCTCCTTCTCCTTCAAGAGTTCTTTCCCCTCTTCTCTGTCAGTTATTTAGTGGATGATGGTGATTGATGAGTTGGAACTACAGTTTAGGGGGGCTGCGAACCATCTGGAAGTTATTCTTGAGCAGACATTATACGACAGAGTATATTGAAAATTTGCTTTACATTTGATGCGTAATTAGTTGGGTTAGGTCAATTATAATTGGTTTTATAATTAGTACATAACAGTACAATATAATTAGTATTATAATTGGTGCATAATTAGTTAGCACAATTCAACCCCATTTATACAATGCTAGCATGAACGACTTTATGTTCGTTTCGTTTTGAAACGCTTGTTTTTCTGTGTGTTGAAGTTTATTGACTGTTACCTTGTTATAGTCGCATTAGTAGCTTATTCTAACAAAAACCTAGTTATATTGGTAGGAAACTCTACAACAAGCTACCGCAGTTTTTAAAGAGTCTTCAAAATATAGAAATATTTAAAAAACAATTGAAAAAATATTTAGTCGATAAAGCTTTTTATATTCTACAAGAGTTCCTTTCACATTGGCCGTAGGCCGTTCTTCAAGAGACTTGGTCTCCTAACTGTACCCTGCTTATATGTGTATGAAGCTACTTTATATGTAAAAACGAATGATATTAACCAAATTCTTGCGTACATGATTATAATACAAGAAGCCGAGGAGATTATCACTTGGTGAGTCACAATAGTAGCTTATTCAAACAAAAACCTAGTTATATTGGTAGGAAATTCTACAACAAGCTACCGCAGTTTTGAAGAGTCTTGAAAATATAGAAATATTTAAAAAACAATTGAAGAAATATTTAGTTGATAAAGCTTTTTATAGTGTACAAGAGTTCCTTTCAAATCAAATTTAGGCTAAACCTCACCTCAACTAATAGATATAGTAATTATGGTAACTAGTGTATAATATTGTTGATCTGTCTTGTCTTATACTTGTCTTGTCTGAAGTCTCCAAGACGTATTCTAAAAAATAATAGAATAATAAATTTACGTCTTCAGTTTGGTGAAATATAACGTATCACAACATATGATAGGGAAATATTCTTTCAAATAAATTTATTAGTGGTTACTAAACTAAACATGAAATCTGAAGAATTGATTAGTGTGTTTAATTATTGATTATTGATAAGATCCCGATTATGATCTCTACATATTTCATTCTATCCACCAATCTGTAGTCCATTCTTCATTTCCTATTTTTGTAAAGGTTTATAATATTATAAGATAATATTACTAATATATATAAGATGATATTCCTCATGCCTTTCAGTATCTATAGTAATAGTGTATAGTCAATAGTAATGGAAGTCGAAGTGCATAATTTCGTAAGGCGGAACTCAGAACTCAGTACAATAGATTTAGCTGCATTAGAACGACTGCTTATTAAAACTTCAGGTAGGCAGGCTTCAGTGGCATCATCTTTTAACGGTTGTTTTAAATGATCAGAGCCAGAGAAGGTAACTTCCTAGATTCCTCTCTCATACTCACACTCTCTCTCTCTCTCTCTCTCTCTCTCTCTTTACTTCCCTCTCACTCACTCTCTTTCCTTCTCTCTCACACACTCTGTCTGTCTTTCTCCCTCACTATTGAGGAAGATTAGAGAAGAATTTGTTGCCAGTTCCCACATACACTCAAGCATACTATTAAAGGTCGTTCTGTTGCATTGAAATTGTTCTTTTCTTCTTTTTTTCTTCTTCTTCTGCTGCTTCTTCCCATTCTCATTCACTTTCCCTTTATACTAGCTTACCTCATTTTTGTGTTGAAACTGCTTTCACTGCATGTATGCAAACGATTTTGTTTTTTATTCATTTTTAATTGCTGATTACTTCTGATATTTTTTGAAAAACGTTGAAATTGTTTGTTGTACTGTTTTAGAAGGAGTGAAGATGAGGTTGTTGAGAAGGAGGAGAAGGAGGAGGAAACAGAGGAGGAAGAGATAGAAGTGAAGAGGGTGAGGAGGAGGTTTTGGTGGTGGACGAGGAGGAGGATGGGGAGAAGGAGGAGGAGGATAGGGAGATGAAGAAGGAGGTGAGGGAGGAGGTAGATGAACAGAGGTTAAAGTGGTGAGGAAAAGTAGGAGAAGGTAATGATGATGAGGAGGAGGAGGAGGAGGAGGAGGAGGAGGAGGAGGAGGAGGAGGAGGAGAAGATGGAGAAGCAGGAGGAACAGGTGGAAGACGCTGAAGATATCAATGGACTTTGAAAATATGGAAAGAGAAAAGTGAAAATTGATTGTGGAAAACGTAAAGGAGTTGCGAAAAAAATTCAGGGAGAAGAATGAGAAGAAAAAAGGAGGAGATGGAGGTGGAAAAGGAGAAGAGAAGATGGTGATGGATTAGGAAGAGGTGGAGGAGAAAGAGGAGGAACAAAAAAAGAGAAGATGGTGGAGGAGGAGGAGGAGGAGGAGGAGAAGAAGACGTAGATGGATGGGGAGGAAGAGGAAGAAAGAGAGCAAAAAGAATTGGGAAAAGAAGAAGGTGGAAAAGGAAGAAGAAAGGAGGAGAAAAAGGGGAAGAGATGATGGTGACGCATGAGGAGGAAGAAGAAGAGGAGGTGGTGGAGAAGAAGGTGATGGTAAAGAAGAGGAAATTCAGATTCATTTTCAGATGACTTTATTTGTGTAAATTTACACATAAATTTACAAATAGAAGAGAAGAAGATGGAGAAGCAAGAGAAGATGTAGAAAAAAGAATAGGTTAAAGGCGATGTTGAAGGTAATGTAAGAAAAAGTAGATTTCATTATTTGTTTCTTTGGTATATTTATCCCAGTATTGTCAGTGACCTATCTACTATCAGATGAAATTTATTTTATTTTTCGATTAAAATAAAAGATAAGAATATCGTGTTCAAGATGTAATGTTAGTCCCACTCTATTGGGCCCACCATTTTAAGATATCTTAATGCTTTTTTAATGATGTTTTTGATATCGTTATCAAAGTCTATTCAGATTTGTCGATGGCAGAAAGATGAAACAAAGCTATTTGAGATGAGCATAGTTATTTTTAGTTATTTCTAGTTATATTTGATTTCGTAGGCGTGTGAACTAATTTGCCTATAGATTTTTTTCGACTAGTGGGCTTAGGTCTTCCAGCTTGTCTCAAATATGTAATTTTTATTAAATTTATTCGCATACAATCATTCACATTTTGTGTAAAAATCTTTCGCTTTATTGTACAAGCATCATCAGACACTGTTTTCTTTTTCTTGTCCTTTTCTGCCTTTTCTTGTTTGACTTTCTTTTCAACTTCTTCACCATCAAATCCTGCTTCTCATTTTCTTCTACTTGTTTTCGTAGTTTCTTCTTTTTTTCTACTACTTCACCAATTCTTTGATTAATTTTCTTCCTATTCTTCTTCTGTTACTTTCTATTATTTGTCTTTACTTTTTCTCCCTCTCCTCATTCTCCTCCTCCTCCTCTTCCTCCTCCTCCTTCTCCTCCTCCTCCTCCTCCTCCTCCTCCTCCTCCTCCTCCTCCTCCTCGATCACCACCACCACCATCTCTTCTTCCCATTCTTCGTATTTTTCTTCTTATTATTCTCCTTTTCCTTCTACTTCCCTTTGTCCACCACTCTCAATTCCTCACTACCTCTTCCTCTTCTTATTGATCCTCTTCCGCATCCTCCCATCATGCCTGCTTAAAAAAAGATGAAACTAAATTAAAAAAAAAATAATATAAGTCACCTTCTTCTTCTCCTTTTTCGTCTCTTTTTTCTTCTTTTCCTTCTCATCCTCCTTTTCTTCTTTTTCTTTTTTCTCTCTTTCTTCCTATCATCATCCTACTCCTCTCGTCACCTTCTTCTTCCTTTTTTCGTCTCTTTCTTCTTCTTCTCCTCCTCCTCCTTCTTCTTTTTCTTCTTCTTCTCTTGCTCCTCCTTGTTCTTCCCCTCCTCCGTTTCCTTCTCCTCCCATACTTCTTCTTCTTCTCCGCATCTTCATTCTCCTCCTTCTCTGCCTCCTGCTCCTACTCCTCTCTCTTCTACACCTTTCTCTTTCTCCTTCTGTTTAACTTTCTCCCTTCTCCTTCTCTTTACTCTTGTCCTTCACTCTCAATTCCTCACTATCACCTCCTTTTCTTCCCCTTTTCCACCATCGCCTTCTTCATGATACCTGTTAAAAAAAGAAGAAAATAAATAAAAAAATTCTATTTAAGTCACTGCCTCTTCTCATGAATAAAGTAAATCTTATTTATTCTAATCTGATCTAATCTAATCTCATTCTCCTTTTCCTCCTTCTCCTCCTCCTCCTTCATTTTCTCTTATTCCTCTTTTTCGTCTCTTTCTTCTTATTCTTCTTCTCCCTGTCCTCCCCTCTCTTCTATTCTCATTCTATTATATGATATCCACTCTATTTTATACTTTTTTCTACACCAATCTTCTCAATTTTCTCTAACCTTTTCTGCCCATCTTATCTCATTATCTTCCCTCTTCTTTCAATCTCATTTTATTCTAATCTTTCTTTTCACATCGCCAATTCTCTCAATCTTTGTCTTTAACCTTTTCTGTCTACCAACAATATTATCCTCTTATGATTATGACGATTATTAATGATTATGAAACTCACTGCTTATCCCTGGCTCACGACCTTTGCACATATATCTACTAAAATACACTAATATATACATGTATATAATCTGCAGATAATAGATCTAAGCGCATATATCTACTAAAATACACTAACATATACATGTATATAAACGGCAGATAATAGATCTAAGCGCATATATCTACTAAAATACACTAATATATACATGTATATAATCTGCAGATAATAGCTCTATAGGTTATACGACACAGTTGAAAATTGCAAGAAGAAACATCAGTGCTGATTTCACTTTGAGGAGTTTCATCTCAACATGGAATCTTGACATTTGCAGACAAGGAACATCTTCTACTCTATCATAATGATGTCTGACATTAGAGAGAGAGAGAGAGAGAGAGAGCGAGAGAGAATGAGAGTGTTACTAAGAATGAGAATGAATGTATTAGATAGGGAACTATGAAGCCATACAATAAGTAGACAATACCTGTATAACTTTGCTCTTCGCAGGGTTTTCGTTCATAATTTTTTTTCAAGTTTATTGTATTGGATGTTATTAGGGCTTTGAAATGTTATCTATTGCTGTGAGAAAAAGTTTTTTGTGAAATATGGGGGTTCAAAGTTGAAATTTTCAGTTTTGGGGCAAGTTAATCTCAGCTATGAGTGATTTTAAACAATCTAATATCAAAACTGACACTGTATTTCAATTTAATATATTATCTGTACTCACTTATATTGGAGATGCTAGAGGGATGCATTTCACTTCTGAAAAGAAGCTTGGTCAGCCTGCCACCAGGGGTCATGTTTTGTTGAGGTTAGGATGAGCGGCCATTATATAGTTGAAAATTGCGTTGGATTTGAATTGTGTTTGTTCGTTGAATAAGTTGGTTCTATCTTGTTTATGGTGTTTGAATATTTCAAATTGCTACAGTGTATTTAATTTGTGGCTTTTTTGGAATTTGTGTAGAATTTCTAAGTCAGTTGTTATTGTGTGAGTATCCAGTGTTGATTAAGTGATCTGCAAATGTTGAGTCAGAGTTAGAATGTAGTGCTTTGATATGTTTGTTTTTTTTTAGGATGAAGCCCACATAGGTCTGAGACCAAGTGCATGGGTAATGAGTTGGATGATGGTGATTGATGAGTTGGACCTACAGTTTAAGGTGGGTTCCGAACCACCGGGAAGTGATTTTACAGCAGAGAACAGTGTATATTTTGCTGGCCAATCTAATCGGTCACCGTTACAAACAGGACCTGCGAGAACGCAGCTTATCTCTATCTGATTGAACAGATACCTGCTACGGCTCGCGAATATCACTTCCCAAGTTCTTTGTATTTTGAATGGCCTATTTGTCCTATGTAGTACTTGGGGCATGTGTTGCATTTGAGCTTATATATTCCTGGTTTGTTGAATTTGTGAACTGTGCTGTTTGTTAGGTGAGCTAACAAAAAATAATATATTTATATAAAAAAATCCGAAATTAAGGTTATATCCAAGTTGAACTAGGAATTTCACTTTATTATTATTGATTCTTTCCAACACAAAAATATCAATATAGGAGCTTAATTTAAAAACTTAGCACTAGCACAATCTAATACTCCAGAGAAGGTAGACATAATTTTGAATTTAGTTTATATATAAATATATATAATGCATGCATCTTGAAGAAATGAAGGAGTTTTGTCTCTTAATTTTCTTTAGAGTGAAAAATTTTCCTCTTGGGAAATAGGATCAATATGGTGAACCAAACCACAGGGCGAAAGGTCCCACTATGACATTTAACAGGCTTAATAAGGGAAAATTGAAAATCTTTCCCTGTTTTTATAGTTCCCCTTATATTCGCGAGTAAGTATTTATGAACCTACTTTAACGCTACCTTCACTCAAGGGAGACTTGGAATGCATTCACTTTTAAGTTTTGTCAAGTGTTCCTTGAATTGAGGACGTCTTAAGGTAGGTTTATAATATTATGGGTCTAATCACTCATTTTTCAAGGGAAATATTTTATTTTGTTACTTTTGTATGTTTGACTGTATTTTGACAGCCTTCGAAACTCAAGGGAAGGATGATGAAGAAAAGAGGATAAGGGAGGAGGATGAGAAGGAGGAAGAGGAGGAGGAGAAGAAGGAGAAGAAGAAGAAGAAAAAGAAGAAGAAGGAGGGGAGGAGAAAAGAGGAGAGGACGATGAAAGAGAAAGAGGAGAGAAAGAAGGAGAGAAAAAGGAGAGGGGAAGTAGAAATGATTGATGAGGGAGAAAAAAGGAGATGAAAAAAGAGTAAGAGGGAGAAAAAAGGAGGGAAAAAGAAAGGAGAGGAGATGAATAAGAAGAAGGAAAAGAAGAAGAAGAAGAAGAAAGAAAATGAGAAGAAGAAGAAGGCAAGGAGGAGGTGAAGAAGAAAGAAAAATATAGAAGAAGAAGGAGAAAAACGGAAATGAAGGATAAGATGAATAAGAATAAGGAGGAGGAAAAAAAACAGGAGAAGAATGAGTAAATAAAAGTAAAAGAAGGAGACGAATAAGAAAGGGGTGAAGAAAATAAGAAGAAGAAATTGAAGAATAAGCTGGAGAAGAGAAAAAGACGAAAATGAATAAGAATGGGTGAAAAAGATCAAGGAGAAGAGGAAAAATAAGAAGACCAACAGAAGAGAGAAGAAGATAACAAAAAAGAGAAAGGAACATAGGAGAAAAAAGAACAAATAAAATGAGGAGAAAAAAGAAAAATAGAAAATGAAGAAAAGGAGGAAAAGAAAAATAAGAAGGAGTAGGAGAAGGAGGAAAAGAAAAAACAGAATGTAGTGGAAAAAAGAAGATGAAGTAGAATACAGTGAAAAGTAGAACAAAGATGGGATAGTATAAGAAGAAAAAGAGAATGAAGAAGAAAGACGAGAAGAAAAAGAAGAACGAGGATAAAAAGTAGAGAAGGGAATGAGATGAAGTAGAACAAGGATAATAAGAAGAAATAGAAGAATTAGCTGAAGAAGAGAAAAAGACGAATATGAAGAAGAATGGGTGAAGAAGAAGAAGAACTTCAACAACAAAGAACAAATAGAAGAAGTAGAAGAAAGATAATAGAAGTCGAAGTAAAGAAGGAAAAGAAAATCAGAGGAAGGAGTAGGAGAAGGAGGAAAAGAAGAAGGAGAATGAGGTGGGAGGAAAAGAAGAAGAATGAGGTGAAGAAAAAGGAAAAATGATGAAGAAGAATAGGATAAAAAATTATAAATTAGAACAAATGAGAAAATGAGAAGAAAGATAAAGAAGGAAGCAGGAGATGAAGTAGAAGTAGCAGAAAAAAAGAAGGTAGAGGGAGATGAAAAGTTGAAGATAAAGTGCATGAAGAGCAAATGAGGATGAACAAATACAAGAAAATGAGAAGACTTAGAAGGATAATAGAATAAAAAGAAGAAGAAGGATGAGAGATAAAGTAAAACGAAATTAAAGGGGGGAGTGATGTAGTGACTGAGCTATAAAACATAAAAGCATATAGGGCAAGTTTTACAAAATGAAATAGGATGTCGTATTTTATTTCTAGTTCGCTAAGTTTGGCACAATTTCAATATTATGCGTTGTCGAATAAATTTATGGTTACTTTCTTCCCTCCTTTATTATTTGCTTGCTTCGTAAGTTATTATCTATTTGGTGTGGGTGTATGAAGGTGGTTGGGGGGGGGGGGGGGTAAGTTATTATTTACTGTGGTAACACCTGCAGCTACCACCAGAAACCCTAGCAGGTGTATGGAGTAAGGGTTGATTTGAGTTTTATAAAGTACTATTAGGTTGCCCAATTATATTGAATCAGAATTTTTTTCTTCGTCTTTCCCTCCTTCCTTCTTCACCTTTTTTAAACTTCATATTTTCTTTCTTTCCCCCCATCTCCTTTTTTCTCCCTCTTAAATGACGAAGTCCATGTATTTCTTGTAAGTATTAATGACGAATCAAAATTCTATTATATTCTAATCTTTTTTCTTCTTCTTCTGAATCTTCAACATCTTCTTCTTCCCCTTTTTTCAATTTCCTTTTTTCTCCCTCTTATTCCCTTTTTCCCCATATCTTTTCTCTCCCTCTTATCTTTTTTCTTCGTCTTCTTCTTCCCCTTTTTTCAATTTATTGTTTTCTCCATCTTATTCTATTTTTCCCCATCTTCTTTTTTCTCTCCTTCATCATCTTTTTTCTTCTTCTCTGCATCTTCATCTTCTTCATCATCATCTACGTCATCTCCTCCTACTCCTCTTCCCCCTCATTTTTCTTCTCCTCCCTCCACCATCACTCCTTCCTCCTCTTCTTCTTCTTCTCCTTTCCTTCTTCATATTTTCCTTCTTCTTATTCATCTCCTCTCCTTTCTTTTCCCCTCTTTCCATCTCCTTTTTTCTTCCTCTTATCATCTTTTTCCCTTTCCCATCACTATTTTTCCTCTCTCTTTCTATTCTCCTTCTCTTTCATCATCCTCTTCTCTTTCTCCTCTCCTTCTTCTTCCTCCTCTGCTTCTTCTTCCTCCTTTTTTTCTCAACTTCTTTTTTTTCTTCATATTTCATATTCTTCTTCTACTTCTCCTCCTCCTCTTCCTTCTCCTTCACCTCCTTCTCCTTCACCTCCTTCTTCTTCTTCTTCTCCTCCTCCTCTTTCTTCGCCTCCCTCTTCTCCTCTTCCTCCTCCTCCTCCTCCTCCTCCTCCTCCTTCTTGTCCTTCTTTTCCTTCTTGTCTCCCTCATCTTTTGCTCCTCCTCAGCTGATTTTCAAAATGAAAAGTTTCAAATCAGAACCGGGCGACTACAATCAAGCAATGTAGGTTATCTTTTACTTTGGGCAAGTAATCTGGTATATTAATTTAAGTTACAATAAAATAAAATATATTAAATATAATTATAAAATATATTACGTTCAATTAGTTGAAATAGAAATGAATTAGTTGAATTACATTCAAATAAAAGAATAAAACACTGTTAAATGTTGTCAATTCCACTTCTTTCAACAGTACTGTTGAAAATGTGACTGGTGAAGCCACGAAACCGCGGTCCAGTGCTGTAGTGATAAAGAAGTGGAATTGACAACATTTGACAGTGTTTTATTCTTTTATTATGGAGTTCCACAACATCAACCAAAATTCTACAAATACATTTTAATAGTTGGAAATAGAACAGTGTATGCAACGATTGTATATTGCATGCATGAGATGTCCAGAACACTCGCTTCGCTAGTGTACATCTCACTTTTGCTTAAAGTCGGTCATAATACAATCTTTGCCTGAGCTAATAAATTATTAATAATAATAATATTTTAATAATAATAGTATGACTTTTATTGGTGGGGAGACCATTGCGGGTAGTTCCACCTCGCCGTTTGAGCCAAAAATATTATGGGGAAAATGGTGGACTAAATTAATAACCAAATGACTTCATTATTATAAACTACTTATTCATGTTTGCTTTCCTGATTTAATTATTGATTTCTTTATTTCCAGGTGAGTCTTGCAACTAAGGTTTGGATCTTGAAGCAATGCTGCTAAGTGAGTAGATTTTGAAACAAGCTTTTATTGTGTTGGAATTCAGAACTGCAGTTGTAGGAAAAATATTGTATGTAATTTGCGCATGAAGATTTATCGCTCTCGCAAAATTACTGCGCTCTGCTATGCGTCGCGCAGTAACTGTTTGGGCTTGAGCGATAAAGTCGCGCTTCACGCTCTTAATACACAAATAACTATTGTACATTACTGCTTGCTCATCAGTTTTTAAAACAGCTGTTTTATTATTAGTTGCGGGCCGCGTAGTGCAGTGGTTTGGGGCGTTGCAACTACAGCTTGCTGTCGTTTAAGCGGTCATGGGTTCGAATCCCGCTCCTCCGTCCGGCATCTATATATGTTATCATTGCTACATACCTCGTTACCCACACAAAAGTCTCAGACTCATGGGCATCATCAGAAATAAAAAAAACTAATCTTTTTCAAGCAGTTTTAGGAAAATAATGGTATAGCTTACACTATAGCATAATGTGGTTACAGTAGGAATGCAAATAGCTGAAGTATGTGACTAATCCAAGATGGCGAATGTATAATTCGATATCAAATAAGCATTATCAAAGCCACAAAAGTATTGGAAGTGGGGCTTCCAAATCGACTAAACAACTCTTATTGATTATCAAACCGTTGCAAAGGCAGCAAGATTCCCCTTCCACCCACACTTACCCTACATTAACCTCTTCCCCTATTTTAGTATCATCAACCCCCCCCCCCTCATCTGACCTAACTGCAGCCGGACTATCTCCAACTTTTTCTAAAAGAAGGAAAGTGGGGGGAAATAGATCATAGCTGGTAAGACAAATAATTAAGATTAACTTAATTTTTCGGTTTGTGGAAATGTCACCATAACTCTAGGTAGCAAACTTACTTTTACTCCTTTTTCTAGTTTTGTTCTTTTTTCTTGTTCCATCTTCTTCTTCTTTTTCGGCTTCTTCTTTCTCTAGTACGAGGGTTTCGTTGCAAGTCATAAAAATGTTGAAGAATTATAGCAGTTTTGCGTGATCACTCCTATTTCAGCCTATTTCTCCTTAATGGTATTTTTTGTTGCCAAATGTAAGTTACAATCTTCTAGGGTGAACAAGATTACTAGATTTTTATGATTATTCTGTGTTTCTGGTTCTTAATAAGAGTTTAGCTAAAGTATACTGCACAGTGGATCAATTACAACCACCATCACAAAATGAAACACATATTTTGGAATGGTTTATGACACAGATGGTGCAGCGTGAATACCACCATTACACAGCATGTGTTTAATTTAGCAATGGTGATATCATCGAGTCTTTAATGCTCCGTGCTTTACACAGAACTATATTACATAGTGGAGTATTGAATACTCGATGGTATCACCATCGCTAAATCAAGCACATGCTCCGGAATGGTAGTATTCACCCTACACCAATCTGTCATACAACATTCCAAAGTATGGGTTTGATTTTGTGATTGTGGTTATAATTGCTTCACTCTGCAGCATAGGTTCGCTGAAAATCTTTATTAAGAACCAGAAAAACGGAATAATATTTTTTGGATGATAAAGCCCACATAGATCTGAGACTTGTAATAAGTTGAATGATGGTGATTGATGAATTGGGCCGACTCTTTTAGGTCTGTTCCGAACCATCAGGAAATGATTTTACAGCAGAGAACAGTCTTTTTTTGCTGACCAATTCAATCGGTCACCCTTACAGAGAGGGCCCCAGGACCTACTGTTTTAGGTGGTTCCGAACCACCAGAAAATGATTATACAGCAGAGAACAGTTTTTTTTGCTGACCAATTACAGAGAGGGCCCCAGGACCTACTGTTTTAGGTGGGTTGCGAACCAGCAAGAAGTGATTTTACAGCTGAGGACAGTCTTTTTTTGCTGACCAATTCAATCGGTCACCCTTACAGAGAGGACCCCAGGAGTTCGTAGCTTAATTTATCTGATTGAACCGATGCCGATATCTGCTACGGCTCATAGCTATCACTTCCCCTATGTGGATTAATTAACCTCAGTGTTTTGGACAATATAACTTATTCTAAATTGGTGAAGGGGGCAATAATTAAGGACTTGAGTCTTTGCATTGAGTCTGATGCATCTTCACATTCATTGTATTTTTTTCAAAATCAATTAATCAGTGAATAAAAAACTAATAAATAAATAGATGGGCTTGATTTTGTGATGGTGATTATTAGATCCTCTATTGTGCAAGCATTCCAACATCGTGGAAATATAATAGTGTGCAAGGTCTAATGCACACCAATGGTTCACAAAAAGTCACCTGCCTCACGCCACCTTTCTCCTATTTGCCCTGGGCTTTTCGCATACCAAACACGCTGAATGGACAATATTATTTCAGCAGATGTGTTGTTTGAAGCCTCATGCACAATGCACGGTCAGATAGTGTTAAGTCAGCATTTTGTGATTTGGACATAATGGCTTGTGGGATCGCATTTCAAATTTTGCTGACGAAGCAGGTTTGGAGGGGTTTGTCAGTAATGCATGACAGACTGTTCTTGTTATGTGCATCACGAAGTGTTGGATTTTAGATTTCACACTGCAACATCCCAGCTAGCTCAACTCTGTCTGTGTTTCAAGTGTTGGCGAACTTTGTCCCAACTTCGCCGCTATATGTAAATGTACCACTTACTTCCGGTTGCAGAAAAGCAATACGTTAATGATATATAATTATCCATACAACTTTTATAGCATATGATTATATATACCTATATACATTAACATTCATATCATGTGATCTTATCTTGAATGTTGAAACAGATACGTAGTACAAAATGTATAAAGGTAGTTCCAATAATCACGCTCATGCGCCATCTTGTTATAACTCAACTCAATGATGGTACAACGCATTGCTATCTATATAATAAGAGAGAGGAGGGGTGTGTTTGTGTGTGTGTGTATGTGTGTTTGTTTGTCTAACGCATTTCATAAAAAATGGCAACGATTTGGAACACTAAATTTGGCACATAGCTTCCTCTAAACTCGATTCAGTGGACCTCAAAGCCCGATTTCTCCTTTTCCTTTTAGTCTTTTCAAAATTAATGTTTTAATTTCAATTATGGACAATATTATTGTTTTAAAATGCAGAGAGCTCATAGAACAGCTGATACATGATACATCATTATGATGCAAAAATATTAACGTCATAAGCCAAAGCAAAACATCTGTTCTGTATCAATATTGCAGCTCCTAATTCCCTTTTGGGAATTGTATTGACATTGGCAGTTGAAATCCATGTATCATTTGCTTATTAATTTAAACACCCTGTTGCAAAGCATGGGATTTTTACTCCAAACTCAATTTAGTTGCCTGATTTCCCACTTCTATTTACCTTTTTCAAAATTATCTGAATTTCAGCATTTTTGTAAAATGGGTTAGATGCAGTAAACTCATTGAACAGCTGATTACGTCGCTAAGATGTCACAAGCCAAAGCAACAGATTAGTTCTGTATCAATATTGCAGCTCCTAATTCCCTTTTAGGAATTGTATTATATGAGGTATGTAGGAATGATAACATATATAGAAGCCAGATGGAGGAGCGGGATTCGAACCCACGACCGCTTAAACAACTGCAAGCTGTAGTTGCGACGCCCCAAACAACTGCGCTACGCAGCCCGCCCATTTATGTGGTGAAAACTTAAGAAAACAGCTGTTTTAAAAACTGACGAACAAGCAGTAATGTACAATAGTTATTTGTGTATTAAGAGCGTGAAGCGCGACTTTATCGCTCAAGCCAAAACATTTACTGCGCGACGCATAGTGGAGCGCAGTAATTTTGCAAGAGTGATTTTGGTTATTAAATTGATAATTTTATTTATTTCATAGTTGACGAGGACCATTACTGTTAATCATATACATAATCATACTCCATACTTATTCTGTCCTTACTCTATTTCAAAGCTACTTTGGCAGACTAACTAGTCTCATATACTTAAAAAAGGCCATTTCAATATGGTGTCACTTCTAATCTTATTGAAGGCCCAAAATAATTGGATAATAATACGTACAAAACGAATGGCTTACAGAAGAAATGAATGTCTCTCAAGATTTGACTTCTTATTTATGACTTTATCATTTATTCATTCAGGCCTAACCACATCAGCAGAAAGAAAGTTAGTTTATCATTAAGAACTACAGAGATTCGAGAAAGTAAGTGCACAAATAAGTATTTATTGGTATTTAAATTAACTATTGTCAGTGATAAACATAGTTTGACAATTCATCAATTGCTCCTAATTGTTCTTTCCAAAGTAATTTTGTATTGTAATGGAGCCGGAAATGACTTCTGGCATGGCAGCGCCTTATCTACAGAAGGGTCATTAATTTCTTATCTCAAGCAAGCACCTGTTGTTCTCTTTCTCCTCTCTTTGTCTCTGTCACTCTCATCTGTTCAATGGGTTTCTAGTATGTTCAAGATTGTGAACGTGTTTAAATTCCAGCTCGAAGTTTTTTGACTAAATAATTCAAAATTCTCTAACCTTTTCGTATTGTTTGTTTGGTAATCGTATTGTTTGTTTGGTAATTTGTTTTATTGACATTCATGTACATTTTTTTTTCCAAAAAAAATTATAATATTTTTTTCCAATGAATATTAATAGTGAAACTCTGACTTCTAGATGTAACCTTTATTTGGACATTTCTGTATTGAAATTTAGAAGAGGAAGCAGTTTTGTGCTGTAAAGCAAGTTGCTTCCTATTCATTCTACTGTACATAGATGATAAATAGATAAAATAAATAAATAAATAATGTTATCAGTTTTAACTTTCTTAGTAATGGCGAAGGTGATATTGTGGAAGGTATCCATAATGAATAATAAGACGAAATTGTCTCAACCACATTTACTAAAAAATATTGAGAAACTAGTTTCGGTTGTTAAACCATTATCAATCTCAATAAAACTAAAACTAAAGTCTCCTACTTATTTTACAATGATCTTCTCATATCCATCTGTAATAGCTAGTATTACTCATACCGATGTAATCATACCTCATCACTCTTGTCACCCTATATCCCACAAACTTGCAGCTTTCAAGAGTATGATTTACAGAGCTTTAACTATTCCAATGAGCAAACATCACTTTGAAAAAGAAATTAGTACTATTGAAAACAGATAGCTATTATAAATGGATATGAGGACATCATTGTTGACAAAATTTTAAATAAAATGAGTAGGAGACTAGCAATCAGTGCTAGCATTGCTGTAACTGATACTGGAGAACTTATTCTTGGCCCAGTATCAGTTAAATTAGGGAAAGAATTGAAAAAGAACGGTTTTGATGTAGGTTTTCAAATCAAACCTATTTTAAAGAGTTTGTTTGGGTGTAGTAAAGGAAAAATTGATATCTGGGATGAAAGTGGGGTTTATAAATTGAATTGCGGTTAATATTACAATGCTTGTTATGTGGTTCAGAATGGTAGAAGTTTCAAATGTAGAATAAATGAACATATCAGGGATTGGAAAATCCAAAAAGTGGATTCAAATTTTGCAGAGCATCTCATTAATAATAGGCACAAGTTCAAGGCTGAAGAAAATGTTGAATTTCTGCATTTGATTGGCAAAGGCAGACAATTAAACATTTTAGAAGTTTTGGAGATAACTAGGTTGGTAAAAAACGATTCCAATACTAGTCTAAATGACCAAATTTATTTTAACCAATTCTATACAACTAACTTGGTTTCATCATAATTCCAGCCTACATTTAAAAAACGGTTCTTTCGTGTATTTCTCGGTTGACCTTGTCTGCATTTCAGTGAGCTTCTAAATTTTTAATTGATTCAATTCTAGCCTAATAATTGTTTATTGTTCTTCTTTGTTGCTTTCTAGATGTTCACAGTTTTTATTTATTGATTTGACTCTTATTTTTGCTTGTTACTCCTCACACCAGGGGGCGTGACTTGTCAGCCAATCACAACCTTCAATGAAGGTCAGCCTCTTTCTCGCTTACCCAATAGTATCATTTCATGTCAAGTATATATAACGCTTCTATGTACTTTAGTTTTTAGTTTGATTGAGATTGATAATGGTTTAACAACCGAAACTAGTTTCTCAATATTTTTTAATAAATGTGGTTGTGACAATTTCGTTTTATTATTTATTGCTTTGATAGAAATATCAAGAACCCTATGGAAATGATGATTTCTAGAACAAACAAAGTCTTACATACATATGCATCTTGCACGGTGCGACTAGCATTTTTGATGCCAGTAGCACTGTGCAAGATGCATGCAAGCTGCATGGTCGTGGCAAGGTGAGAGAGGTGGTTACTTCTTGGCGCTCAGTTCATTGGAAAATGTCGTCGTCGTCATCGGATGATGAAATGCTGTTGTTACTTACCGCCATTAGAAGAAGACGACGTCAAAGAAAAATAAATATTCAACGTGAATATTGGGTACACTCTTATTGGCGCCAAAATGTTGAAATTATCCAATCAATAATCAGCAAACGGCTCCAAAGCTAACACAAATTCAATATTTGTTTTTTTGTCATCCAGAAAAGGCATTTCTAATTATTACAATTTAAAACTAGGGTATACATTATTAAATTACAAATTACTAATGACAAACTCAAAGCTATTCACTTGTCAACGCAGTATGCACCATGAGAATGAGAGCGTCAGAGTGTCTGCTTATGGTCTTGGGACTTGGAAATGTGTTCTGTGCATGCCTCAACTCAAGATGCACGCTGCATGCCACGCCAAAACACCGAACGATCGGTTCCTAGTGGCGCTGCACGCTGCATGCGAGATGCATGATGCCAGTCGCATAAGTGTGTAAGCTCCACGTGATTAACACAGGTTGGTCTTCAAGCTGCATGCTAGTAGCAAGAAAAATGCCAGTCGCACTGTGCGAGATGCATATGTGTGTAACCCGCCTTAGGCTGCACAGCAGTCAGTTCAGTTGTTATTTGCACTTAAAACGTTTGTTTAAGTGACAGTTTGTGGCAGTATACACATACGCAGTGCTGTAATTGTGATTGACTTATGCCAATAACTGTTCAGTAAGTGCTTAGTTCATTATTGAGTTTATTAACTGTTTATTAGACATTTCTTTTCAAGTAATTGAACAGTTTATTGGACTGTTATTATTAAATTGATTATTGATGAACCTATTGCCAGTTAGTAATTAGTTTTTGTACAGTGATATAGTAAATTCATTATTAGCTATAGTTATTAAACAATTGCTTTTTTATTGGTTTTTCATGTGTGATAATTAATTGATTAGTCCGTGTTTTCAGATGAACGTGTTAATAAAGTTACTTTCAAGTGTTGCCAGCATTACTTTAGTGATAGAACCCGTAACAATATTGTCATCAACATTGCTAGATTTCAAATTTAGCGGGTAAAGTAAAGATGGCTTTAGTTGTGTATTTTCAAGCATTATGGGGAAATTAGAGGCGATTTGCTCAAACTCTCGCTATTATATTACAACATTGTCACTTTAATGTAGACATCAACATTGTTACTTTCATTGTTAAAGCCCATTAACCACTATAATACACAAGTGATGACAAGTCTATGCAATGAGAGAGTGAATAACTGCCGTGTGAAAACCACGAGAAAATGATTACCGGGACAAAGACTTCCACTTCTACACCATCACCTTCTTCTTTTTTATCTTCTTCTTCTCCTTCTTCCTCTCTTCTCTTTCGTCTTCTCTTTTCTTTCCTCATCTTCTCTTCTCTTTCTTCTTCTTTTTATTTTCTCCTCCATCATCTTTTTGTCTTCTCCTTCTTCTTCTCGTTTCTTTCTTCTTCTTATCTTCTCTTTCTTCTTATCTTGTATTTCTTCTCTATCTTTTTCTTCTCTTCTCATTCTTCTTATTTTCTTATACTTCTTCTCTTCTCATTCTTCCTCGCTTCTCCTTTTTCTTCTCTTCTTTTTTTTTTTGTTCATCTTCGTTTTTTTCTTCTTTTTTTTGTTTTCTCCTTCTTTGTTTTCTTCTTCTTTTTCTGTTTTTTTCTTCTTCTTCCTCTCCTCCTCCTTCTTCCTCTTTTTTTATTTTTCCTCCTTTATATTTCTTTTTTCTTCTTCTCCTCCTCCTCCTCCTCCTCCTCCTTTTACCCCAGTGAAAAATTTATATTACATTCAAATAGTAGCTATATTACTATATTAGAATACTGTATTTATCATCAAGCTCTGTGAATGTTTTTACTGTAGTTCATTTTTTTCTCACATGAGGCGTTAGTAGTTTCGTAAACATTGGACGACATCTAAACGTTTATATATTACCTTAGAAGTGCTTGTAGAATGTGTAACGGTGCTACATGAATTGCATTTATCCTGAAACAAGTGTTAGTTATCAGATAAGGTACTTATTAAATTATCAAATTAGTTCATGATGTTTGACATTGCACTTGATTAAAGTGAATTAAAATCGAAATTTCGATAGAAAGTACTCAAACAGATAACAAAACCACTTCCAAACGCAGACTCGAATATTATTTTTTTAGATAACAGAGTTGGCTGATATGCCTTTCTAGCCGTGATGACAGTACTGTATATTATGCTCCATAGTTGATCGGAAATATTATTATTTCTAGTGACCTCAAAATTCATATGGGAACTACAAAAACATGAACAATGAGGTCCCATATCCCTTTGAGGTTAGAATTTCTCAATTACCCGTTCTCTTTGTCTCTCTCTCTCTCTCTCTCTCTCTCTCTCTCTCTATGTCTGTCTCTCTCTTATTCGTAATAAATAAATTTCAAATTTCAATATCGTTGTAAATGGTTGATGTTGAAAGGTAAGCTATTTATTCATACAGAATTTTACATAGAACAGCATTTTCCCATCAGAATTGGTGTGGCAATATAATAGATATATGCCTGTTGCTTTTCATTATATCATTCATTATTATCTTTCACTCACTATTGTCAATTTTTTTCTTGGTTTCCCTTTCTCTTTCATTCTGTCTCCTTCACTCTTCCTTCGTTTGTATAATTTTTATATCATCCGAAGTATTATTGTCATTATTATTATTATTTTTATTATTATCATCATTATTATTATTATTATTATTATTATTAGCCGTAGAGCTCCCGAAGTGGAAGACGCTGAGCAAAATGATGATCACTTATTGGACTTGGTGGTGTTCCTCCTGTTCGCCCACCAGCTTTTCATTTTCTGAGAAAAAACAGCTTTTCTTTCTTCACTCCATCTTGTTCCGACTCTTTGACCTTTAACCTCTGGAATAATTTCCCATTTATTAATTATTGTTCTACAGTTATTTCGATTGGAAATGTCATTATCAGTAATTTTTGCCAGAACTAGATCTTTTTTAACATTTTGAATCCATTCTCCTCCATTATTATTATTATCATTATAAGTATTACTGTAGAGTTAAAATTAAGAGCACGTCGAGTGTGAAGCTTAATAGATATACTGCACTATAGATCTATAGAACAATAATTTTGAAAAGAGAGAGTAAAATATGTACATACATATATATATATATATATATATATATATATAGAGAGAGAGAGAGAGAGAGAGAGATTGATTGATTGATTGATTGTTTGTTTTATTTTTCTCCTGGCAAGGTTGAAACCATTTGGTTCCCAACACAGTTACATAGCACAATTTAGTAGTCTACTTCATTTCAACAAAATTAAAATAAAAAAGAATATTGCATTACAAGATAAAAAAAATTTTTTCTTTTCCTTTTCAAAATAATCTGTCCATATCGAAAGTTCATAAAGTTATAAATGTTTCATATTAAATTCACTTGAATCGTAAAAATCACTTGGAGAAGCAATAAATAAATAAATAAACTAATAATAAATAAAATAAATAAATAAATAAACGAAGCACCAAACATTGAAGTTCTATGTGTTGGAACGCAGCTCTTGTTTGAAAGTCGTGTACATTACTCATCCTTATGTATTGTCTATATAAATAGATCGGAATCTTCTCTTTTAATAGAGAGAGAGAGAGAGAGAGAGAGAGAGAGAGAGAGAGAGAGAGAGAGAGAGAGAGAGAGAGAGAGAGATTACATTAGATTACTTTATCTTTGTAAAATTTGACAATTTTCTCAAATGAATGATTGGAATAGTAGTTTATTTATACAACGATTGTATAATGATTGCCTTTAACCCAATGAGAGGTGAGATGGAAGTTGGGACACAAATCAATTGGCATTATGCAATCATTGCATATTCTATTATTTATTTTAAAATGTTTTAATCAGCTGATTTGGTTTTTTATAAGATCATTGTTTTTTATAAGTAAACTACCTTTTTATCAGCTTTGCAGCTGATACACCTTTATTGTTTTGTGCTCTTTAGAATATTATGTATTGCAGGAAAAACTCAATAAGTAAGCTCGCATGACGCTGGGTAATTAGCAGCAGCTGTAATATTGTTATAGAGAATGATACGAACCATAGTTTTAAAGAAATTGATGATTGATATCTGTTCTTTCTTTTTAAATATCTATTAAAATTATTACTGTTTGAACTCAATTACACTCAATTTGATTTCAAAATGTTTTAATCAGCTGATATGGTTTTTTGTAAGATGTTTTTTTTTTTTTTTGAGGATGAAGCCCACATAGGTCTTAGGCCTGTGCGTGGGTAATGAATTGGATTTTTTATAAGTAAACTACCTTTTTAGCAGCTTTTCAGCTATACACACCCGTATAGTTTTGTTTTGAGTTCTTTAGAATTATGTATTACAGGAAATACTCAATAAGTAAGCTCGCATGACGCTGGGTAATTAGCAGCATCTGTAATATTGTTACCGAGCTAATCTGTATGATACAAACCATAGTTTCAAAGAAATTGAAGATTGATATCTGTTCTTTCTTTTTAAATAGCTGTGTGTATATGCTCGGTAAAGTTTTGGCGGCAAAAATGTCCGGCGTGCCATAATAATAATATTGTAGAAGGCGGGAAAGCATTGCCAACCAAGGCAGGAAGCATTGTTGCCAACCTCTGAATGCAAAACTGTTGCCTAATTGTCTGTAACTGGTGCATTGGCTGTGAACTGTACTAGGCTAAGGGTAAACGACTTGGAAAGTGATAGAAGGGAAAGAAGAAGACGACGAAGAAGAAGAACAAGAAGATGAAGAGAGCAGCAGAAGAAGATGACAAAGGAGGAGAAAAAAGAGTTCAAGAAGAAGAAGAAAAAACATTAGATTAGGTTATTAGATTATCTTTCTTTATTCATGTAAATTTACAAATTTTGCATATGAATGTTGTGAAAACAAAATTATCAACATCATATACATATATATATAATATTAAATTCAGATAATGCTATTTTTATAGTGCAAAATATTATGTACAATGATCTCATTTATACGATCTTAATGATATATCAACTATGGTGATGACAATCTTAGTGATGCAATTACATGAAATGGCGAAGTTTGGACAAAGACTCGTCCATTCTTGACACTTAAACAGTCAGAGGAGGAGAAGGAGAAGAAAAAAGAGAAGAGAACGGAATTGGCGAAGAGAAAGAGCAGAAGAAGGAGATGACAAAGGAGCAGAGAAAAAGAGTTGAAGAAGAAGGAAGAGAAGAAAAATCGAAGAAAAGGGAGGAGAAGGAGATCAAGAAAAAGAAAAAGGGAATTAATAAAAAGAGAAGAAGGAACCGAAAAAGGAGAATAATAAGGAGATGGCGAAAAATGAGTAAGAGAAAGAGAGAAAAAGATGAAGATAAAGAGAAAAGATCAGAAGAAGAAGGAGATGATAGAGGGGGAGAAAAGAGATATTTTACAAGCACTTCCAACTTAATATATAAACGTCTTGATGTCGCAGAAACTACTAGCGCCCCATGTGAGAAAAAAATGAACTAGGTGCATTCATGAAGCATAATTAATTATAAGAAGATGAAGGAAGAGAAATGAGAGGGAAAAAAAGCTGAAGGAAGATGAAGAAGGAGAAGACGACATAAGAAACTCTTGATATTGGTTAATAAGAATATTATTCCATTTCATTGGATTCAGGCAACCGACCATAGAGTACAATTCATTGAAAAAATCAACAGAACTAAATAACCTCGCTTCTATGTGAGTAGTGTCATATATGGCTGTGCTTTACAAAACGTAGCACAGTGTTTGCGTTCTTATGACGTACTGAAACGCAAATCAATCCTTTAAAACCTATGGGAAATTCTACTAATGGACAGGATGATTCCTATATGATGAAGAATCTCTCAACCAAATGATTTAGGTGGGAAGATCAACAATTGGTGGAGAGAGTGTAAGAGAAAGAGAGAGTGAGAGAGAGAGAGTGGAAGAGAGAGAGGGGGAGTGAGGGAGAGAGCGAGTGAGTATGAGAGCGAGGAGGGGAATAGAGAGAGAAAGAGGAGTGTGTGTGTGTCAGAGAGAGAGTGGAGAGTGTGTGTGTGAGAGAGAGGGGAGTGAGAGCGTGTGAGAGAGAAGCTAATTCATTGGTTAATTCAATTATTCATTCAACTTGTGTAGGCTCTCCTGCTCAGAGAACTGACAAATCAAAGTTCTCCGCTAATCTCATCCATTAGGTTATTTTCCTTAAATATTTGTGCTGGGATTATTCTCCACTGATGGGCGGGATTACCAAAAAGGGATTTGAATCTATTATTACGCCATTCAATAATTGAAAAGACAAATTGGCGTGGATAACAAACTGCTCAATTTTAGTAAACATTACTTTCCCTACTTTTTGGCATAATATTTGAACAATTATGTACTTGCCCGAACAAATTTCGTTTTTATATAGTCTGCAAAGAACTGTTTGCCTTGGTGTCAGAGAAAATTCCCCACTAATTTCTTTACATTTGTGGCACCTGAAATTCCCCTGAAAATTTGAAATACATTATCATTGGATAAATCATTATTATTGGATACATTATCTTGAACTTCAGGATAATTCCCCCGAAAGCTTTAGAAAATAGTCCTTTGAAAACCACATTTTAAGTAATTCTAGACATGAATTCACCCATTTCAACAGTTCAACACACGTTTCGAGTCAAAATAAATTTTATCCAGCTCTTGCATCATTGTCAAAAAACTGTCGTTAAGTCACATCTAAGGCCCTGAACTTATTCAGGTGTGACCTGATAACTCTGGCACCAGACCTGAGCAATCCAGACCTCAACAATTTCTAAGTACAGGAAGGCATACTCTTTTTTAAAGCCCCCATCTGATTTTTTTTTTCAATCAAGTTTACCCGGCTGGTGTGATTTAGTCTGAAATAGTGGCGCACGACGGCGACTGCAGTGGCTCTATGGGCCTTAGCTGTCGCGGGCCGGATTTGGCCCACGGGGATGTAGTTTGGTAACCCCGGTTGTGGAGTAAGTGAATGCATTAGATTGGGCAGGTTAGAATTGGTGTTATTTGTAGTGTACTTTTGCTCAAACCCTCTAATATATCTTCATTTTAGTGTTGAGTAAAAGAGGACTCTGAGTTCTAACTTCGCCCTTAATAGAATTAGTTAATAACTTTTTGAATAATAATAATAATATTAATAATAATAATAATGTGTATGGTTTTTATTGGTAGGGAGACCTTTACGGGTGGGTAGGTCCACCTCGCCACCGTTTGAGCAATGTTATAGAGAACGCGGTAGATCTCTAATTTTAGGTGGGTTCGGAACCACCACTTTTTTAAATTGTTCACTGATAAAGTCATCGGTATCTCTATCGCAATTCACCAGTAGCAATTGAATCCGACAAAAATTGGAACATGAAGGGGGAGGACCAAGTTACTCAAAAACAACAACAAACAAAACATCAAAACATGTACAAATACAGTGCAGTACCCCATTTCAACAGTACACAACGTGGAACAGGACGACGTAAAACATTACAATGTAAAACAGGAAAAAGGAAACGTAGGTACGTGTTACTGTGGACTGCCGCCATGTTGTAAACTAATTAGTAACGCATCTGTGCTTCTAAAAACATGTAACTTTTTCACGGATCCACTGCTAGGTCCATTAGCAAGGTTAGAATAATGTGCAATGCTAATAAGGCGCCAAGTACATGATAATATCAAGTAACCAGTGCATCCGGTAACAGATTCCCGCCAAAATGTGTCTGGTTTCCCGCCGTTTTTTACGCGCGTAAGATTTCCGTTTTGTATTTCCCGCCTAAATAGTATTTCATTCCGTTTCCGGCTCAGATATTAAGTTTTACGTCTGAAATTCTTCAATTTCGCACCAAAACGCTGCCAAAGTTTGAAGATTTTGCGCAAAGATTATCCAGTTTCCCGCCGAAAAGTGATTCTTCACTCGAATATTATCAATTCTCCGTTTGGAACTCTTCAGTTCCGCGCTAAAAAGTAGTCAAAATATCAACATTTTGCTCATTTTTTTCAGTTTCTCATCAAAAATTATACTTTATTATCAAATATTTAGTTTTTAATTTAAAATTCTCTAGTTTCGTGCCAAAAACTGTTTTCCATTAGTAGTTTCTTGTGTCTGAAATTCTTCATTTTCCAGTCAAAAAGTGATTGATTTCTATAAGTTTTCTTTCAATTTTAAGTTTCCGAGGAAAAGTGTATGATTTCATGATATTTCCCGTAAGTATATTAGTAGGTTTGCTGTATTTTTCCCGCCTAGATTTATTTCAATAGTAGTTCTCTCCCTGGATTTGTACTCGCCAGAAGAAGATCAAGAAGAAGAAGAAGAAGAAGAAGAAGAAAAATGAAGAGCAGAAAAAGAAGAATAAGAAGCAGAAAATAAGAAGATGCTGTAAAAGGAGGTAGAAGAGAAGGAAAAAATGAGGGAAAAAGGAGGAGCATATTACGAACAAGAAGGAGCATAAGAAGAAGAAGGAAAAGTAGCTGAAAAAGGAGATAGAGGAGAAGGAGATGATGAGGAAAAGAAGGAGCAGATGAAGAAGAAAAAGGAGCAGAATAAAAAGAAAAAGGGAAAGGAGAAAATAGGAAGATGAAGAAGAAAAAAGGAGAAAGTAGTAGTTTGTTACAAATTGCTTTTCCACCCAAGGCGACATGATGTGAATCATGGTGAAACAAAACTGAAGTAAATGGGAATGGAAGCTGGCGAAAGAGAGAGAGAGAGAGAGAGTGAGTGAGTGAGCATGAGTGAATGAGTTATTGAGAGAGAGAGAATGAGTGAGAGAGTGCGTGAGTTCGAAGGTTTTGGAGAGAAAAATTGGCTGCATATGGCTCTGATGACAGAGAGAGATTGCACAACTGCTTCCTTGTAAGTGCTTGATTTTTCTTCTGTTTTTTCATTCTGCATCTTTTTTCTCACTCTTCCGCAAATGTTACACTTGCTTCAAAATACTAGAAGTAGAGTGAACAGTAGACCTCACGCCCAATAATAAGGGTGCTTGCACAGAGGAACATACTCAATGTACTCAATGATAATCAAAATCGCATAATTAAACACAATCATCATACCGAACCCTTGTTTCAATAAAGTTGGCGTAGTCTATTTCATGTCTGTTTTTCACAAAAGGTCACTCTGTATTAGAGATGAGGCGTATTTACTGGAACAGGTATTTTTACTGAGTATTTGAACGTACGGACTAGCACCTAGTATTCGAAGAACAAAATACTCAGATATCTGTGAGTATTTCTAGAAACTAGTAAATTACGTGACTTCAGTATGGCCAGTGACTTCAAGTTCCCACTCCAATTTACGGAGTGGGAGTGGAGCTTTGTAATTTGCACAGTAGCTATTAATAGCTCATTTCTCATTATAGAACTATTCAACTACTCACTCTCTCTTTCTCGCACTCTCTCTCTCTCTCTCTCTCTCTCTCTCTCTATTCACTATACTCGATTGTAGGCGCATGCTTAGTTGCGTCAAAGACAATAGAATGATTACATTAGATTGTCTTTGGTTGCGTATGGCGTACGCGCGTACTTTTCCAGTGCAAATACTTCTTGAGTACTTGAGTACGAGTCGTTTGTTACTCAAGCGTCTCAAGACTTGCGTATCGCCGTCCGCGTCTCATTTCGCTACGGCATATTTGAGAGCAACTCAATAATTAGATTCGTGCTGTATTTAATGCGAGTAATAAAGATTCGTGCTGTATTTAACGCGAGAAACAGTAGTAGTACCAGTACGATACTATACCGCAGTATGATACTCTCTTGTACGTGTACTCTCTTACTCTGGCGAACTGGCTAATATAAAATACTACCTAGTATTTTGGAACAGGTATTTGGAATAGGTATTAAAACGTACTAGTACTCGGAATACTTAGTATCAGAAAAACCTAGTACGACCCATCTCTACTCTGTATCACATCAACAAGGTTGTGTTTTCTATTTGCGAGACTGCTAATCGTTCCAGACAGATTAGATTTCACATGTCTGATGAATGAATTTGTAAAACGATATTAATTAAATTTGTATAATGATCATTTACTCATTAATCACTTGTTATTATACCAATTGAAGTATTAGAAATGAGTTATTTCTCTCAAACAAATATGTTATTTTTAAGAATGATAACTTTATTCATATGAAGATGGATAAGAGGGCCCGTGAGCCATCTCAAAATCTGATACCTGTGATGATATTCAACATACCCAAAGCAATAGCCCATAGCAACAAGCTATAGCAGTACATAAACATTCAAATTATTCCGTTCTGTATTGCTCATTACTGCGTATGCTACTACTGTATTTGCTACTTAATGCTACTGTATGCTACTGCTTAATTCACGAAAGGTCTAATAATTCTTCACAACAATACCTCAATAAGAAGTTACTAATAAATTTTCCAATTACTCAATAATAAACTTAGCACAATTATTTTCATGCTTATTATCACTCTTAAAACTCTGAATCACAATTCTACTGTATGAATACATTGTAGTCCCACAAAAATAACTTTCTTATACGAAATTGTCATCCAGAAATCTGAATAAAGACTAACTGACTACTGACAAGCACAGCCCTTTTTAATAGGTTTGTATTGCTCCAGATAGTTCTATTCCAAACCTTCTATTGACACAATTGTCAAAGCTCTAGTATACCCTCGATCATTCTAGAAGCACATTTGACAAATAAGAGTAAAAGAGCGTCGAGACAAGGAGAGAGAAACAAGTGCCTCAATTATTTGCTTAGCAAGACCCTGCCTTCTATTTAATGTAAACCGAATTGCTGAGGCGTTTGTTGGCACAATGCATATGCTTTGAGGATGATTTCACTTTTTGTTAAGTTCCGTAATTATGTTAATTAAACATAATTTATGTTTGAGGGAGTGATCCATGTAATTATTGCGTAGAACTTAGAGTCTAGAGCCTGTAACGAAATGTGACAGAACTGTTATAAAAGTTTCATTATGTAACGGGATGATTGGACATGAACAAAGTCAGCTTTTACAACATTACTTCATAACCTCAAATAACTACTTTCAGCAGTTAGGGAAGAGATAGCCGTGGGCCGTAGGAGGTATCTGTTGAATGAGATATATTAAATAGAAATACCGTGTCAGTCATAATATTAGATTTTTCATCAAGTATTTCGTCATGGTAAACACCATAGGTCTCAAAATCACAACAGGAAAGTGATAGCCGTGAGCCGTAGCAGGTATCTGTTAAACAGATAGAGATAAGCTGCCTCTCCTGGGGCCTCTCTGTAAGGGTGACCGATTGGATTGGTCAGCAAAAAAACTCTGCTCTCTGTGGGACCTACCTAAAATCACTTGCGGCTGGTTCGGGACCCACCTAAAATTGTAGGTCCACCGTGTTTCCAATAACATGGCTCAAGCGGCGAGGTGCAACTACCCGTAAGGGTCTCTCCACCAATAAAAGCCATACGCATTTACTTTAACTACTTTCAGTGATACATTTTGTAAAGATGCAGTTTTGGGCTTAAGCCTGTTGTATCTTCACATTCCATTGCAATTATTTTGTCTTAACATAACTTAGTTGTAAATAAAATATTGTATGCAACGATGTATTGAGCATTTAAGCCACTCGTGAGATGTTTAGAACATAACTTTAATTTCACTTGTAGCTTAATGCCCACAATAATACAAAAACTACTATTATAGCACAGTTGCGGCACTCGTACTTCATGCTCTGTGGCTCACAGCTTTGCTATTCTTTTTCTTTTTCTATTTTTATTGTTCTGTCTCGTACCAATTTCATCCTTTTATCAACTCATCTCATCTAGAGTGGACCAGTCGACTGTCGACATCTGTTCTCGACATACAACCGTCCTAACAAAACATTTTTTCTACCACTCTCACTTACACCCTCTCGTACGCTTCCCTCTCTTCCTGTCTCTCATACTCCCTCTTTCTCACACGGTCTCTCACTCTCACACACTCACTTTCTCTCTCTGTTTCTACTGGTTAAGTGTCAAGAATGGACGAATCTTTGTTCAAACTTCGCCATTTCATGTAATTGCATCACTCAGATTGTCATTACCATAGTTGATATCATTAAGATTCTACAAATGAGATCATTGTACATAATATTTTGCACTATAAAAAAGCATTATCTGAGTTTACTATTATATAATATGTATGTGATGATGATAATTTTGTTTTTAACCATTCAAATGTACAATTTGTTGATTTACAAGAATAAAAAAGGATAATCAAATCAAATTTAATCTCTCTCACTCTCATTCAGTCTCTCCCTTTCTCTTCCTCCCTGACCCACTCACTCTCTCTCTTCTTACTCTCTCACCACTCTCTCTTCTTCCTCCTTGTTCTCTCACAATCTTTTTTATCTTGTACTCTCTCTCCCGGCCTCTCTCTCTCCCACTCTCTCTCTCTCTCTCTCTCTCTCTCTCTTATTTACAAGAATAAAGAAGGATAATCAAATCAAATCTAATCTCTCTCTCACTCTCATTCAGTTTCTCCCTTTCTCTTCCTCCCTGACCCACTCACTCACTCTCTCTTCTTACTCTCTCCCCCACTCTCTCTTCTTCCTCCTTGTTCTCTCACACTTTTTTATCTTGTACTCTCTCTCCCGGCCTCTCTCACTCTTACTCTCTCTTTCACTCTCTCACTCACTCACTCACTCTCTCTCCCTCTCTTATTTGTCTCATTTTATCACCCATCCACTCTCTTGCCACTCTCTTAGTGAATTCACTCTCTGAGTCATAAAATGAGAACAAAGATACGATATAGATCTATAGAGAAGGAGGACAGAGCGATTGTGATAGGAGGGTCCAAAAGGTGATACGGAAAAAAAGATACGTGTAAAATAGAAACAGAGGGTGTGAGTGAGAATTAAAGAAAATTAAAATATAATGTAAATTAGAGAGAAAGAGTAAAACTGAGTATGAGGGAGAGAGAGTTGCAAGGATGAAAAGTGTTATACAGATAGGGCTAAAATAGAAGTATTGGATATGAGGGAGGGAGGGCGATTGAAAGAAACAAGAATTAAATTTAAATTAGAAAAAGAGGTATGAAACGAGGAGAATAAAGGGAGAGGGATGGAAAGAATGAGGAGAGTGTGATTGAGAGCAGAGGGTCAAAAGTATGATTGGGCTAAAATAGAAGTACTGAGTATGAGGGTATGAGGAAGAATGAAAGAAAAGAGAATTAAATATGAATTTGTGAGTAAAACAGGGATGAAACGAGGAGGATCAAGAGAATGAGAGTGAACAATGAAGAGAGAATGTGTGTGTGTGTGTGAGAGATAGAGAGCGAGAGAGAGGGAGTGAGAAAAAGTGAGAGAGTGAGAAATAGTGTGAATGAGAAAAGGGAGAGAGTGAGATAGAGTGAGAGAGAGCATCAGAAAACAGTGGTAAAAGAATTATGATAGCCTGCACCGGACACTATACCATTAAGGCCAGGCGCACGTTGAGACGTCGGTGGCGCAGAGCAGAGCAGAGCAGAGCAGCACAGTTTCTGTGTCCCATGCGTTTACTATGCTCCGCTGTAGGAGCGCAGAAATCACGCGCACGTTGGCGCGCTGGGCAGGGCAGAGCAGGGCAGAGCAGCATTGGTCTGCGTCGCACTTGTGACAGAGACACAGAAACTGCGCCGTTCGTGCACTCGTTATTAGCTACTTTGTTGGTGGAACAATATGGAAGAACAATTGATCGAGTTTTTCTTCAGTTCCCACAGGCCTTTGGGCGTTACAGCCCTCTGAGACAATTGAAGGTTTAATCATCTGGTGTAATTTCTTCAAACTCTTCTCGACTAAGACGACAAAAATTTTTAAACTGTTCTGGTGATAGTTCTTTTTTCATTGTGAATGACCATGCGTATTCCGTTTTTTCAAGTAGTCACTTTTCCCTCGCTTTGTCCCCTCTTGACCTCATGTTTCAATCAAGATGGATGATAGTTTTTTTTTTTTATCTTATTAATCCACAGTGAAGTAAAAATTTCTTTGTTTGTTATAATATTGAAAAACATTGAATAGGCCTATACGGTAACAAATGTGAATAAGGAGATATTTTTTTTAGTTAATGAGTTATATTTTAGTTTGTTGAAGGATATTTTCAGTTCAGGGTAAAGTTATTTGGTTAAGCGACTCACCCCTCAGCACAAACTTGGCTTAGAGAGGGGTGAACAATCTTTTTTTTTTCATTCTTAAATCATTTTTAGTTTAATATCCTATATTTATTTTGTCTTGAATATTCTATAATTTTATTTTATTTATTTTTTATTTTCTTATTTATCTATATTTTATAAAATTTATCTATCAAAAGATTACGAAGTCTCTCAAAACAGAAATATTCACCTGGGTTAAACATAATATTTATTTCACTTTACCGAAAGCACAAAAAAATTAATTATTATATAAATATTGTCTATACCGTCTAATTATTTATTGATATATTGCTATTTTCTGGGTATTGTATTAGTGTATTGGTATTAATTGTTTTATTGGTATTTATTGGTCAAATTATTATTATATCCTGTTATTGTCTATGAGAAGATGAGATCTGTTTTTGTGACATGAAATGTTTCGTGTCATTGGTTAACCGAAAGCTATACATTTGTTGTATTTTTTGTATTTTGTTTTTTGTATTTGTATGTCTATGATGAACTCGCAGCTGGCGCACAAGTGTTCACTTTGCTAGCTGTGCCAAGTCTAAGATATAATGTACATTTAAATATTTTCTTGTATCGTTTTTCTTTTTTTGGCAAATAAATATTATTATTATTTAAAAAATTAAAGTTTATTTATTTTATTGTATAGTTATATATTTTGCACCTTGGAATGTATTTGTGTCATATGAAAATGTATTGTGCATTTTGATTGGTTGAATAAAAAATTATTATTTTTCTTATTATTATTATTATTATGTACAGCAATAGCAATGAATCGAACTCCGCATCCGAATCTGACTCTGACCTTTGATCAAGAAATCTTGAAAAAATGTTGACAAACACAATACACCTCAAAAAGCACATCCACCTGCGTCGCACTGTAGAATGAAACTGACTCCCAACATGCGCTTTAAACTGTGCGACACGTTTCTGCCCTGCTCTGCTCTGCCCTGCGCGCCTGTGTCGCACTGCTCAACGTGCGCCCCATCTAATAAAGTGAAGACAGTCCACCTATATAGGACTAATAGTAGTAGAAGTCTATTGAGGCCGCTGAAATGTACTTTTGCACCACTCCATATCTTTTATTGTCCATATTTTATTGTCCATTGTTCTATGGTCACCTACCTCGCAATTGGATGTTGGTCTTATTTGGAGGACGCCCTCTGAAATCTAGTTTTAGATCCTGTGCTTCAGGGATCGCTCGCAATCCATCGTTTATTTTGATTGAAAAAAAAAACTTGTGGCGATTGATTTTGATTAGTACTACAATGACGAAAATAAATAATACAATTTTTTTGTAACTTTAACGACTTGCGGTTAATTTTAATTGTAAATAAATAATATTTGTACTCCCTTATGGCTAAACGCCTTGAAGATGAGTCTCCATGACTCGAAAACGTTTGGCCAAAAGTGAGTACAAATATTATTTATTCGTAATTAAAATCGACTGCAAGTCGTTAACAATAAAAAGTTAATATTAACAACGCAGATCGTTATGGAACAAGAAATCCAAGAACAATACCACCTTAAAAGGTTGTGCGTAGGGTTTTTGTCATATTTTTTTTCGAAGTTTCCTATATTGGATATTATTAGTACTTTGAAATGTTATGTATTGCCGTGAGAAAATAGTAGTTTATGCAACGATTTTATTTTGACCCTTATTAAGGCACAAGTTAGATGTAAGTTATAACACGAGCGAACGCGAGTGTTATAAATATCTCACGAGTGCTTTAATGGCCAAATAAAATCGTTGCATACACTATTTTATCTACGACCACTAGTATACATTTAATTAAAACAATTTCATTTTACCTGTGATTGTCAGAGATACGTAACCTCTCATCTCAAATATGAGAAGTTATAGTTGATTGTTAGGTTAAAGCAGCTGGCGTAGCAGTTTGATCAAATCAGCTGATAGTTTCATAATACTGAATTACGATATTGATTCCATCAAAAATGCTTCTGATTGGTCCAGAACCCGTGTTATAATGTAGAACGTGTACTATAATGAGCTCTTTATGCAACGGGCTTCAAAAAGCATTTCGAAAAGATAGCTGTTTTGGCATCAATTGTGAAACTGTAATGTATACATTATGGCATGGTCGTAGATAAAGTTTTATTCGTCATTTATTTTGTGAAATATGGGGGTTCAAAGTTGAAATTTTTCGGTTTTAGGGGGAAATTGATCTCACCTATGAGTGAATTTAAACGTTTAATAAATTATCTGTAACTTAAAAACACCTTGAGAAATAAAATTACATTTTTTCACTTCAATAAAACAATAGGTTTATTCGAAATAATTATTTTTAAATCTGCAAAAATTTAGTTTTTCAAAAATTTATTTTGAAGAAAAAACTTGTTGGATTGAAATGAAAATTATGTAATTTTATTCCTCAATATATCATTTAGTTATAGAAAATTTATTAAATGTTTAAAATCACTTGTTGGTAAGATCAATTACCCCCCAAAACCGA